>VRYO01002326.1:2319995-2382158 GCA_009812075.1 Sialia sialis
CCTGGCTGGTATCAGCTAGGCAGAGCGTGAGATTTTGATAAACTCAGTTTTATTCTTGCAACAGTGAGGTTCAATGCTCTTTAACTTCTCTTAGCTCAGTAACTCCCATGGTTTTATCTCAAAAGTGCTGCTGTCAGAGGCAGCATAGGAGCCCTGCACCCATCCAGGAACATCAGCCAACATCTGGGTGCCCTTCCCACCCAAATTCCCACCGGATCCTGACTTCTCAGACATTGCCACAGGATGCTGGTACCTAAGTGCTCCGAGCATTTTGGAGGCTGCAGAGGGATGGTGTCCCATGGTGATCTCCCTTGGCCACTAAATAAACAGCTCAATTCTGCCGTGTTAAAAAAATCAGATAAAAATAAAGCACAGAGTTATTCACACGTAGCAAAAAATAGATCTGGTATGTGGTGCCTGCCTGCAATGCACACTCCAGGAGCTGCAAAGGCACTAGCTGGCACTTTGGGGAAAGCTATTATTTATAGCCAGGCTCACTAAATCATTCCTCAAAGGATTTTTTTCCCCTTCCCTTTGTAGCATCACTGTCCTTTCCCTTTCCCCTCACCAGCGACGTTGCACTGACTGTGCATGAGGCTGCAAGCAGCACCTTATTGTTCCCTGTTTTCAAAGCAGCTGCAGAGACACATTCCTGGGAGGGAATTCAGTCAGCACTGTGCAGCCAGGGATGGATTTGATGGATTTCCCTGTGCTCCATCAGAGGTGGATATTTGTTCCCAAGTGTGACACTGTGCAGGTCATTGTTCAGGGGTCACCGGCAGGCTCCTCCTCTCCTCTCCTCTCTCCTCTCCTCTCCTCTCCTCTCCTCTCCTCTCCTCTCCTCTCCTCTCCTCTCCTCTCCTCTCCTCTCCTCTCCTCTCCTCTCCTCTCCTCTCCTCTCCTCTCCTCTCCTCTCCTCTCCTCTCCTCTCCTCTCCTCTCCTCTCCTCTCCTTCCCCCACACCTTTACTTGTTTTATAAGCCCAAAACCTGGACATTTTGAAGTCCAAAGGCATTTCTGGCCATCAGCAGAGAACAAATCCACATCCTTACTAATTTATGAGTTACCCAGCACATCCTGAATAACTGATTTATCAGCACAGAGCGCTCGGGGGTTGCAGGGTCTTGGGAGGGGAATAAACCTGAGAGGAGGAGGTTTTCAAGGACCTGGGTTGCTCAGCTGTGAGGTCTGGGGGCTGTGGGGGTGCTGTGACCCCCCAGCAGTGCCTGACAGCCCTGGCCTGTCTTGCAGCCCAGCACTTCATCGCAGCCACGGCGTGCCAGGAGGCCGACTACGGCTGGATGATCCGGCACTACTGCCTCAAGCAGTTCCAGCTCAGCATGGAGGGCATTGGCCAGCGCCTCTGGTGTGACTGGGACGAGACCGTGGGGTAAGTGAGCTCCCCCTGCTCCTCCTCCCTCCCCTCCTGCTCCCAGCTGGGGTTTATTTCATGAGGAACACCCTGGTTTCACTCTGCTTGGCTCTGGGTCCCTGAAGGGTTTCTCCAGCCTGGTCACACGTGGAGGGCTTGGAGGGCAGGGCACTGGATGTTGCCTGCCCAGACTTTGGGAAGGTTTTTGACACTGTGTGCTGGATGAGGTGGGTTGGGAACTGTCAGAAGAGCCAGGCCTGGGGGATGCTGATTATTGGCCAAGCTCTGTTTGCAGCACCCAGGGGTGTATCACAGGGATCAACACTGCCCTGCTTCATTAGTCATGTGGATGTCACGTCTCTTCATTAGTAATGGGGGTGATGGGACTGAGTGTAACCCAAGCACCAAACCTGGAGGGGTGGGGGACACACCAGAGGCTTGTGCTGCTCTCCACAGGGACCTCATCAAGCTGGGAAGCTCCCAAAGCTCAGCAAGGGGAAGGGCAAATTCTTGCACCAAGGCACAGGACATGCTGGGCTGCCCAGAGAGAAACCAGAAAGCGACCTGGGGATTCTGGTGGGTATCAGGTTGAACATGAGCCAGGAAAGTGTCCTGGTGGGAAAGCAGAAACTGAGGCAGGGGCATGTGTGTTCACCGTGAGGGTGGCCAAACACTGGCACAGCTCTCCCAGGGAAGATGTGGAATCTCCATCCTTGGAGATACTAAAAAAACAAAGAAAAGCTGAACATGATCATGAGTAACCATCTGAGCAAGGGTGTTTGGACAGGGTGAAGTGGATCTCCAGAGGTCATCTCCAGCCTCAGCCATTCTGGGATTAAAGGGCTTTCAAGGAGCCTGAGCAGGGTTTGGAAGTCAGGGTGCTGCTCATGCTCCACCACACAGCAGTGCAGCTCCAGCAGAAGACCATGGATCTGCTGTGTGCTGGAAATGGATAGGTTAATGAAGAGGCAGATTGGGATCCCCATCATGGGGGCTTCTGCTGCTTCACAGCTTGCTGGATAGATTTTCCATGAGACTTCTCATTTTTTCTCAGCACTCTGGTTCTCCAGACAGTGCAAACCACCCAAACTCAGCGTGAAAACCCCATAACCCACAGAGACATCCTCAAACCCTCACTGTGAGAAAATCCGAAACTGTCCCAATGTTGGCTCAGCCCCTGCTTCCAGAAGTTGTGTGTTGATTTTTCCAAGCAACTAGAGGGAGAGGCTGGACTGGTATGGCAGTGGCAGCTGCCTGCTAAGCCTGCTGTTTGTAATCAGTGTCAGGGAGTCAGCTGTGATTTATGACTTGGGAGCAGCAGAGATGCAGCCTCGCTGCCCTGCTGGAATGCTTGGGAGCATCTCTGTGGGATGAGGAGGGTGGAAAGGGAGCCCTGCTCAGTGCAGCCTCACAGGGAGACTGGGGGTGTCACACCTGGGGAATGGGCTGCTCTGTGGTGGGGTTGTTGGATTTTTTTGGGGAATTTCCTTTGGGTTCAGTTTTATTTTTATTGCTAACAGTGCTTTCTTTAGAGTAGCTCTTTCCTGTTTATAATCAGCAGAGCTGAATCTTTTGGTACCACCACAGTGTAGATCTGCTGAGATGGTTTTGATGGAAATTGAAAGATTGGTCAGGGCTGGCTGTGGCTTGAGAGAATAACCCCCCTCCTTCCCCCTTCAGCTGACTTTCCATGTTGTGCCTTTCCCTGGGAAAATGAAGCAGCAGAATAAAAATGAGCTCATGTGACACCAGAGTGGATGGGGGTCAGCTGGAAACAGGGAGCAGATAATGCTGTGTGCCCTGAGTGTTTCGCACAAAAATTTAAGAGGTTTTGTGAGATTTTTGTGATTTCCTGCTTCTGTGTGAAATTAAAACATACACATGTGTTTATATCCATCTTTTGGTCAAAGGTTGGACTACAGGATCTTTTCCTACAGGAGGTCTTTTCCAACGTTAATGATTTGATGATTCTGTTTTGTGGTTCAAACATACTGCTGGGTTTTTCTTCCCATTGATCTGTGGCAGAATGGAGGGGAAGAAAAGAGAGCTGAAAGACTGTGGGAGGTTTCCGGTTTTGAGAAGCCTCATCTGGTGCTCAGAAATGCCCAGGGCTGCTGATGTTGTTCTAGCTCTCACCATCTTGTTCTTTATCTCTCATCCTTTTTGTCTCCTAAACAGCTTCAGCTGAACTCGTTACCCTTGAGGCACTTGGAGGAAATGTTGATAAGCTTGCAGGATTTAATTTGATTGCCTGAGTCCATTTGCTCCGTGCAAACACATGGCTCAGGGTTATTTGAGAGGTGACATTCCTCTGATCCTCTTATGCCCTCAGGACACTGGGAAAATTGAGTAGAAATAACTCAGTTACTGCAGTAAATCAGCTGCAGGGATATGGGTGGGCCCAACACCTCTGGATGTGTGTGGGAATCACCATCCCCTTTTTGGGGAAAGGGATGTCCCAGCAGGAGTGGGCAAGGGGTGGCATAGCTGGGGAAGGATTTTGTCTTCCACTTGGTGTAAGACAAAGAAATGGAAATAAAGCACCTGCCCAGAGCCTGTTCTCTCCAGATCTTCCCCCAAACCAAGGCTTTTTGATGCTTGAAACCTGTCTGAAACAGAAATGTTGGGAGGTTTTGCCTCTGTACCATTAGCAGCTTGGTGTTTGGAGCTCTGATTTCCTGGAAATGCCCCTAAGCTCCATCATTTCCTGCTCAATTGAGGATGGCATGATGAGAACATCTGGATAAATGAATTGTCTCAGCAGAGTCTGCAATGGTGGCTCACTGCTCCTATTTATAGGCAGCAGAGGCTGCTCCATCTCATCCTCAGAGGCATCAGCTGAGCTCTTGCCCCGCTGCTCCTGCTGTGTGTGATGTAACCGAGGGCGTTCTGGAGCAGGAGGGTTGGGTGAGGCTGGGTTGGGCCATGTGGACAAGCACCAGCTCTCGGGGAAGGTTTGTCCAACACTCTTGAGCTCTGCTGGCTTTAGGGGAAAGGGGTGGATTTTGATACACAAGTTTTTCTCACGGACTGAGGGAACTTGTGTGAGCTTGTCTGGCTGCCCAGAAGCCAGACTGGAGCTGCATTTTGGGATCTTTGGTGTCCAGGGCTCCTCCACTCCGTGGTGGTGGCCAGGCTGCTTTGGCCAGGAGCTCAGCTGTGCCCAAGGAATTATCCCAAAGAGCAGCCTGGCTATTTCCAGCTCCATTCCATCGGCATGGTGGCTGAGCCAGGAGGATTAGCTGTGGTCTCCCTCGGGGCAGCTATTTCAGGGAGGGATGTGGAGGGGCTGCCACTGCCCACCCACCAATGCGTCAGGAGCTGATGACTTGGGGATATTTCTCATGCTCGGTTTTGGCTGGAGGGAGTGGATTTGCAGGAGGGTTTGTGCACGGGGGGATGCTGCCACAGCTGTGGGTGTCACTCCAGCCCAGCCAGGCACCTTCATCCCAAATATATCCACCCTGTGGCATTCCTGAAAATCCCCATGGAATGCTTTCCCCTGGGTGTCCTGCAGGAAGGAGCTCACCAGGGGCATCGTGCTGCTCTGACAGCTGCAGCCCAGGATGGAGCCGCTCTCCCAGCTCTCAGCACACTCACACTCTGTCTTCAGGTTATTTCCCCATTATTTACAGAAAACAGATTGATCCATTCTCTTACTACCTCATTATCTACTTATTTACCTTCAGTTTGCCAGGTCCCTCCTGGATACCCCTTTAGCCTGGCTTCAGGCTCACCCTGCACCCTTGCAGAGGAGGAAATCAATGTTCTCTTTTACTTTGCAAAGCAAAAGCGAAGCCGTGTGCTGTTTTCCTTTTTTCTGAAGCAAGGAATTCAGGGAGGATAGGAAACACCAGGGTACTGCCAATCCTGTGAACCCCAGTCCTAGTGCAACACCATCCACATCCAAGTGCTGTCAAGGAAGAAATGCCAGGGCCAGTTCCAGTCTTGGCTGCAGTGGTTAAAAAAAACCCAGAGGAATCTGTTAGGATTTATAGCAGTGAAAGCATTCAGATGCCATCAAACCCTAAATCACTCTCTGCTTCCCACCATCCCATCCCCATCCTGCCTGCAGTCCATCTACAGCATCCTTTCAACCCAAACCATTTCCATGGTGACAGGGAAAACACTTCTAACTGCAGTTCACATCGGATAGAGAAAAAACATCCCAAAGCACAGCCCAGCTTTTCAGGGCCAGGTGTGTGTCCCCTGGTGTGGTGGGATTGTTTGGGAAGATCTGCCCTCTTCCCACTGTTACGCCAGAGCAACTGTTAATATTTTTGGGGAGGAGATGGAGGTTTGCACACGAGCTGTGGGCTTGTCTGAAAGCCAAAAGCTTGACTCCAGGTTTGCTACAGGCGGAATGGAAGCGTGGAACAAAGTTTATCATGGGAGGCCCTCCTGTTGAGGCAGGAGAGGCAGAAAGGATCCCCTAAACTTCCTCAATTTTCTGGGGTGGGTTTGGGTGTGGCTGGGTCCAGTTATTTACTCCATAGTAGTTACATATATTACCCTATTTATTGAAATAATACTGAAGCAAAGCTGTTAAAACAAGCAAAATAATAAGAATCCCCACTCCCTCAGGTGTTCCACCTCCAGCCCAAGCTGAATTCGCAGTGGGACCAGGCTGGCATGGTGCTGTCACAATAATCAGTCTCATAATCTAAAATTCAGTCTCATAATCTAAGTTTGATCCTCACACGAGGCACCACTAAAATTACATGTTTTTATTTTATTTTATTTCAGTCAGAGTTGAGATTAAAAGTACAGGAGATGGAATTTTGTGTTCAGATTTAGTTGTTTATTAATTCTTATTTATGTTAAGAGTGCTACAGCACTTCTAGCTAACAAGCTAAAAATGAAGAAATGGTGATTATTTCACTTGTTACAAGGTCTTTTAAGGCCTCATTGGCCAATTGAAAACTAACATTTACATTAGTTTCACTTGTAACCCAATGACCAAACACCCATGACCCACAGTGAAACATTTCTATCTAATTAACAAGTGCTGCTTACACCCAAGTGGAAGAGGGACAAGAAGAAAGAAACCTCCACCCTAAACCCTCCATCTTTGTCCCATACCTATTACTATAGTCTAAAACCCCAAATTCCAAATCTTTCACTGTGTAGTATTACACACTTCTATTCAAACTGCACACCAGTGAGTCTAATTCTATCACTGAATTTTGGAAGCCTTCTCCAAGCTCTTTTGAGGGTCAGTGCTTGACAGCACAGAAAGTTCAAAGTTCCCTGTTTCTGGGGTTCCAATAGCCCTGTGCTTGTGAGAAAAGAGAGAAGCAAATTTTGGAGATGCAGTGGCGTGAATGTTCAACATGGCTGTGGTGAGAAGAGCACACTCAGGCCCCAGCATCTCTCCAGAGGGATCCTGATCCCATCTGGAGCAGCCTGGATCCAGTGTTAACCCCTGTTATCCCTTCCCAGCCCAGGGATTGTGTCAGGAGAAGGTCCCCAGTGCCCTGGGATGCTGCATTTGGGATGCACAGGAGGTGATGGAGTCTGGCAGGACCGTTTGGGGCTCTGTGAGGTAAAGTGGGAGAAATGAGAGCACTTGGCCACAGCTGAGAGTGCTCAGCTTTGCTTTTAGCTGGCTGCTGATACAAGTGCTGTTCGAGTGCTCTCAGTAAGTCAAGGGCAGGAATTGGCTCTGGAAGAGCACCCAGCCTTGTTCTCCCTGGGCCAAGAGCTCAGCAGCCCTGGGTGTCACTCCTGTACTTGCACCTGCTCCTGAAAAGTTTCTTTTCCCTCTGGGACGTGTAGGGCCAGAGGGTGGAAATGCTCCTGATGCTCAACTCCTCTTCTTGGTCCAGCCTCCCATCTGGAGGTGACTGACTGCTGGAATACTGGGTGCTGGGAAAGTGCTGCTGCCTCTCTGGAAAGGGAGTTTATTTATCCTTTCCTTTGCTGGCACTGCTGGGCTCTGGTTCCTTGCATGTTCACACACACTGATGGGAGCAGTGATTTATCCCCGTGGAAGCACAGTTGGAGCCAGGGAAGGGCTAAGCCAGCTACTCTATTGCCCTTCAGCTTTAAAAATAGCTTTTATTTGCCTGTTAACACTTTCCCTCTGATTCCTGAAGATGCTGCTGCAGCTCCCAAGATCTCTTAAGGATGCTGATGAATGGGAAATGGTAATTTTGCACACTGGGATGCTAAGCAGAAGCTGCTTTTAGCAGCTGCAGGCCCCATTAATTAAGTCTCTGGCTGTGTGGGCACAGCCTGCCCCAAAACCCCAAACCCCAGCAGAGGAGCTGCACAGGGGCTGTGCAGAGTGACTGGGAAGCTGCTTCTAAAATATTTCTTCCTCCAGGCAAGTTTTTAATTGGAGAGCTGGGCTTTGTTTTGCTTTGCTTCTCTAGGATTAGACGTGACTAATTGGGATGGGGGAGAAAAATTGTATCTGCATTTTTATACCTGATTCTAAAGCAGGGAGGGTTTTCCTGTCCTTCCAGAGGATGGCACAGGGGCTGTGCCTCTGGCTCAGGGCTGCTCCTGCTTTTCCAGGTATTTTTTTAAACAATGGACAGACAGGCTTGCTGGTCATAGAGGAGTGGGATGGGCTCTGGGCCTGCCCAGCTGGTTTCTATGAAACCTCCCCAGCTTTAGGCAAATTAAAGGAGTTTTTTAAGTAGAATCAGGGTACTTATTTCTGTCCCCCTCTGGACTGAACTCAACACAGGCTCGAGGATGGTGCTCCAAAGGTTGGGAGGGGTCTGGCCTGTATTTTCTAATGGCACCAGTTCTGCCAGGAAATTCTGAAAAAATGAACACAAACCAAACAAAAAACCCTCCAAACTTGCTTCTTGTTATTCCTGTAAATATTATTTCTGTTTTCATTTCCTTCTGTAAATTAAACCTACCACCAGCACGCCATTCCATAAACAAAAACTGCTTTTGGCTGTGAGTGATCACTTAAAAGTTACAAAACCTGGTGGGAATTTAAAACACCCTGTTATCTTTTTACCTCTCTAGCTATGAACTCAAAACCCTATATACTTTTACAGCTCACGTAAATTTTCAAAACCCCACTATATATTTTTATGGGGCTGGATATATAGCTAGCTGTAAACTCAGCAAATAGGTGAAAAATTTAAGAAACAGCTGTAGTACCATCTCAAGTACACAGCTCTCTAATAGAATATAATGCGTTGTACAGGGAGAGATTTATGTATATATTATAAATGATGTAGTATCTATTTTGTATACAGTGTGTACAGTGTGTAGCGTAGTTGATATTGCAGGGGGGGAGTGTGGCATGGCAATACCCGGTGCCACCGCGGTGTCCCTGTGTTTTGCAGCACCTACGGGGAGCTGACCAACTGCACGGCGCTCATCGCCGAGAGGCTCGACTGCTACTGGCCCAACCGGCTGGTGGACGAGTTCTTCGTGGCCGTGCACAAGCAATACTTCAGGAACTGCTCCCCGTCGGGCCGGGCTCTGCACGACCCCCCGAACGGCGTGCTGTGTCCCTTCATCGTGCTGCCCGTGCTGGTCACCCTGCTGATGACGGCGCTCGTGGTGTGGAGGAGCAAACGCAGCGAGGGCATCGTGTAGGGACGGAGCAGGGCACAGACGGGCGGGTCTGTGCGGAGCGGCACCGAGGTACCGAGCCCCGGGGGCAGGGACAGCAGCGCTCCTTCCCCAAGGAACCAGCGAAGCGATGGGTGCAGGGCAGGACGGGCTGTCCCGCCTCTCCCAGTCGCTCCCCCCCGGCTGTGTGCTGAGCAGGAAAATTGTAAAGGAAAACAAAAAATCCAGGAGGGTGTGGGGAGGTGAAATCCTGCCAGCTCCGCAGTGCCAGCGCGGCATCGACACACGTGAGACCAGCGGGTCTGGAGCATCCTCGGCTTCCTCTCTTGGTCATGTTCTGGGTTTCCCCCACACGTGGAAAGGATCTGCTCCCCCAGCGCCTAGCACAAGGACTGGCACAGGCTGGGTTTGCCTGGGAGGGGGGAACAGCGGGGGGAAGTGGGCGGTGGGAACGGCTGGGCTTAACAGGGAACGGGAATAAGGTGCTTTTCCTACCTAAATAAACACATGAATAAACCAGGTGCCTGACTCTGTGAAGGCTGAGTCAAGCCTCCCACTCAGTGTCCTCCTTCTGCGATGCCAGAAACCTCCACCCCATGAGCCCTGGGGGGGCAGTGGGGTCCCTGGGCAGCACGAGCTCCAGGAGCAGGATCAGCTCCAGTGCAGGGACACTGGGCAGCACCTGGGATGGGGACTCCCAACCCTGCCCTGGCAGCTCTGGTTCTTCCCAGACCCCTTCAGTGCCCTGCTGGCTCAGCAAGGGTTCCCTGTGGACACCCAGCTGCTCTTCACTCCTGACTCTCACATTTCCCAAAAAAAACCCAAAACCTCGAAGGACACCCAGCCCTCTGCCTGGCCCACTCACCTCTAACCCAAACCACTCTGTGATTCTGGCAGAAGCATAGGTTATTACATCTATACAAATACACATAAAAATGCATGTAAACAAATATATATTTATGTAAATACATCCAGGCCTCCCCATCTCCTCACATTCAGGAAACATCTGTTTCTTTTCCTGGACTGTGAGGTGATGAGATCTGACCAGGTATCTGCCCCCTCCCCCTGTCCTGGATGAGGACAAACCAATGCTCAGACCTTCTTGTACAGTATTTAACAGTATCCAAACTTTATTATTCTTCTCATCTCCTCCAGGCAAGCAACAATACAGGGAAGGGGTTGGACAGGATTGTTCAGGGAGGCAGGGATGGCTTTGATGGGTGCTGGTACCCAGACACAGCTTTCCCTGCTTTGCTCTGCCCTGGACACTGCCTTGCAGCATCCTGGCATCAGTGGGAAGCCAGCCATGGTGACAATCCAAGGAATGGGGACTGGGACCTCTCCTGAAGGATGGAACCTGCTAACAGTACCAGGGTGCCCTTACAGCAAGGACTATTTGTTACAGCAGCCTGGTTTTCCAGAGTAAGAGAATCCTTCTAATGCCATAAGCAAAATCTGGATGTATTTCCCAACCCTGCTATTTCTGTGAGTGTTTTACTCCTTACCTTTGCTGACATATCTGTTCTGGCAGCAAAGATCTCTCACTGCAGTTGCCTGCTTAAAATACTGGGCTGATGTGTTTCCTTGTGAGTATTATCTCCTGCTGCATGCCAATCCCTGCATTTCACCTCCCTGCTTTCCCAGGCCTCCAGCAACAGCTGCAGGAGCTTGAGAAGCTGTAAAGGAAAAGGCACAGGGAAAACTCAACACACAAGTGGCATGCTTACAGTTTGCACCCCAGCTCTGCTCGTGATGGAGATTGTTCTCATTTCCTCCAGCAGGGAAGAATGAAGTGGGGGGTAAAACCCCAACAGTCAATGCCCAAGTGTCACACTTGCTGTGCAGGAAACCACACAAACATTTATTTCTCTGGTTTATAAAACCCTGCCTGGGCTCCAGCAGCTCTTGGGTGTGATCCCAATGCTGGAGGATGCCCAGGGAGCTCTGGCACATGGATTCAAGCTGCTCTCCCCTGCAGGCTCTCAGAGCCATTTTGCTCCTTACAGGAGCATCACATCCTTCCAATCACCAAAGCCAAGTGTGCACAAGTGGGTGTTGTGGTTCCAGCTGCTTCATTCCCTTTCAGTGCAGGAATCTGGAGAACACCATCAGGTGCTCTCCAGGTGCCTAAATTTACCTTCATCAGATCAAACAGCATCTGATGCTCTCTCAACACATCCAGATTGGAAAGCCAAAGGCAGATTTCTTTAAAAAAAAATCTCCCTTTCATTAATTTTTTCACAGAAATATATAATATATATATATAATTTTACTAATACTAAACATGTACTTAAGTTACATATTAGCCTGTATTTCTTTCAACTAATTCACACAATGAGTAGAAACAACAAAGGAAAAAATACTGTAGCCCAAACAGGGCCTGAAATGAACAATGTAAAAAATCCAAACTGTGACAAAAACACACTTACATTAAATAGCATTGAGAATTTCAATACCAGAAGTAGAATCTCATTCTGCACTTCTACTCTGGCAAGCTCTAAGCCTCAGCTGAGTGACTCTTACAAAAAGCTCATTTTGTTTCTGCTCATCAAAAGCAACAGTTTTGTGATTTGGTTCACAGGAGACCATTTATTGCCAACTCAAAGTGTTCCAAAAACACGCCACCTTTTCTGCTTGGGTTGTTTGGGTTTGGTTTTTTTTTCCTTCCCCCCTCCAGATTAGGCAAGAGTTTTAAAAAACAAAAGGGTAATTACAATTCCAATAGTGATTTCTTTTAACTTCTCAAGCATATCTCATCAACAGGATATACAGTACAGTTCAGAAGAGTAAACATTGGTAAAAGGAAGCAGACAACTTTTTCAACCAACAGACACAATTTCTCGCTGTATTTATGCTGAACTCTCCTTTGAATATGAACAGGTTATGAAGTTAGTTTTCTTCTTCAGTACAACATGGACACGGGGCTGGTACAATCCGGGCTGGTTTGGCTGCTGTGAAGTTCAGGACAGGTGTGGAGCTGCGCCGTGGTCCTGCCATCAATTCCCCTTCATCATCTCGCGTAGCGCTTAATGTAATCTTCAACTTTACTGCGGAAGTCCTCCTGGGGGGAAGCACAGCCATGGTTACCGGGCTCAGCAGGGATGGAACGTGCTGCAATTCACATGGGGAGGTGCTGCTGCAGCCCCACGCTGCAGGGTCAAGCTCCCAGCAGGGGACAGCTCTCCCTGACAGCCTTGAATCCTTACAAAGAGAAGTCTCTGCTCCACGGGAATCTCCACTGGGGAATGAAGGGGGGAGTCTGCTAGCTGAGGTACACAAACACTGCCTGCTATCCCATAACCTCTGCATCCAGGGAAACTACCTAGTTCTGGCAGTCTGTGCTTATAAAGTACAGAGATGCTGAGCAAGGTAAGCTCTGCCATGCTGGGATCCCTGGCACACACCACAACACTCCTGGAATGTGATCCCAAGCCTGAGCCTTACAGCTTGGTATTAAATGCGTTCCACCCAAACACAGCAAGGGGCCTGTGCTCCAGACTGCATTCTGCTGGATTTCCAGCTCCCATTTTTGTGTGCTGCTGGAATATAAAGCAGGAAAACCTGGGAAATTTATGTACTCACATCTGTTAAAAAAAGAAAACAACTAAAAAAAAAAAACAATGCATGCAGTAGATGAGGTTTTGAACACTGTCCTGATACCCTGGAGCTGCCTGGAGAGCAGAAACACTGAAACCCTCTGCCAAGGCTCTGCTTTTACTAGGAAGAGCACAAAATCCCACTGCCACGTCCTGTGGGATCACAACGAAGTACTGATTCCAACAATGTCACTTGAAAGCTCCAGGTCTGCCAGTACATAAAATGATGCCTATCAAACACATCCCAAGAGTTCTGGCACAGACCATCCAGAGCTGGACATCACATCTCACCAGGAACTTTCTGCCTCAGTCAGGCTTGGAACACATCAGTATTTCCCTGGCTCCAACACCACACTTCAAACGCCTCAGATCATCTCCTCTTATGTGTTCTGGTTTTCTGCTGCCAAGTTCTTCCACCAGTGAAAGGATAAAGGTTATCCCATGGTTAAAATGCAAAAGGATGAAAGAACACCTGTGATCTATCAGAAACTCTGTGATTTCACTTTTCAGCTGAGCATCACAGATGTCCATAACTACATGCAAAGTGCTCGGAACCTCAACCAAGTTTAAAACACAATTTAAGGCCAGAAATATCCTATTACAAATATGGCTGCAGAAATCCCACTCCTCCTTAGAAACAGGCTGCCTGCTCTTCTGGGGTGACAGACCAGCTGCTTTGGTCCAATATGGCACCTACTGAAGGCAGTAATGTGAGTAGTGACTTTGTCATTTCCACTCATCCAGCTGTCCACTGTGTTAAAACACGGTAGAGTTAAAGCCATCTTCAGCTGAAGTAAAATTTCCAAACCCAGGCAAATTCAATCCACAGGTGCAGGTTATGAGAGCTGTGGTGGGAACTGAATTCACTGAGGGTTTCTTGCATGTTGTTTCCCACTCCTGTGTTTCTCCAAAGGATGGAGCTGAGCACAAGGCTGAGGAACACCACTGGACCTTTCCTGTGTATACAATATCCAAGAGCAAGGCAGTGCACACAGCTCAGAGCACCCTTGGCTTTTCCCTGTGTCCTTTTTTAGTTATTTATGAGGAAAATGGGCTCTCAGCAGTGAGTGAAGAGCAGCAAGACCTCAGCAAGGAAGAAGGCGGCTCAGAAAGCCAGGCTGTCACTCAGGGCCTGCTGGTGTTGGCAGGGATGCATTCACAGGGTGTGAACAGGAGGGGCTCAGCCCTGAGCTGCAATATTCCATCCTCACCTGCCATATGGCTCAGCACTTCCTCCTTAACAGGGGGCACTCCTCTCTGGGCACAGCTGCTTGTGTGCAACACTGAATAATCAGAAGCAAAAAAAAATCAGCAGAGTAGGATGTACCCTGCATTATAAAGAGGCACAGGCAAAATCCCGCTAGAAATGGGAAGGGAAAGAAGGATTCATAACATCCTTTCAAGGACATAGCATATCCCGCAGAAAGCATCCTCTGTATTTAAACAAAGAGTTAGTAAACTTTTACATTAATAAAATATATTAAATAAACAGGACAAGGAGCAGTGATTTTAAATGGATAGAGAGCAGGTTTAGATGAGATATTGGGAAGAAATTCTCCCCTGTGAGGATGGGCAGGCCCTGGCACAGGGTGCCCAGAGAAGGTGTGACTGCCCCTGGATCCCTGCAAGTGTCCAAGGCGAGGCTGGATGGGGCTTGGAGCAGCCTGGGATAGTGGAAGGTGTCCCTGCCCATGGCAGGGGATGAACTGGGATGAGCTTTATGGTCCCTTCCAACCCAAACCATTCTGGGGTTTTGTGATTTTATTTAAGAACACCTGGGAGAGGATCTATAAAGCCTCAACCCCAGAAGACAATTCCATTCTACCCTTTCTAAAAGCATGCAGAAACACATACTCAAGAACTAGGCACTGTTTCAAAAACTGATGTTTGACTTGATTTGGCAGCTCTGGGAAAAGAGACTTTATTTTTTTCAATTGTTTATACTGCACCAAGTTATGCTTATTAACTGCTTGTCTTTTATTAAGCTTTTAATTTGTAACCCAAAGAAGATCTGCTCAGTTATCCAAAGCAAACACAATACTTTGGTGACAGCTACCAGAGAAGTCTGGAAAAGTTCTGATGGAAACTTTCCCTCAGGGATCTTTTTTATTCATTTAAAACAAATTATGTATAAGGATTACCCAACAGTTAAATTAAAAAAAAAAAAACCCAAAGCAGATTTAGCTCATTTATTATCCATAAATTTATTATCCATACCCACTACTGGTGCTTCACACCCTGCACTACTACTTGGCCATCCCTGGAGGAAAATGTGCCGTTTGACACACCTGTCCTACACCTGTGACTACAACCACCCAGACACTGTGACAAACTTTCTGATGCACCTTCACATCCTTTAGATCCACAATCCTATCAAATTCAAATGGAGACAGAAAAAGATCACAGATAATTGCTCAGGCCCTTCCCTCTTCAGTGCTAATAATCATAATAGCAGTAAATATTTTTTTAAAACAACTCTATTTTAACAACACTGAACCCAACATTTATTACCAAGGTTAAATTACAAACAACTTCTGCTAGGTCCAAACAACCTGATTTATGGTTCTGAAGTGATTAGGAAAGGGGATCTCTGAGCCCCAGGAAAATGGCATTCATTGCTCAGCTCAGCCAAGGCTTTAGAATACAACAACCAGGCAGATCTACCCGTTAGCCCTATGAATTATATTGAAATCCACCCTTTCTTTCTTTTCCCCCTTGCAGAAAATAATAAGTATTCCCACCCACCAACCCCCCACACATCCCCTCCCATTTAAAAGAACTGAATGAAACCTTTGAGTAGTACAGAAATCTCAAGTATGAGGTGTTTTTTTACTATTCTTGTTCCTGCCTTGCTCTCATTTCCCTCTCATTGTTTTTTTAGCTCAGTCTCTACATGATGTGAAGGGTTTTCCAAGCTCTATAATTAAATTTTAGTTCTCTGAAGAAAGAGAAGAATGGAGGGGTGAAAAACCTATACAAAGATATCTCCCACGAGCTCCCTGTTTAGCAAGGTGCAGTCAAAGCCACATCAATTTTCATGGACTGTGATCCCAACTTCAGATTTTAAAATTCTCCTAGACACCAAGCAGTTGTGATTTTGCAAAATGCTGAGGAAATTCTTTAGCAGATTTCTTAGTAGACCAAGTCCTGAGGGGGAAGAAAAATTAGAATTTTTTGCTGCAGAGAAAAAAATTACCAAAGCCAGAACACACACCCCACTGCAGCTAACTGGAAAAGAGCAGCATTGTGAGGAAGAAGAGAAACACTAAGGTTTGGACTTTTTTTTTTTTTTTTTTTTTTTAAATATCTTCATACAGAGGCAGGTTACAGAATTTTGTGGGAATCACTGACCTGCCTGTCAGGACAGAGAGAAGCTGAAGATACCTTGCAGAGACACAGCAATTCATTAATAAACTGAACACATTTGTTTGGGATCTCACATCTTAAGCAGGAACCATTTCCCTCATGCTTCCACAAATTTTCTGTCTGCCACTGGAGAAAGATAAAGGGAGAGAAGGACTCTCTGAAGTTCCTAGGAGAGGAACAGGCTGTGGACTAGATAAATACACCTAAATGCTATTTGTGCAAAGGCAAGAGAATTGAGTCAGATGAAGAGAACAAAGTTGTGCCCTGGCTCAAATGCAACGTGAGTCCAAATCCCCCATGGGGCTGGATGGAGATGGAGGCCTGCAGAGTCCACTGGTGCAAGAACTTGGGAATTGCCCAGACTGCCACAGATCTCCTACTGCCATTTAGGATTTCACCTGGGCTGCAGAAAACATAGAAAACCTTCTGGGAGTTAAGGCAGGGAGCAGAGACTGCTGGGTCCCTCAGTGCCCCAGGTCAGGAGTCTCCTCTGCTCCTCCTCTAAGGCTGGCCCAGGCAGGGATCACCTTGCCAACTGTGGGAAAGGGTTACACAAAAGCCCAAAGAAAATTTATTGAATTATCCCAATTACTCTGAGGCTGACCTTCTTTGAGCTGCAAACACGCTTCCACCATGAGAATGCCACTCATTCCCAAGAGAGGTTGTGTCCTTGGGATCAGGGATCTTGATGGATGAATCACAGGCACAGAGGAAATGGGAGCTGCCTGGCTCTTGCCAGAGATTTTGCAAGTCATGCTCTACTCAAGGCAAATGCTGTTCAAACTAACCTGACTGGTCAGGTGAGGCACGTGGGGAATGCACATGCGAGAGCTCAGACTCCCTGCTGGCACTGCACAGCCCTGCCATGTGTTCCTTTTCAAAAGCCATAGATGTTTCTAAAGGATGCAAAGCAAAGCTTTCCTTTTAAGCCACTTAGTTGCTTAAAGCATCTAAACCACAAGCTTTAAAACATCTGCATTTCTTCCACATTACCTCAGCAAATTAAACCATCTGCAAAAGCTTAATCAACTTTGCAGAACCTGAGAGAGGCTCCATCCTTAATCAAAGTGTGATGGAAGACAGGGAATGGTTTCTATAAATACTTGCAGCATTAGAAAAGTAATGTTTTTCCTATTTACATCTGCTAGCTCAATTAGCAGTTGTGCTGTTGCTCATTTGCACATGCCACTTAATGCACTTTGTGCTTGCTGGGAAAAGCTTTCAAAGGCTGTAACAAAGACACAGAACATAAAATGGGGAGGCAATCCAAGAAAAACCCCAGTGCAGCTCTATAAATGCAGAAATGCTGCAGGAAAACAAAGATGTATTCTACCATGGCTGCCACGGTTTCAGTGAGAACAACAAACGGGGAGCAGAGGAAGTGAAGGATTTACTGCAATAAATATGGAGATAAATAAATGCAGTGACTCACAAGGAGAATGGTTATGAAAAGATGTTTTTGGACTGGGATGGAACTGTTGTTCTTAATAAGCCATTAAGCTGTAATCAGAAAGTAATAAAAACCCCCACAACAAAATTTAAATAGCTTCCAAAAAACCACATCAAGCTTGAAAGCCTTTTGGGGCTACATTCCTTTCCAGTGTGGTAAAAGCTTGGAAAGCTGAGGTTAGCCAAAGGTGAAGATCTACTTCAGTTTTTCAGATACACCTTGTGGGTGCATTTAATTAAAACAATTCTTCAGTGTTCTGTAACCCCTCTAGAAGAAATCAGGGAAGAGACACTTGATTCAGCAGCCAGGAATAAATGTGATTTTCTTATTTCACCTGAAGAAGGTTAAAAGCACTGTCACACTCTGATCACTGCAGTTTTGTACTGTTATAAATAAAAAGCAGTGCTCTCACCAATGCTTGGAAATAGCTACTTTCCATCACGAACAAAGATTTCAGGGTGTCAAGGGCTGGTGCAGGGCTACCAATTTAAACCAGGGGATGGGGTTAAGTGGGAAACTTCACACTAGACCAAGGACAGAGACAAATCCCAGCCCAGAGGAAACCAAATGAGCACAGGAAGGATGAGACCACGCTAATTTAAGCACCAACATTAACTCAAATATTCTACAATGCAAACAACATAAAAAAAGAGGAGCAAACTAAAGAACAGTGAGAGCCAGCTCTGTTGATGTCCCTGTCTTGACCAGTACTGAGCAACCCTCCTCTCTACCCCTCCCTAAGCTAAGAGCCATCAACAGAGTTTTTAACAAAGCCAGACACCCAACGGGTGGGAAATGAAAACACATTAATGTGCATCCCACATTCTTGGACCCAGACCAGAAATCAAAACCCTGAGAAGTTCCTGGTTTTAAAACAGTATTTTTTTACTGTTTCTATGGGTATAGAAGTAGTTGCATCATCTCAAACTGTTTCATCACAAACTCTGAGGAACTTCCCTTTTTTCACTGTAATTTCTCACCATGAAAGACCATGACCTCACAAACTTCACATAAGATTAATTCCAAAATCATGTGGAGGAATTGAAAATCAGAAATCCAGTTTGCAGAAGAACTGAAAACAACTAAAAATGGTAAGACGTAAACCAAGAAGATGTTATGAAAAGCAGAGCAGAACGCATGCAAGCAGAACAGCTACTGTGACAAAGTACACAATTTTATAATGAATTTTACAATGTCACTCTTGGTGTATGCCTTGAGAATTAATAATTCACAAGGAAGAAGCAGGAGCTTCAAAGCCTTGCACTCAATTACTTCTTCAGCAATTTTAGCAGCATGTATTGCTCCAATGTTGGGAGTAAGAGCCAGCAGCACTGAAAATGAAAAAAAAAACAGAGTTGCACAAAATCCCCTAAAAATTCATATACACAGCAGTGTGCCTACTAATTACTTCTAATGTGGCTAAATGGGGAAGAGGAAAAAAGACAACTGCCAGTAGAAATATGCAGATCTTGTAATCAGTAGGAAGCAATGGAACAGCCTGTGGTGTTTGAATAGTTTGTGGGGTGTTCTCTTTACCAAAATAAAGCCTTGCTTAGAGTGCAGGAGTCTGGAGCACCTACAGCCAGGGAATGTCCAGCACAGGCTGGAAGGGGCTTTACAAAACACATTTAACAAGCAGAGACAGCAAAACTGGCTGCTCACTGATCTGCAGACTCTCATCACTACTCCCCACACTTTCCTTGGCACTTCTCAGCACCTCAGCCTCATCAGGAGCCGAGGGCAGGACAAAGCCTGGGGTCTGCTCTGAGCTGGATGTGCCACAGAGCCCACCTCGAGCTCTCCTGTAGGCTCCCTTCCAGCCAGCCTCCCTCTGCTGCTGCTGCTGCCAGGTCTGGTGACAGCTACAGCAGCTGGATGTAAAGGCTCTGCTGCTCTGTCAGATCTGATGGAAATCCATGTGTGTGTTGAAAAGCTCCAAGGATTGAGGGGGAGGCTGGGATGAGGGGACACACAGGGATGGATGCATCACTGCATAAGCCTTATTTCTCTGCCAAAAACAAACACAAAAGCAAAGCAATTGCCAAAGGCTTACTTCAGTGAAGCTCCAGGACAAACTGATTGAGGACAGACCAGGTGAAGGGGGAGTGGGGGGGGATGAACCTCTGAAAGGCTGAGCTCAGAGGGCAAAAAGCCACCACCATCCCCAGAGATCCCTGCTAACCTCAGGGACTCTGTAAAATCCCTCCTGGAAATGTCTCAAGGATGAAGTACTGGAAAACCTTACAGAGCAAACACCCCCTCTCATGTGATTCAGAATCATTTCACTTGGTTACACTGGCCATGAGCAAGAAAGAAATGTTTCTATCACGTCCTTTTACTTGCATTACATTAAAAAGCAAGATTATTTTCATGCATCCTGACAGCAGCCTTGCCAAGTTTTCCAGAGGCTCCTCACTTCCATCATTATCCATAATTTTCTATTTCTTCAAATTATTCTGCTGCTGTTACAAGACTACCAGACTGACAGACTCCAACTTTCATCAGAGAACTGAAAGGACAGAAAACAGAAATGCTTTAAAAGCAACAGTGGCACTGTTGACACATCTCTCCACACCACAGTGACGCACCAAACACAAGAACATTTTGTTAAAAGGACAGTTTCTAGTTCTGGGGTATGGAGGAGGAAAACATCAGGCTTTCAACTCAGTATTTCCTTCACCCTCAGCTCCACAGTTCTTCTGTTCTACACCCAGCTGCTATCATCTTGTATTTCGGTATGTTCAAGGCCAGATTGTTTAGTTTATAATATATGGATGGATTCCCCTCCTTCCCATATCCAATTACATTTCCACAATCTAAGAAACTTCAATCAAAAATTTACTTTAAACCTGAAGTGCCCTGCAGTTCTGAATCTTTCCCCACTCACAATAATTGGCATTAATCACATTAAATTGATTGCTTCTAAGGAGAAGGCAAAATATTTCTTTTCCTTTTCACCTATTTTAGCAGCTGTCTGTGCTATAATGTTCAGGATATTACCCCCCCTCCTGATGTCAGCCTTTGCTTCTATTTTTAAAAAGATGCCCACAGACTTTAATCACACATGAGAGATTTCCTTTCAGCTCAGGAATTATGGCTGGGATTGCCAGTGGAATACAGCAAATATATCATGGATGAGTGGCCACTCATCCTAAGTCACTGCCAACCATGAAGAGCAACTCTTCCCTGAGCAGCACAAGGAGAATGGTGACAAAAACCCTGGTGGAGCCTCTTTTTGTCAGGGTCAGGCAGTGCCAGCGGCTTCCCAGGAGAGGATGGATTATCCACCCAATTCTGACTGTCAGCAACTCAGACCTTGGTCTTGCACTGAGCTCCAACATTCTTTATTCTCTTTATCACAAGCCTGGAGGGTTGAAGTTTCCAAGATGTAACAGAGAAAAGCCCTGGGATCAGAGTCTCAGTTGTGACTGCAGCACAGGTCAGCCTCAGTTCTGACAACCAGAAAAAGGATTTAGTTTGCAGACAGATTTAAAAAAAATTTAAAAAAAGTAGAATGTCAAGATTGAAAAAAAACTGGTTGCTTCTTCCCTTTTGCATTTTAGCTCATCTAGGGAATTGGAACCTTTGGCACCTGCAAGTACAAAGGGCAGCACAGCAGAGAAAAATGGTCTGCACTTACTCCTTCAGAAGTGATCCTGTCAGAGCAGAGATAAAACAGGTGAGAGAGCCTGGCTGTGCAGGAACATTACAGCAAGACTGAGACATGCAAGGAAAGGACAAGGAACAGAATGCAATTTAAATGTCAGGCTGTTAATCCAGGACTAAGATGATCCAAATGAATGCCTCCCACTGGTCCATTGTCCTACCCAGGGTGAATCATTTCCCTCTCCACAGCACTCCAATTCTCATCAGCAAAGCACCAAGCACCACAACAGCTCTCTATCATTTAAGTTTAGTTTGGTTGGCCAGCAGTGCAAATTGTGGACATGAGATCCTACTCTGTTCACACAAAAGTAAGTGTCAAGCCTATAAAATTCTAGAGTTAACCAACATTAACCACTTCATGATACTGAAAATAAAACAGCAACCTGTTTTTTTTTTAAACCTGTTTATAAAAGATAACAAAAATCACAGTTACTACTGAACGTTATAAGGAAAATCAAGACAAAGTGAAAAGCTCAGCTTGCCTGCAGCCAATAAAGAAAAAACACCACATTTGCAGTGGAAAAACACCAATTTTCATTCCTGATGAAGCAAGTAAGAATCTTAAACCAAAGAATCATCTTTTTTGCCACCTGTTAAACCTTTCAGTGTTTTCTACCTATTTAGTTTCCAAAGTTTCAATTCAGTCTCAGAATTTTCAGAGAATATGAAAACCCGAATACTGCAAATTTGCCCAGAGCTGATTTACTCTCTCCCTTATTAAATGCAATCCCCCTCTGTTTTTTTCAGAGGGATTTCAGCCCAGGGGTTCATATACTCAGTGCTACTGAAGAATCCCAAGCAGCTGTTGTTTTCTGCACCAAGCACTAAAGGGCTGGGAAGTTAAAAGGGCTGCTTTTGAGCTGAGGGTTATGTTAATACCTCAGCAGGGTTAGATGGAGCAGGCATGTAAGAAACCCGGCTCCCTGAGCTCACATTTCACTGCTGGGGAGCACACATCCTAACACCACTGAAACTTGTTTCTGTTGATGCAGCCAAATAAAACACAGTGATTGCCCAATCCTCCAGGATAAAATCTCCGTAATCCAAGCACACAGAGACCATGAGCTGACATGGTGGAGAGCTCTACCTGAGCAGGAGGAGTCATGACAACCATCTTAAGATATCCCAGATGAGGGGGATGCTTGATCAAAGGAGCTGTTAAATTGCTCCTGCAGAACTTGTAAAAAGTCTACTTTTGGTCCAGTGCTAAAACACTGTATAAAATCTGCCAAAATTAATGTGGCTGCACCTGGAAGTGTCCAAGATCAGGCTGGACAGGGCTTGGAGCAACCTGAGATAGATGAAGGTGTCCCTGCCATGGGACTGGATGGTGTCCAGGGTTCATTCTAAACCACAGCACTTTTTGATCCCATGGAAAGTAACTTGGAGGTTACATGGTAGAAGTTTTACTACTGAAACAAATATCTTTCAAGACAGCAGGGAAAAAATATTCTGCTATGGTAGCTTTTGTTACTGAAAGATTCACAGCCTGGCAAGGCAGGCAGGACATGATGACAAGCTGAAGTTTGCAGATAGGTTCCTTTCAAGTCTGCCAACAGAGGGCTGGAGTCCATGGAAAAGCCCCAGTCCCTGACAACACCTCACTTGGTAGCTGTGACCAATCCCCTTTTCTCCAGTCACTTTGTCAAAATGAATGCAAAGCCTAACTCGGGCAACACGTGAAGTCAACCACCAGCATGATGCCACAAAGTAATTTCAGAAAATTCTGTTCACTGTTGATTCCCCACTCCTTTATGCCATGTTCAAGAGGTCAAACTTTAATATTTTGGGTTTTTAACCCCTTAAAAATGATTCAGCTCAAACTGTTCATGCCTAATGAGCACCTTGCACACCCAACCCCAGCTCCTCCAGCACCGGCTCAAACACAATAATAATAAATAATAATAATAATAATATACTTTAAAAGACTAAATTAAATTAAAATAAATTCAAATGAATGTTTTTGAAGTATTTTCTCTATTCTAAAGCAAATTTTCCAGCTGCCTTGAGTCATCACTAAACTTCTGACATTTGAGCTTAAAAAACGATAACAGTAATTATCAGAACGCCTCATATATCACTGTCACTGTTTGAATACAGAACTTTGTAAGGGTATGTTTGGAAAAATTTCCAGCTGGCTATGATGGGAAACCATTTGCAAGGGTGAAAAGCCTGACAAAGAGAACTGGGCTAAAAATAATGTGTGAATGTATTAAATGAGCATTATTTCTCAAAAATTCCTTAGGGAAAGCATTAGAGAATGTCGTTTGCCATTAAAAACCATTGGAGTGCATTCCCTGGCTCTAATCCAAGAAAGAAATATTCAGATAGAAACATGATATAAACTTGGGATATGGAAAGCTGGTATTTCACTTCTGACCTACCCATGTGCTCTGGAATACTTTACAAAAGAAAAGCATTTCAACTGTTCTGTTTCTTCAAGGACCACCACCCATCACAGAACACAGAATACCACAATTACCTGGAAAATAAAAAGAGCTATTGTTTAGAGCTATTTCAAATGCTTTTTACCACAAATAACAACTCTGAAATGCAGAGTGACAGGATGCAGCATCCACAGACCATGATGTTTTATTTATTATACTTTATATCCTCTAAGTGTTTTGTATAAAAATGTCTTTTAGAGAATTTGGACAATTTTGGTGACTGCTATCCAAACTAGCTGTTTTGCACCCAAATTGGCCAACAATCACTACAGATCAGTGGATAATATTTCTAATTCCCAGACAGATTTAAGCCTCAAGGAATTAAGCCAAAAAAAAACTGGGGGAAAAGAAAACAGAATCTAAGCAGTTTGGAGGTAAGGAAGCAGTAAGGAAAAGACCTGACATCTTCTGAACAGGAAATATGATTTTGACATAAAAATAATAAAGATAGAGCAGGTACAACAGAGAAACAAAGAAGTTACTGTAAGATCATTTAAATGAATTACTTTAAACCAGAAGATCTGAGGAAGAAATGCAGATAATTAATCTTTTTTTCTCCAAACTTCCAAGTCGAATTTCATTTTGTGTTAATTTGCTTGCAGAGGATCCAACACACTTGTGGCACACTGGAATTTACAGTATACTTTTCATTCAGATGTATCAAAGAGCATTTTAAACAGACTGATTAGGAAATTACATGAACAGAAGAAAACTAACTCCAACATGATCAATGACGAGATTAAGCAGAAATCCAAATTTGAAAGCAATATTCAGTTGCTTTTCTTCAGCAATACAGAAATATGGAATTTGAAGGAAGGCTTAAATCTAAATTATGCCTTTATTACACATAAGCATAGAAATAAAAAAACAGGAGATGAAAGTCCAGCTGGCCATGACATTATTTCAGAAGAGTCTTTAGAAGGATCAGAGGCAGTGAGCTCTGGGACTCTTTAGCTGTCTAAAGGCACTAGCAGTGCAAGGACTCCAAACTTCAGCAGAGATAAAAGATCACAGATCTGCTAGCTCCTGCATTTAGCACCCTGGGGAATAATTCAGAGAAGAAAGCACCAGGCTCTCAGATTGGTGTTGGATAAAACTCCAGGTGAGACACAAGCACAGGAATCCCTTTCCACTTTGAGATGTGTTTCCCAGGCCAGACCTAAATGGCTGATAAAAAAAAACCCAACAATCCCAACACGGAGGAAATCACTCTTGGTGAAACAAGCTTTACAATCCCAACCTGGTTGCAGGTGGATCCAGAATTGAGGAGGCTGTGCTGGGAAATCACAGTTTTTGATGCAAATGGAAAATCTGGGGGGAATTCAACTCAGTGTATCTCCAAAGGGATGTCTCAAGTTCCTCTACAGAAAAATCTGTGTTTGTTTCTTACTTCCATCACTTATTTGCCGACCACCTTCTCCTTCCATGGCTCACCTGTTCTCAGGAGGTGTCTGCCCAGGCCCTGACACTTTCTCAGGTGCTGCTAGTTGGTGAGTTGCCTGGGGATCTCACAGAATTCCACACTGGTTTGGGTCAGAAGTTCACCCCATCCCACCCCCTGCCATGGGCAGGGAACCTTCCACTGTACCAGGTTGCTCCAAGCCCCATCCAACATGGCCTTGGACAATTCCAGGGATGGGGCAGCCACAGCTGCTCTGGGCAATGCTTGAGAAATGAAAAATTCTTTTATAAAAATTCTGAACTGTTTGCTGTTTAATGACTCTAAAGAGCTGCCTACAATTATGAAAAACTCTTCAGTGAAATCTGTACTCAGCAACTGTTTCCAATTACCAATGGAATTTCTAATGGAATTAGATTGGTGCTCTCACTAGGGAAGACAAGGTGACAGTCCTCAAGTAACTTTAGGAAAATATTTATCCCACAGGACTCATTAGAACAAGCTTTAGAGACCACAAGAAGCTCAGAGGAGGGACTAGGTTTTTAAAGCCAACTTTCCTAAAGAACTGAGGCTGCATAGGGCAATTACAATCCTAAGAGGAAATCTTAAGAGGCAGCTTCAAATTCTGAACTTCATAAATCCATCTCCACAGAAACAATCCTGAAATATTATCACCCAGAGAAACCTTTAATTAAAATTTAAAAATTAAATTAAAAAAAAAAAAAAAGAACTGCAGAAGTCAATCCAGAGCCAAACTCCTCCACACAAACCTATGCAAAATAATTGAGCACTAAATGTTGCTTTCCAAAGAGGATGCAAATAAAATCAGGGCTCACTGAATTAAGTAAAGACGTGTTTGAAGTGGATCCTTGGCAAACATACACCTATCCCCATTAGATTTCTCAGCTCTGGCACTTGAGAGCTGCAAATAAATATGATAGGCTGGATTTTCATAAGGAGGAAGAATTCCCTGGCAAGTGCAGTCTGCCTTAGTCTTTCACAAGGACACAGCACAGAGCTGTGAGTGCTGACAGATGGGTTTCACCAAGATGGAAAGATTGTGCAGGAAAACAACACAGGGAGATGGAACTCAGCTTCCCCGACTATGAAACAACTCCAGATCACACAGATGAAGTAAATGAGTGTTTGCTGATCTGCAGGATGACAAAAGTTTGCTTGAATTGTACCAAATACAAGGTAAATATAATTCAAATAGGACACAGCAGGCCTAGGTGAGAAAGAAATCCAAGCAATACCTGGAAAAACATTTCTACTTCAAGGCACACAAAGTGTGCAATGAATCTTCTGTTGTGTGCTGTACAAATGGCTCTGTAATGTTTCCTGGCAGAATGGAACACCACTAGGAAATGTAAAGGCAATGTCCTGAGGCAGCTCCCAAACCAGCCATGACAAATGGACTTACAGAAAGTATATGCTGGATTTCAGCTCACAAATCACAGCCACAGCACCTCTGCTTGAGGAACACACAAGCCTTGAAGCACTCAGCTCACTTGCTTTTCCACTGCCAAGCTCTCTGTTGTTTCAGTGTTCAGCTACCTGGCTGCCACAGAGCCGATCAGGAGAGTTCTGTTTGCTGTATAAAAACCAGCAAATCCTACAATTTTTAGCTCACATCATTTTTAAGTGGGTAGTCAGTATAACTTAAACACTTGCTCACTGCTTTAGAATCCATGGAATTGAGTTGATTGACAATTAATGGCTCTGGCTATCCAGAACTGACAGGCGAACTTCTGTGCTAAATGCACAGTGCTCCAAGCTCATTAATTAGTAAGAGCTTCTTTAAATTCAGCCAGAAAAATTCTATCATCAAACTGCTGAGATTGTATCAGTAGGAGAAGACAACATTAGGCAACTCCTTGCCGGCATCACTAATTTTTTTTATTCTGATTTACTGAGCTCTACACCAAGAGAGGAGGCCTGCTTATCTTCCAGTCACTGGGACTCAACTGCAGAGCAATGTGGGCACCAGGGATGTCCAGCATTTGGGAAAACAGATGTTGATCATTCAGTCCAAATTTGATGTACAGCCTGCCAAAAAACTACAGTTACCTAGCAAGGTGTGTGTGGAAGAACTGTAGAATGAGTAAAGATGCATAAACAAACATATTTATTTTTAAAAATAATTTGTAAAAGCGACTTGATGCTCACTGGCTGAAGGAAGCTGCCAAGGAACAAGATCAGTTACTGACAGCTCCTTCCTGGAGCTAAAGGAAATCCTGGACGGCTGGAAGATGCACTAACGCACATCTCAGGTAAAACAGATTAATTAAGCAAACAATTCATAGAACCTGAGCTCTGAATTTTGTATCATTTCACATATGAGAACAAGGCTGCTTTTCCAAAAGCTACAACTACATGCTCAGTTATACACCAAAGATTTAATGCAAAAATGGAGAGGTGCCTTACAGAGGAAAGCAGCGTAACTGCCCCTTCTAGCCTGATCTAACAAACATTCCCAGCACAGAATCAGCAATAAGGATTTGCTATCTCTGATGTGAATTTTTCCAGCATCTGCAAGGCAGGAATCATTTGTGATGACATGGAGTGACCAAACCCCAGCCTCAGCTCTCAATAACCACAGGCAAGGTCTGGGATTAGCTGTTACCCTCTGAAGCAGCCAGGCCGAGCCTGGAATGTCAGCAGAGGAATGCCAAGATTTCAGATCTGAAGGGACAGCAGTGAAATTCTGAGTCATGTCCCCTGGGAGAAACACAGAGACAGCCTGAGGTGTAGTGGTGTGGCCAGGATTCTGCAGGATCCTCTGCCAGGATTCCCCTGCAGGAGCTGCTGCTCACAAATGTGCGTGTGCAGAACTGTTTGTGTGCAGAGGGACTTGCACATCTGTTCATAATGACCTGAAAGCATGTATTACACAGACACTTTGTATAATCCCATTACACATGTAAACAAAGCTCAGAGGAAAGAAAACTAATTAGCATTCCCATATTAATCCTATTGGGCACTGCAAGTATTTCTGAATAGCCAGGATGGAACCACAGCAGTCTGACTCCATAACAAAGTGTTTATGTAAAAGATGACATCTCTACCAGGGGAAAGCAAAAAAAAACAACTGCAGCTTTTTCTCTCCCTTGCATTATTCATTCTCTCCACAAAGCCATCACTGGCTCTTTTTGATGTCACCACAAAACACACTTCAGAAAATCCAGCCCTACCTGGTGCTGTCACTATCAATGAAACACCTACATTAAATTCAGAAAACCTCAAAAAAACCAAAATTAAAATGGCATAATATGAATTTTACAGATTGTGATCTGGAAGACCTAAAATGCTCAATTTCCTTTTTACTTCAAACAACTTCCATGCAATTAGTGTAGTAGTACCTAGTTTTGAGGGCTCATGTCTGGTTTGGAGGGAGGTGTGCCTTTTAAAATCAGGCACCATTTTCCTTTCTGTGGATTCCCAAGATTTCCAGTCTCTCAATGAGGCTGAGAGATGCAGGATAACAATTTTAACCACCCAGGGCCTGGAATTGGATGGGCTTTGAAGTTCCTTCCAACCCAAACCATTCTGTGATTCCATAACAAGACAAAACCCCTCTCTTTCAGAGGAGGTTTGCAGACAGTTTTTTCCAGCTTTGCTTTATGTTCTCATCTCAGCCCTGCAAACAGGGATGAATACCAGAATAGGTACAAGATCTCATTAATCAAAAAACAGCTCTAAAGATGAACTTGCAATGCTGGTATTTCCTCTTGAAAAAAAAATGAGATAAATTAGCTGCACTGCCTGACTGTATTCTCAATGAACTCTTCATATCAACACTCACTTACCTGGAAATTTTCTTCAATCTTAAAGGTTAACTTCAAAAAAAGTGCTGGAAGAGTTTAATTAGAACAAGAGGTCTTGAACACACTAAGTGTGAGTTCCATGTGCTTGAGGAATACATCCATGTAGTGTAACATGATGGGATTTTGGAGGTGGATACAAAGGAGAAATTGGCACTTTTGCTCAGAGGTGAGCAGTACATCTCATTTATGTTCACCAGGCCACAATACACACATAAAAATTATGATCAGTAAAAAGAAAATTGAAGTTTCCACTCCTGTTCTTTAAACTTGCCCAGATTTCTCCTGGCTTTATAAATATATGGACATGTAAGAGGTCTGAATGAAAGAGCTGCCTTTGGAAAGAGCCAGAGAAGCTCTTTTCACAGGTATTTGTCACTCATGTCACCATGCCAAACCAACTCACCATCAACTCCCTGCACAACCTGAAGGGAAATCTAAGACACAAGGAGGAAAAGATCATCTATTTTGGGGCTGTGACCACATTGTGGCCCACAATCCCAGCACATGGTGACTAACACTGCTGTGGGGAGCTTGCTTTCCCAGAGAAAACACTTCTTGTTTGAATAACTGGTTGCTGATACAATGAGTCACTTGACTATCTCAAGCAGCAGCTCCAGCACTCTAAAAGGAACTGCCTGGGAACTGCTGAGTACAGAATGTGTGTTTGTTTAGGAACAAACTGCCTTAAATAAACCACTGACTCACCTTGTCACGCAAATGATGCTCTGCAGCCTCAATATTCAAAGGATCGTCAAAATTCAAAAGATCCTGGAAAAGAAACAGAGAGAACGTTGAGGGGATCCCACTCACTGCATCACAAGGAGCCCAAAGCTCTCAAGAACAAGATAATGGAGCAGAGTAAAGAGGGCAGTGCCATTTAATCACTGCCTTGGTAGTGTCCCTGCCAAAGAGAAATGCTAATGAGTTTGGTAATTGGAAACCAAAGCACAGGACAATGAAATGGCACAAGGGCATTTAAATCCTGTGGTGTGGGCCACACACAGCCCTAGGACACTTCTCCCTGGAAGTGAATGCATTTCTATTGGAAAACTAAATAAAACCAGATTTTGGAGGAACAGTCAACCTTTCAGGAGGCACAATTCCTATTGATTTTTGCTCGAGAGCGAAGTAAACCTTCAAAAACACTTCTGCAAACAGTGTGCTGATAAAGTAGGAGTTTCTCTAAATCCACCTCCATAAAAAAGCAATTTAATTCTCTCTGTGAAGAATCTATGTAACCTGGAGCCTTTTAGGGAAGTTTCAGTGCTCTGGGACAAACAGGGCCTAGAGGAAAAGGAATGCAAACACCCTGAGAACTAAGGATATGTGGGGTCAGGGAACAGAAATAGCCACAACAAACCTAAGGCCTCTCAGTTTAATCTCAGACATTAGCTTTGGAAGGAGAAAGGGTCTAGGGTTAAAAACAGTGGAGAAGAGGAACAATCATTAAAAATTAATCACAAGGCCTCTGTTCTGCCTGCAGCCCAGATCTTCCCCCAGTCCAAGGTCAGCCTGTGGTAGAGTGGAATACCACTGCTCCACAATGTGAAACACCTTCAGGCAGCAAACCCCACAATTCACCCAAATCAGGACACCAACCCACCTCATTTTCACTCTTTTTTCAATGAAACCCCCCCATGAATCTGTCAGACCAGTGTGATCCTAGTGCCACCTTTTCAAAGCCTATTGATTTACAAGAAGCTGGGTGTGAGGAGGGAAGCACAGCCCTTACCAGTCATGACAAATCCCCATGATCTCCTAGGCATGACCATCACTCTCTGCACCTCTTTGCCCAATATTTTTATGTGCATCCCTGAGGATTTTGCCCCCTTCCACTTACTTGGCATGCACAGGGAGACTGACTGTGAAATAAAATTCACTTTTGCTGGGAAGGCAAATGCTCTCCAAACTTTTATATCAATTTACCAAAGAAGTTGGTGAAAAAAACCAACCAAGATTTTGGATGCCAGGAAATCCAAGTTTCCTTCTACACCCTGGAGTGGCTGGGATGGTCCCTCCAGAGATGACAAACGTGGCCACCAAGTCAGTGCTGTTCTTTGCTCTCTCCTGACCTTCCCATCCAGCAGCAATGGCTGAGGAAAGGAATCCCTAAAAAAGGTAACCTGCCCCTCTCCTCCATTTTCAAGGTGCTCCTGGCAATTACAGGTTCCTTGCTTCTATTAAACTTTAAAAAACAAAAAAAGGCGAGGAAAGGGGATCCTTGAATAACGTCACAAATTCTGTGACAAGTCAGGTTTTATGCAAACTCTGGGGTGGATACCAAGGGCCCTGAATAGGAATGAGACAAGGCAGTCACTAATTATTAATCCTTCTCAGAGCAATATGAATTTCTATTTCCTACAAATCAACAGAAGGAGTTTCATACTATGTGGAAGATCCCAAAAAAATTGTTTTCAAAATATCCCCTAATATTTCTAACCAAATTAAAATCATGTACAAAAAGCTGGCATTTCAGTCTGGATGAGGTCCGCAAACAGCAAAATCTGATTTCACACTTGTCTAACACCCACTGAAGCCAAGGGAAATAAAGACCTAAACTTTTAGAGGCAACACACAGGGTTAGCATTAGGTGATGCTGAAACTAAACCAGGCAGGAAAAAAAAGTGGATATGAAAATATTCCTTTACTTACAGTAAATAAAGAGTTTAACCCCCAGACAATATCCTGCAAAGGAAAAACAGTTAGACATGAATTTCAGGAGTTTTGAACATGCTCACAAACTTTCTTTTTCCATTAACCCGTGAAATAACTGGGAAAAAAAATCCAGATTACAAGTAATGTTTTACTAATTTAAATAAAAATGTCAAAAAAGCTTTCCCATTTCATGGCCACTTGATATTTAGAAGTCAGCAAAAACCAAATACTGCATATTCAAACAGAAGGTCAGATGTTTCTGTGTGTATTTCTGTTGCTCCTCCATCCAAGGAGAGAAGTGAAAGTTTAGGATATGCCACCAACTGAAAACTGCACTGCTTAGTTTAAAGGGTGGGTAATGAAAGCTAATTCAGCTATTTATTCTTCAAATTTAAAAAGGGCCAAACAAATACTTGAAACTGTCAAAATATCAGAGAAAAGAGGGTGAGCTGTAGTAGGAGTACACAGAGATACTGTTCTTAGACAAGCATGTCCCAAGTCATTCCACAGCTAAAATGCACCCTTTACAATAAAAACAAAGCCTCAGAGTAAAAAACTTCCTATGCCCAGCAAAGAACTTCAAGAAATAAATGGATTTGAGTTTGTTTCCTGTGCTGGGCCCTGTGCTGAGAGTGTGGAGCACAGAAATCCATATCCCTTAAGGACACTGTCCAATTATGCCCTAATGAACAAGACACGATATCAGCATTACGCAGCCAACAGCCTCTCACCATCCAATTTCCCTTTGATCCTGCACAAACAACCCACTCAGATGATCTGCTTTTAAAACATCCATCTGCCCAGCAGGGCTGGCACTGCCAGCCTTTCCAGCCTCAGCACTTCCTCAAGAGTGGCAGAGACAGCAACTTTTAAATGTGCTCATCACCTTCAGACACATCCACTGCACAAAAGGGGTGACCCAGACATTTAATTACAGTTATCTGTAATTTTTAAGGCTCTAGTGCTGAGCAGTCCTCATTACTCCCAAAGAACAACTCTGCCAGCTCCCTGGCAGGCAGGAGAAAATGAGCTATTTCAAATAACAGATGGAAATCGTTGTTTTAGCATTTATTTCAGCTTCTGTGCTTGTTCAACACCTGGCACAGAAAGCAGGCATAGCAGAGGTCAGCAGAGCATGGTATTAAGGAAACCAGTATTAATTCCAGGGATAAATTATTAGTACAATGCAGGGATGTGCCAAAGTCACAAATCAAAGGAAGACTTATTGGCCTGGAGAGTAGCAAAAGGTAGGAAGGTCTCAATTTTCACTTGATTCTCCCATATCCAGGCATCAGCAGCTCTGGGCAACCTCCCTGCCCCAGCAGATGCTCTGTCCCCAAAGGCCAGGAGCCCATTTCACTGCTGCCCTCCCTCCAAGGCTGTCCTGTCCTTCAGGGAGGCAGAGCTGCAGGAAAAAATAACATTTTAGAAGTTGCCTTCCACCTACAGCATGAGACAGCAGGCTGCATTTGCAGAATGTGATGCAGAATCACAACACTGAGCATTAAAACCATTCTGCAAGGTCACATGAGTACTCTGGGGTCTGGCCACTTCCAAATCCTGAATGCCAAACCTGCATTCCCAGGGTTACAAACTGCCCACAGCTCTTCAAGCACCAGCATGGCTCAAAAAGAACAAGCCAGGAGCAAGTCAGGGCCTTCTAAAATGCTCAAGAGCTGCTCCTTCCACTGGGCAGTGCTGAAACCCCCTGGTCTGCCAGAAGTTCCCCAGACACCAGCAGAGCTCTCTCCAGACAAAACTCCTTCTTGTCCAACACCTCCCACAAGTAAATGTTGCAGCTCAAAAAGGAGCTTTTTTCCCATTATATAATAAATTTATCCTAAATTCTTAAGTGCTGAACCCTAATGCTTTGGGGTGCTTGACTCATTCAGGCTGGTTTTACAGAGCTCTATTAAAAAACAAAAAACAACCCCAACAAAAATCTTTTACAGACACAAGTTGTCAAAATGTTGTACATCTGCACTGCCATTCTAGACACCAAAAAGCACAACAGGATTATTGTTATTATTACTGAATAATTTACCTGTGAAAGTCTTAATACCATTTTTGATGTTTCCATCTATTCAAGTTTTATGATTTGCTGGATTCATTTTACACTCCTGCATTGCTCCATAAAAAATAATACTAAATTACTACCAGAGGGCAATTACTTTTTGTAATAAGCTTGAGGCTAGCCTGGATTTAAATCTAGGATATTGAGAAAGGGAAGTGGGATGGAACAGATGAGCAAAAGTGAAGCAAGTATTTAGTATTTGAAAAACTCAACCTTGTTGAATTGCAGAAATAATCACTCTGCATTACTGACTGCAGCAGAGCTGTTGGCTGTATGCAGATAAGCACTGGCCTGGATGTTTGCTTCGGGTTTTCCTGAGGAACAAAAAGAATGTGCATGCCACTGAAGATCTTGTGAGATTTAACAGCTCAAAAACTTCTACTCTCCTTCAGTGCAATAAAGCATCAAGCTTGGCTTCAAATATTTACTGAACTTGTGGCTTAAATAGTCTGAAAACAAAGTTAAGCCTATGTGCAGGATTTTTTAAAGGTTATCTTCACAGGGCAGGTGGCAGCTGGAAACAGTGCCCACCTTGCCAGTGCTGCATTTCAGTGAGACTTGCTTGTACAAGATCAGACATGTGCACCGGCCAAAGCTGCTTCCTTTAAAATCTGCTTTTCATCCACCTTCTTCTGTGTTTAACATCCAAGTTACAGAGGACAAGGCTGCTGAGGGGCAGCCCCAGAGCAGAGCTGCTTTTGGAGCAAAAGTGCTTTTTGTAGTTGCCCAGGTTGCCAAATTCCTTGGGCTGCTTTATGTGGCTGCTGCTTCAGCTGTGCCCAGGCCACTCCCTGCTCAGTATCCCAGAGGTTTCCCAGCTGAGATGTCACCTGTAGGTCACATGGCTTTGGGAGTCCAAGGCAGGTCTTGGCTTAATTTGCCAGCTCAGAGGAGGCAATGATGGTGTTTGAAATCAAGAATTGCGATTCCAAAGCACAGCTGGCTAAATCCACAGTGGGGAAGGGGAGCAGGGAATAACGAGGGAAGTAAATTCTGCTCCATGGCACTGCCACCATTGGGCTGGAGCATGCGGAAGTCAATACAGGCAAGTCAGAAGATCAACAGACTGTTGTAAACACCCCTTTATAATTGTCCCTTTTCATTCTGGACTATTTTTGTGCTGCATCTGAGTGAAAAGTTACACTAAATCCCTGCCCACAGATTTATTTACAGCATGCCAAATGAGGAGAAAAAAACCTGCTGCTGCAGCAATGTCTGAAGTTCAAGAGCAGTGACTCAAAACCCTCAATGCAGCTTTTGAAACAGCCTCTCCTGAGGCCAGGAAGTCTCAAAGCTTTGCATTTCTAGGAGGTCCTAACTCAGTCACTCATCTTGCCAAGTGACAGTTCTCAGAACCACTTCACATAAGCAATGCCACTGAAACCATGCCACAGACAAGGATTTCAGAAACACAACCTCAGGCACTTCTGGAGAGAGAGCAAACATGGAAATTGCAAATTAACATTTTCCTTTTACAGGCAAAGTATATTTAGTACTTTAAGAAGAGAGCATAACCAGACAAAAGCACCTAACAAACTTCCAATCAAAGAAATCCCCTTAAGAGATCCAAGAAGCATTTCTGATCTACCAGACCAAGCAAATCAAAGTTTGTTGCTGAACAACTTTTTATAAACAAGCTATTTAACCCAGCCAGATGAACAAACGGAGCAGCAGTCATTTATACAAGCACATGTCTGAAGCAAATTTTTTGGTTTGTTTTAAAAAGGACTGGATGCCACTCCAAAGCTCAGCTCTAGTCCAGCCCACGCATGGGCCAAGTCCTGTGGGGCAGATCGCTGCTCTTTTGCCTGCCTGTACACCACCTCAAGGTGTTTTTCCTCTTCCCTTCCACTATCTCTTCAAAACAGGCCCAGCTTCTTCCTCTCTTCACTGCAGCCTAAAAAACCCACCCCACCAAATTTAAAAAAAGATGTTTTCCTCCCAGAGATGTAGCTTATGAAAAAACTTCCTCCCTCTTAAACTGTCATCTCCCAAATAAAATCTCCTTTTATATTTCCTCTCTAACCCTGCTAAAGTTGTAAAACATTGATTCCACCTAGAATAAGGTGACAAAAGTGAATCCCACCTTTCTTTAGCCACCCACAAAAGGCACCTCAGTTGTCATGTGGCTGCCATCCCTGCCCCTGCTTCCCACCCAAACACAACAGCAGCTCCCTACCAGGCTTTGGGTAACTTAAAAGGCATGAACTGCTCCAGTTAGCAAACACAAAACAAGGAGGAAGGCTGGAAAGCCATTTCTTTTGTGCTTAAATATAGGAGGGGAAAGAAAACAGGAACAATTGCAGCCTGTTCCTCTCCTAGATCAAGCCAAGTATGCAGGAGCACTCTTCTGCAATCCCTCACTTTGTCACTGACTCCTTGACATTCCTCCCTGTCCTTATTGCAGGGCAAGAGGATAATGCTGCGGAAGTTGTTCCCTGGGGAATTCTCTGATAGCTCCTTAATGAACTGCACCACAGTGATTACAACAATGAAGCCATCACCCTCTGGAGATTGCTGTGCTCAGTGCATTAAAGCTGACACAAACTCAATATTCAGAAATCAACAATTTGGGAAGAACAACCAAGGTTTAATTACACTCACTGAGATATCTCAGCTCTCCTGACTCACATGCTCTTATAGTAACAGCTACTGTACCTAAACCAATGATTTGGCTCTGCCAGGAGACATTAAAGAGAGAAAATTAAAATTTTGCCAATATTTTCTGAAGCAAAAGCTATTAGAAGACTCTGAATTGTGTACAGTAATTTCACAATTATAAGACGCACCTCCCGGTAGCCGGGTAGACCACAGGATTTGTCCATATATAAGCCGCACCTGAATATAAGCCGCATTTTTATTTTTTTTAAAAGTGAGGATCCATGTGTAACAAAGTAACAAATTAGTAACAGAATTACTAGCAGGGGGTTTGGTGTCAGGTGCTCAAGTTGCAGCAGTTTCCATAGACCAGCAAAGCCTTTAAAGGCAGCCCCAGGCACCCTCCTGGCCGGCTCTCACTTCCGGGTTGGCATTTCACTGGGATTTGTCCATAGATAAGCCGCACCTGAATATAAGCCGCACTACTGGGGTAGGCTGGATTCTTCAATGAAAAAGGTGCGGCTTATAATCGTGAAATTACTGTATTTTCACCAGCCTGGGCATGTATGGAGGTGAAAGAAATAAATCACTTCTTACAAAACTGGCAAAGCCAATTATTATAAAGTCAAAATACAACACAATATATCCCTGGAAAAATATTTCCTGAAGCTTATTTTTAAAAAAAACCTGAACTTCAGATTCTCACAAGAGATGGTCTTCAGTGGTTTATAGCTTCTTTTTCCAAATACTGAGTCTGAAGTTTTTCTCAGGAGCTTATTCAATTCTTAGAAGTGAAGAAGACACAACTCCAAAACAGGATTTGAATAAACCAAAAGCTGCGCAATGTTATCAAAATGCTGAGAAAAACAGCCTGAGCAATAAGAATTCATGTAAGATGAAGCACCCAGGTTTCTTTTTTCCCTTCATCCTCAAGACAGTGACAGTTATTTTGCTGTCTAAAACACTCCTCTGCACTAATTACAGCTGATTTGACAGCAAACCATCTCTATTCCTTAAGATGATGGGTGAAAGTTGTCTACTTTCAAAACTCCTCAGGTTGATGCTTAAACATTGAGGTAAACTGGAAAAATTAAGTCATGACTCTCTGATTGATTTCTCCAAGAGATGAGTTTGACATTTGGATGATTCCAAATGAAGTCATTCCACTGCATGAAGACAAGGGCAGAAGCACTGAACCACACAGGACAAACTGCCATTTAGTATTAAAACACTAAATAAGCAAAGCTCTTAAGGATCAACTCCAAGTATCAATAGTTTACTGGAAATGAGTCTTAATTCCTTTTAGATCAGGTAATCTAATAGCACAGACAGGTATTTATTAACCTAGGATCTGCAGTTATGGGAGTGAAATTCCTGAAAAAACACTGCTTTCCTGTAGGTGGGCATGAAAAGCATTTTGCAGACCTGGAGCTTAAGAGTACCTGGATGTTTCCCACCCCAGCTCCTGTCTCTCCTGCCAGCAACAACAGAAAAGTGACAAAACCCAGCACTTCAAACCATCTCAGTGAAAAACTGACATGGACACACACACCTAACAAACATGGAAACCCTCCAGAAACCAGCCCAGCTAGCTGAGACCAGCTGCACCTCTATCACAACACAGCCACAAAAAGGACAAATACTCCCTGCGAACATCCACCACACATTTTGAAACACTGGTTTTAATGTACATGTGCCCTCCACAGAGCTGGCCAAGTGTGCTTTGATTATTTTTCAGGTCCATCAACCAGCCACTGATTTATGAACCAATTTTCAGGTGCAGTTAGAGGTAACTGCAGGAGGAGCCTGACCCTTAGAACCAATCAGGCATTTAAAATCCAGATCCCCTTGTTCAGTTCTTAAAAATCAATCACCTGAGATGGTTTTATAGCAAAATGAAAACAAGCATTTAGGACAAAGCTGAGGATCATTAAGGAGAACTCAGTCTGCTAGGCAGGTGATAATCCTGGCAAATAAGGGATACGTTGGGGTCTAACAGGAGCTGCTAAAGCACCATGGAGTCTGAAATTAAAATTACTGAAGGGTACAAAGCTGAGTAACAGCAACACTGTGAAGTCATATGAAGTGTTTAAAAGCTGGTATTTCCAGTGAAGTAAAAAACTATCTGAGAACAGAATGGAATAAAAGCCATCTATTGGCTTTCTGCCTGGGAAACTTTCATTTTGACCATCACACCTAAAAACAGGAGGAAAGCAAGTTCAGACACTCTGAGCAGGGCTCAAAGTAACTGCAGCAGCCTCCAGCTTTGTGAACAAGCTGTTTTAGAGAGGAAATTATGCAATAAAATTATGCAGAGCATGACAGAATGGAGACTGAAAGGTAAATATTGCTAACTCGTGTTTAGCTACAAAGGAGCTAAATCCACAATCCACAGCTTGGACACCAACTACTGCCAGAAATTATCTAAGGGTCTGGGCTTCTGGAATGTTTCTATGAATGAAAAAATGTAATTAAAAAGTGTATTTGTAGCCAGGTTGGAAGGTTAATGTTTTAAACCTGTTTCAGGTTGAGAGCCCAACTCTGCTCAGAAGCTGATTTTTAAAAAGCATCTAATGCAGGAATTCAGAAATAGCACATTCTTTAGTGGTTTCACTCACACACAGGCTGCTCTTCACAGTGGTCCATGGAAACGTGTTTCCAAGTACAAAGAAGGGGCAAAAGATAAAGCTCAACACTTGGTAACCTGAAGAGAATTCAATCATGGATGAGAGAACACACAAGTGTGAAAAAATGCTGGGACACAACACTGAGTTAGGTCTTCCTCCCTTAAGAATCCTCCACACTGTTAAAAATAGTTTTTATCACCTTTCACAGATGATTTAGCAGATTTTCATTTTTATTTCAGAAAGTTTATTCATGTTTCTACACATCTGATACTAAAAAAAATATGCTAAAAAGGTCACAGCAGTTTATTTTGAAGAATTTTGCACATAAGAACTCTGCTGCCACCACAAGGATTCAAAAAATGAGACACAATCAAAAAGCTGACCTGCTAAAGGGTTAAGCACACAAGCTCCAGGCATGCAACTGCACTCAGCATGGTTTGCGCATAGGGCTGTGGATATTCTCTATTTGAATGGCTTTTCTAATACCCTTGGAAGCGTTTTTGTGGCAGAAGGACATGCCCCTCTCAGTTCTTTAGGAGTAGTTCAGAGTACTTTACTGGGTAGATCTGGGTGTTGTGCCTCCAGAAAACCAGGCTTTGTGTTATTGTTGAATGAAATACTGACTTTCAAGTCCATAACAAGCCAAGACTGGATTACTGCCCACAAATTCTGTGCAAATTCTCACTGCTCCCCTTGTGGTGATGAAAAGCTGTAAAAACTGAGCTCACACCTGTGGTGTTTCAATGTTAAAAATTTTAAAAATCCAAGGAGGACATCTGATTTGACTTGTTTCTTTTTGCAGTTAAGCTACAACTTAATTTTCTCTTGCTGAATCTTTCATTCCAACAATCACAGAAAAAGCTCCTGTCTTTTGGGTTTCTTGTCCACTTGTACTGATTTTTTAATGGCTGAAGCTCAAAACTTGTAGCCTAAAAATTTTCTCTAAATGAAAATACAGGAACAGAACTAGTTAAATTACTCAGTGCCTTGATTTAACCTGAGATGAAAACAGAAACACAAAGGCAAAACAAAATCACACCAACTGATGAAAAATAGGGAAAGACTGCTTTAAGAAAATCCATAGAACAACACATTCATTTCACTTCCAGAAAGTCACATGCTCACCTCTGAAGAGATTTTACAGCTGAAGAAAGTCACAGATCTCATTCATAGTGCCAAGAAGCAAACCAAGTATCAGATAAAGGTCACTTTTAATTTGGTTTTTGAAGGAGACAAACACCTGATGCACACCCTTTATCCACCTAATGTTGTTAAAGCTCTGGAAGAAACAATTCTGTCAGCATTCCTGGGAACAGCAACAGGGAGATAAATTCCTGCTCAGTGCTCTGCAGTGATTTTGGCAGGAATTATCAGTCCCATGGAAATGGGCAGGGTTATGGATTCCTGTTGTGTTTGCTGCCTGGGTGAAAAGCAGCACACCTTACAGAATGTGAGCTCTCAGAGTCACCTCCAAACCTCTTTATCAGAGCAGCCACACCAACACCACCACCATTTCTACAGCCAGCACTGAACCTGTCCCACTGCTGCCACCAATGACAAAACCCTCACTTCAGAAACCTGTTCAGGAGCAAACCACACGAGCTGTTTCTTTCCAAGGCCAGGAAAGGATTTTTAAAGATGTATTTATTCTGATGGACACATCCAAAAGGAAACAGTACCTTTAAGGTTCTGGTTGGGGCCCAGCCAGTGCCATCAATTGAGTGTTCTCTCAATAAACTGGAAAGAAAAGACACACAGATTACACAGAGCCATTTCTGGTTCAACTGCCTTTGTCAGAAATCCTCTCAGAAAACATTAGGAAGTAATTGCAAGGTAAGATCTAATTCTTGCACTATTTATATTCAGGTAATGGAATTTTAATCCCCAGGAGCTGGATGTCTGCCTAAAATTACCTTCTACACAGTGTCATTACAGAACTCCTCATCTGAGCTCAACCTCTGTCAAAACACCTGAATTATTTTCCTGCAGCAGCACAAGTGTGACAGGCTCAACACTGAACCCTCTTCTTATTCCCTGATGCATTTTAGAACATGTTCATCTCTGGTGAAGAGACAGTCCAGCAGCATGACCCATCTGTCACCAAAACTGGCACAAACCAACCCAAAAAAGGGTGTTTTGGGGGAGGGGTATCTAATTAGCAAAGGGAGAATCATCCTCTGTTTGTGAAAGGACTTTAGCTTCCTACAGGTAAAGATAAGAAAGTGAAAGAGTTTTAGTCTGCCTGCTCTGGAGGAAAAAACCTTTTAAAATATAACTTGAATTTTAATACAAATATTAACATGTAAAATACAGAATTTCCTACATGCACACATCCAGTATAGAAATTCTATATGACCAGCATATTGTGGTACGTATGAAGCTCAGTGAAGCTGTGACCTATTTGCAAGAAACATTGAGGTGTTCAGGCATTTCTGGACCTTTCAGATCCAAACCTCAGTTTGGAGTTATGAGGAGATATATTGGGGATCAGCACAATTGAGAAATAAGCTGGTCTTGTTCAGAAAAGTAATAATCTGAATGAAAAAATAACTCAAAAACTCCTTGAAGCATCATTTTACAATCATACCTTCCCCTGTAAGGAGTAATCTAAAACCCAAAGCTCACACAGCACAAAAATTCACCACCACCAGCTTCTACTACTGAAATGACAGGGTTAAAGTGAAATACTCTTAAACTATTACGTTTCAGCAATTTCCAGGCTGACACATACTAAGTTAATTTTTAAATTACAGAGGATGACTACACCATGCAGATTATGGAGTTATTTAATGAACATGGCAAGCTTATTGCCAAGGAAATTTAATCCTTGTTCAGTGCAGAGATCCCAGGAACAGGATGATCAACCTGGACAAGCCCATTCCACCTTAACTGTGCTGCTCACCTCCATTCTGTGCCTTTCAGAAGATAAAATCTGCCATTACCACTTGTGCAACGTTAACAGCAACAACTTGTGGCTGCAGTTTGTGTCCATATGACAAAAGCAGCTTGCTTTTGCTCTGTTCCTAATTAAATTGTGTGGCAGTACTTCCTTTTGCCTATCCATACACCTGACTGTGAAATTCCAAGTGAGGAAGAAGTCAAGACACAAAATAAAATCATAAAAATATTCAGTGACAGAGCACCTGAGCGTGAGCTAAGCCTGCAGCTTCCCAAGGCCTCAGGGCTGTCCTGGCACACCTCCAGCTGGGCACACCACAGCCAGGACTGAGACACTTGTACCTCTCAGAGAACTGGCAGCAAAGCAGAAGACACAGAAATGTCCCCTTTAGCTTAATAGTCCTCATTTGCTGATAGAATTTGTTTCTAGAGCAGCACCCTCTTTCTTCTACAAATTGGCAATGATCATTAAGCCCCTCAAAAGGATCTTTTCCCATATCTAAGGAGACCTCCCAGCCTGTGATTACAAATCTTTTTATCTCGGTTTCTAAGGGCAGACTGCAAAATCACTGCTTTGGAACTTTTAGTAACCAAAACAGCCACTGATGAGACCAGTCAGCTGCTCAGCGTTCATTTCAACAAATATCTTCTCATTCTGGGAGTAATTCCTGCAGGGTAGAAAGCTGAGAGGAATTTCTTCTTTTTAAATACACACAATCCTAAAGTGATCTTTCAAAAAACACGTACTGAAGTGGGGATTGCATGATTCCAGCAAGTGTAAAATACCAGTTTTCCTGCCCAGAACTGTCACACTTGACCACAAGTCTAACCATTTAGAATGTTTTAATCCAGACTGTCAAACAGAATGAGGTATGTGGGGAGAAAGCACTGATGTTTTTTCTGCTTTTAAAAATAACTGAAAGCTATTTTAATGCAAAGACTCTTGTGTAAGTTGACTGCAGTACTATATTTAGAATGCATTTTCTAACAGCCATAAAGCAATTAGGTTATTTTAGTTTTTCCATCTAATGCCAGACATTTCCGAGGTTTGATACGTTAAGGTATCTGACAATCCAAACTGTTTCAGCTGAAAAAATCCTTCACTTCATTAGAATGATGATGCTCCAAACACCACATTTCTCTCTTATAATTAAAACCATTTCAAGAGATGGAAAAGTTGTGGCTGCCCCATCCCTGGAAGTGTTCCAGGCCAGGCTGGACAGGGCTTGGAGCAACCTGGGACAGTGGAAGGTGTAGGGGGGCTGGAATGGGATGAGCTCTAAAGGTCTCTTCCAAGCCCAGCCACTCAGGGATTTTATGATTGTGAGGCTTTATGGAAGCTCAGAAGATGCTGTGCTACAGCTGAAGCTCCAGCTTTGGTTGGGTGGCTGGCATTTGCTGTTCCCCGGCTCAAACAGCTCATTTGTTCATTCCCTCACTTGCACTCAGAACACCTAAGTTTTCTTAAGGCTGATGAGCCTGACCTGCCTAGGAAGGGCAACTAAAAACTTCACTTTCACTTTCAACACAGCACAAAAACTATTTTTGCATTCTAGAGGGAAAATTCAGCTTCTCTTTAAGCACTGATTTGCTATACTCATGGTGACAACCATGCTGGATTTTTCAGAACAGCTTTCAATCTCATTAACAGGCTTTGCTTCTGCTTCATCTGCTTTTTCTCGTGCGTGCCATTCACTTGAAAAATGACAGGCAGGCTTCTCACTTCTGATTCTGTTTGGTTCCTGGCCAATTTCACCATCAGGTACTGAGGATGAAACTGGGAACTTTCACAGATTCATTTACAAGAGGAAACATTTACTATCAAGGAAAACCACCCAGCAACAGAAGTCTCTCAATCTGGCAAAGGAAAGCTTTCAGGTTTTATATCCTGACTTTTCTTGACCCCCAACCCTGCTTTGTTACAACATGTGTCTTATCAGGGGATATTGAATATTACAATTAACAAATGGCAAACAAAGAATAATGGCTGTCAAAGGTTTAAGGAATCCTTTTCCTCTTCCTTTTTGAAATATAAAGGATTTTCAAGCTCTTAATACACCTGAGCATTAAATGGTAAAGCCTGAAAGCCTCCCTCAGGGCCTTGAGAATGATTCAGTTATGAAGCAGGGAAGAAAAACCCCAACTACATTTTGTTTAGGCTGGAGTTTACATTTTTACCCCAAGCAGAACAAAATACTAAGTCTGAACCTCAAAAGTCAGGCTCTACATGGTCCCTACAGCACAGCAAGAACGAGACTTTCAGTAGATTTTCATGCTAAAAGTTACATGCAAAATCAGCAGAAAATAAATTAAATATTATCAACCACAGTTTTATTCAATTTTTTATCAAACAATCTCCAACAGAATGTTGCTCCTACCTTAGGCAGATTTCTCCTGTCTCTGTAATGTTTGGGTGCCAGATTCTTGTCAAACATTTTACCTTTGGAGGCTGCCAGGAGAGAAAACAAATTACTGTGTTATCCTTTAAGATAAAACACTGTTAGAACTCATAAAACAGAAAAAGGCAAATACATTTGATATTCACAGCCTGGGTCTGTATGTTTAGGGCAATGACAGATAATCTACAAGTGTCAAACCAGATTTCTCTGCCCTTTTAGCTTTTCTCAACTCTTCATAAAATCCAGGCTGATACTAAGCTTTTCCTTAGCAAAAACCAAAACTTTTAAGAAAGCCAAGATAACTTACTCCTTCAGGGAAAACATTCTAAGTCATTCAGCTTCTTCATACTTAAACTACTGAGACAATAATTTAAACCAAAAAACTTCAAGGCTTGTCCAAATCGGGGATTTGCTGAAAAACAGCAGAGAATGCAAAGATACCTACACCAAATAAATAATTTATTTTAAATACAGACCCTCCTGTTCCCAACTGAACAGCAATGTATCAGAACTGAATCTGAGACACTAAAATGAAAACCCACAGGTAAGATCAAATTTCTGGATTTCATAGTGGGGCTCTGAAATATAAATTTTTAAAGTACAGTCTCCTTTGCTCTAATTTTGTGAAGTAAATAAAGAGTGGGACATAAAAATTTCAGTAGCTTAGCAACAGCACGTTGTGCCATCCCTGTACTCTCCCCATTAGGACTTGCAGCTTTCACTCAGGCAGATTATTTCTGATAGGAAGTGTCCTGGAATCCATCAGCACACACCAGCACCTTGAAGAACTCCAATTAAATCACAGATTATAAATGTGGAGCCATCTCCCTCCACTTTTCCCAATGATGTCTTCAATCAAGAGGCAAAGCAGCTCAAAGAGCTGTATCTGCATGGTTTTGTCTCCTTTTGTTCCTAACTTCCAAAATACCTTTCTAAGATTTTTTTAAAAAGACTCCTTGGAAAAAGTAAGAAAATATGCATGACACTAAGATACCAAAAACATACCTAAAAGAGATGTTCTAGAAGAAAGAACACTGATCACCACAATCTGGGATTAATAATGCAGATTTTGCTTTTCCTCCATTTCTGTGCAATAACTCAAGGGACATCAGTGATGCATTATTGAAAATTAAGTGGCTCAAAGAAAACACTTTCAAACTTTTTGACCTCCAAAACACCTTATAAGTTTTCTAACAGCACAAGCTTTTCATTAGCTACACTTTCACATTGTTTTGAAAGATCATGTCTGGTTCTCAAGCAAGGGAAAGCAGCAGAATTTATTCCATGCCATTAGATCGAGATAAAAGAATAAATTTCTACCACATGCACTTTCAAACAGGAAATGCATTGATGACTCAAAAAAAAGCTTTATAGAAACTCTTTTTAAAAATCCCTGAATCCTCACAGTGAATTAACTGGTGTCTCATTTTTTGTACTGTGGAAACAAAAGAATTCCTTTATCCTTTCAAAGTGATGTGCATTGCTAAAAGTTAGAAAAACCCACTCCTGACAGTAAGACAAAGGTTTTTCTCTCTCTCCCCTTTTTCCCTTTTAGACAGACAGGACAACTGCAGCATTACCATAAAATTTATCTTCAGACAAAACTTATCCTTGCAACTTGTTCCAAATCATTTTTGAACGTTCCCCCAGATCAACAAATCCAGAGATTTCCTCAGGATGATGTTTCACTTGAACACCTGGGACACCCTGCACAACAAAGCTCCCAAAATCCATTTCTTTCCTTGCTCCAGCTCCTTCTCCTCAGACACCCCCAGCAGCACAGGTAGATCCAGCCTCAGCTGCTAACACAGCAGTCACCACATTCACTTCCTTCTCCATTTCCAAGCAGCCACTTCCGCTCTTAAATCCAGCATTTAAAATGAACAGTTTTAGTTCTTGATAAACCGGCACTTTAAAAGGGCAGGTGTGCCAACAGATCTTGTAAATTAAAAAATATATCTATTAATTATATATTTAATTTTATCAGTATTCTGCAGCTCCAGCTCTTCACTAGTGAAGAAGTTTATCTAGAGCAGGAATGTGGCTCCAAAGAGAAATCTGGAATCAATGTAATTTGACATGTTTTCTCTAGACAGCAGCTGGTCCCAAAGCATTCTGCTAAACCACCCTGCAACTGCAACTCCAGCTCTCCAGTTTGTAAAAACATAAATCCCCCAGGAGGCCCTCATGGGGACACAAGCTCCTGCATTCCAGCCCTGAGAGATTTTTTGCCACTTTCCACCAGCAGTTTCTGAAGAACTTCTCAAGCCTGACTGAAGCTGAACACTACACAGAGCAAAGCACTGAGTGGTGTGGCTGCTGGCCACAACACAAAAATCTTCCAAGGTTTTCCTCTTTATTTATTTAACGTTCCTCACTACATCACAATTCCACATATGCACTCCTTTTGCCAGTGCAGAGGTGGGATAACCCAGCCTGACCCCAATCCAACATTCAAGCTCCTGCCTTTCTACAAAACTTTTTAATTTTGTATTGGATGAAACGTGCTCAAATTTAAAAATATTTCATTAATATTTGCTGTAGATTTTCCTGCCAGTACTGAGCAGGGAACCATAACAAACCAGAGTCTTTTTTATTATGAGAACTGACAGTCAAAATCTCAGCTGAAAACTGAACTTCAGCCCTCCTGCTAACACACAGCACACACTTTCCTGCAGCAGTGCTGTTTAGGTGAACAACTGGATACAAAAATCAAAGGAAATAAAGAGAGTACACAAAAGTTAGTAAGGGTGACCTCTGTCACAGTACGAAATTCTTTGGTAAAGTTAAGGGGAAGCTAAAACATCCCACAACCAAACCTACATAGCTGCAAACACTACTTAGTTGTGACTGCAACTACCACACACAGATAATGCTGAATTTAGGCTCAGCTCAGCTGAACAGGAACCAAAGATCTTCCCTGAAACTCTTCTCCAGGATCCCCCCTGCACATTGTTCAGCCTCTCTGAAAGGACTCTGAACTACCAACACTATAAGTAAGACAACAAAGCACAAGAATGGGGGGGGGGGAGTGACAGAACTGTCATCCTTCTCCTTTTGTTTCACTTATTTTATTCTTATATATGTAACTTTTTAATGAGAAATTAAATGCATGTCTCATGAATAACTAACAGGAGAGAGCAGAACCTCAGCCAGAAGAGAGGGCACTCAGGTCAGACTCATCTGCACTTCCAAAAACTTCTGCCAGACAGTCACAGATTTATTTTATCAAGAGACTGAAGATTCTTTTTCAGTCTCAATGCCAAGTGCCCCCTGAAGTCCTGTTACCCGCAAAGAAAATCTACAATGACAACTAGAGAATAATGACAAATACTCACCACCATATTGTAGGCATCAGGAACCTCAGTTTCAAACTGAAACTTTCCTCCTTGGTAATAGCCCTCATCTAGAAAAGGGAAAACAAGCAAAATAGTAAAATAAGAGAAAAACACCAAGATTAAAACAACAGCACAGGGTTATCATCAAATACTTAAGCTGGCTGTACCACCAGCTGCCACCTCATTCAAGAAGTGTGTGAGCATTACTGCAGTCCCAATATTTTTACATAAATATTTTACAGAAATTTGAAGTCAGGGGAGCCAACAGTCCCAGAAAAATCCATCACCCTGATCACAGGGATACCCAGCTAGAGGAACCTTGGACTGAACTTCTCACTGTAGGGAGAAAATCCTGGCATGTGGCAGGCAGTACCACACCAGTGCCCCTTGGAATGAGCTGGAGAATTCCTGCGCTTGCTAATGTATTGCTAAATCCTGCTCCAGACTGAGCACAACTTCCCAAACTTGTGCTGGCAGTTGTGGTGAGCAGTATGAATGAAGTGTGCAAAAGCATGTTTCAGAGTTCTCTCACTGTAATTACCTTACTGGGATGTATCTGCTAGGAAAACATGTCTGCCTCTCTGCCAGTCTCAGGCCTGAATTATTCAAACGGCTAAATTTTCAGATGTGACACATTAAAATATCTACTTCCATTTAACCAGGGCTAATACAATGGCATGACAGCCTGCAACTCTTGAAACAGCTGTGCTTGGAAGCTGAAATGCTTGCAAGTGATCTGAAATGGGTCTGGCATTGCCAAAATTGAGAGTTTTTTATTAAAAAAGGGAAATAGGTCCCCAGCCCACACTGGGGGTTCAAGAGGTCACAGAGGGATGCTTGGCTCAAACCACCTTGAGCACTCCAGCCACTGTGAAGGCCAGGCATTATATGATGCAGACCTTTTGTATTTCTTAAACCAAAGAAATCTTCTGTGAAACATCCATAGTTTACAGGAAAAGTAAGAAGAATTTTGTTATTATCTAGTTTGTTCCAAATCACAAAAAAACCCTAGCTTGTCTACTGTAGCTCATCAAAATCCTCCTTCAGGTTGCTGTCTCCTGATCTGCTGTTCAAATCCATTCTCCATTCCCACTCCAACTCAACTCTGAAGTGTGCTGGATTTATTAAGCAATTTTAGTCATGCTGTGCTTTACCAGAAAGTAAAGGGAAATGCACTGATTTTTATGCAAAAAAAGCAAGATACAAGCATTTATCTTTTGCTTTTAAAAATACAGAGATAAAAATCAGTAAAGCAAGCCATTATTGAAGAACAAGAAGTGAGTTACACTGATACCCTTTGATCAAACTGTTAAATGTGCATCACACTCAGACTGCTCCAGCCAGGAATCATTGGGAAAATGGTCCCGTATTCCCCAGGAGCTCTAACATCACATTTATCCCAGAGAACACAGACAATTGACTGCACTTTATCCACCATCTAGAACTGTAATACATTTTAACTGTCAGGAATTATCACATTTCCAAGCACAAAAGTTATTTTCCTTGGCTTAATTTCACCACTTCCTTTATTTGCTGGACTTGGAGCGAAGCATGCAGCAGCTCTTCACACCCCACCCCTGCTAAAATGAAATAAATGCCTGCTGATAGATGTGTCCCACACGTCTGACATCAAAGAAAATCCTCAGGATTAATGAACACACTACAATGGTTGTCCAGCAGAAACACTCAAGAACTTTCAGATCTAGTCTTCCTCCAAGACAATTCAATATTCATCACTGCGTCACATTATAACTAATTTTCTATTCTGGTTTACCTTGGCACCAATCACTAATCAAAAACCACACTGGGTAAGCTACTGGCTCTGCTATCAAATAAGCAAGGATATATTCACACAATTAGGAGAGCAAGACATCTCTCCTCTCTCTTTCACACAATTCTCCCTCCCTGTGTTTGTAAAGCAACAATAAAGCCACTCAAAACCAATCATTCAAACATGTATTAAAAATTCTGAGGAGCCTCAGTACCCAGCCAGAAATCTTGCACTGTATTAACAAGATAACCCTTCACAATGAAGTCATCTTCCAGCATCTCAACTAAATAGCTTCTCAGACTGGGAGAGAAATCCTCAATTTTTTAGGCACAGAAAAGTGGTGGGAAAAAAGTTCTGGCAGAGTTAAAAGGGAGGAAAGAGCTATAAATGAACTCATCAAATGAAGCAGCTTTAACACATAACTTCGGAAGTTGGCCACAGAGACTTTTGCTAAAAAGGGAGTATGTCTCAGCCACAGTTTTCCTCCTACTGCTTAAATTTATGTCTTCAAGCTGTATTAGCAGAGCAAGCATCCCTCCCACTTCAGTCTCAAGTTTCATTACCAACAATCTGACTAATCTTAGCCTGTGTTTGTAGCGTGTTTTAATGCCTGAAAGTGCTCTGGAAAACACTTAAACAAATTATTTCCTCACTTTGGAAGAAAATGCAAGATAATTAGGGCAGGCCACAAAGGATGCACTTTGGATAGCAGCTCCCTGAATCAGCCATGCTCACCAATATTTGGGAGCATTTCACGAGAAAACAGGGTCTTTATCAATCCCCCTAGAGTGGCACTCAAATATCCACACCAGCCCCAGCCTGGGAACTGCAGGGAAATTGCATTTACTGCACTTACTCTTCTGGGGTTTTTTCACATATAAGCTGAAGTCACCTCCTTTATATTTTCAAGGTCATTACCAGGTTTTAGTCCTCAGCTTCCAATTTTGTGCTCTAAATACCAGTGCAGCAAGCCTGGACTCTAAGCATCTATCTCCTTATTCGCCCAAGATCTTAGTATGATATTGGTGGAAAAAAAAAAAAAAAAAAAAAAAAAAAAAAAAAAAAAAAAAAAAAAAAAAGAGGCAAGTAGTGGCACAAGAGTATTTTTCAAAGGCAGAACAACTCTTTCGGATGACAAAAGGGAAGAGAAGCTTCAGACAGTACAGAAAACCAGAAGTGTCTGCCTAGGGAACACAGAGTTTTATCCTCTGCAGCAGAAAAATCCAAGTCTTAGCCATTTTCTAGCATGTGCTGCTAAATATCCACTGCTGCTGCAGTGCAGAAAACTGCAGGGATTAGAATTTCTTCAATTATGTAAAAAAAAGTAGCCACCCTCATTAAAATTTTCTACAAAATCATTTTAAATTAAAAACTTCCTGTCACCAGGGTAATTTTGCAACATTAAATAACCGGCTGAGAAAGGTTTGTGTGAGAGGTGCTGAGCAAGGCACCTGAAACGATTTCTGCTTGGTGGTCAAGCTGACTTTCTTATTCAAATTTATCTTTCTGTGAAAACCTAAGGAAGCTTCTTTTACTGTCCTTTCAAGACCAGCCACATTCAAAATGACTGCATAAAACAAAGTCAAGATTCATGCAATACTGTTCAGACAATACAAAAAGAGTTGGCTCAAGACTGCTTGAGCCATTAAACTTCTGTGACAACCACTCTGCTGCCTCAAGGAAAACTAAGATTTAGCATCCACTAGAGAAAACTTCAATATTGAAGAGAGGCAGGAAAGTACAAAGATGTTCTTGGTCTGTGTTCTGTTCTGCCTTTAGAGTGCTAAGCTAGGGCCGATCACAGGATTCTACACCTGAATTATACAGGGCTGAAAATAGATGTTTACTTGGGTCAGGCTGCAACTGCAGAGACTTCAGCTGTGCAGCTATATTTAGAGTAACAAAATGTTAATTAAGATCATCTCATTGGAAAGATCATTTCAGCAAGGAAGCTGGCACAAAACCCATGCTCTGCATTCAACAGCTGGTTTGTGCCTGCAGCATCCTGCTGCACAGCAGTGAACAGACAAAACAAATCCTAGGATTCAGACTCCTGGGAGTTAGGACAGCTTTTTCACACATCACTCATTTGCGCAGTGACTGCTCTTGTAAAGTCAACTCCTTCCCAAAATACAATGAAGCAGCATCATGTAAAGTGCAGGGCATTTGGTACAAGCAGAATGAACACCCACCATGTAAACATGAGCACAACTCCTACACAGAATGACAGGGCCAAGGCTCTAGATTAGCTCTTGCATTTATTTTTAATTGCACTGACAAGGGCAGCCTCACTCATTTTTCTATCACAAAGGGAGTCACATGAATGGACATGTTAACAGAGACCACCCAAAATTTCGGCAGGAGGAAGGGCCAGCTGGTTTGAGCTAATAAACAGCAACAGTGACACCTAGTGCTGCTCTGGCTTCCAAGTACTGGATTACAGAAACATTCCAGGCACTCCCTGAAATGCACACCAGTTTCTCCAGGTAATACACCAGAGACTGACACACCTCAGCCAAATTCTGCTCTCTGAAAGCACCTACAGAAAATGGGCACCTACAGCAATGAGCTGGCAGGGGGACACTGATGCACATCTAACTCACACCACTCAGTACACTGCACACAGCAATGCTGTCATTTCATCAGTGTCAAACAAGTGCATGTGAAGTTTAAACAAACTTCCAAATTCATCCATAAAAAAACAACTTTCTATTCTAAAATGCACTAAGAATACTAATTGCAGGTGGCTATTAAGAAACCTACATGAAAATGATACTTTATAAAAATGCTTTTACTGGTCAGCAAGAGCTTCACAGGATACTCAAGTTGTGTTAGTAATAAAAAAATCTGATTTCACATATTTGAACAATCAAAGACTCAGAGATTCCTCCTTGTTAAGCATCTTCAGGCATGCCTAGGTTTGAAGTTTTCCAGCAGCGTTACATTGGTAACCTCTCTACACCTCTGCAGAACCAAGCAATCAGTGCAAAGGAACACACAACCTAAGAGGGCTGCAATATAAAAATAAATCTAGGTGGTTTGAAACTGGCTGAGAGGAAAAAAGCTCTCAATCAAAGTAAGCAAATGAGATCTGAGTATTTCCTAACCCTATTCATTTTTGAAGGCCTTTTTACAGGAATCTGGTTGTCAAAACTCAGCCTAGTTTCTTCATCCCATTAATAAAATAATGACTATTACAGCCAGACTTTCTTTGACTCAAAGCTTTATTGGAACTCCTCTTGGAATTACATTTCCTAAACACCAACATACACAGTAACAAAAGTAATATGTTGAAAAAAAAATTACCTGGGGTTACAGTTAGCTGAAAGTAATGGAGCTTGTTTGGGTCAGGAAAATTCACTTTACATGTAGCTGTGAAGCAAAAGAATAATTCACATCAGATAATGAGTTCTATACTGTTGGCTGGCATGAGGAGACACTTCTATCATGGATATTTGATCACCCATATTATGCAGTCTTTAGCTTCTTAACCCATCAAGATGGCTGTTCCTTTTCTGTAGCCAAGGAGCTAAATAGTATCATAGCTATAAATCTTATTTGCCTGAAAAAAAAACCTACCTAGAACTGTACACAAACCCTAGTGACACCCTCACACTGTAGTCACTGAAAGCACGCATTCCTCAGGTATTTGTTACCTGATATCAGAACCTACACCGAAAAAAAGTTTATAAAATTACAGTGCAAATTCTCTTAAACCCCCCTTAAGAAAGGCTTATAACCCAAGTAAGAGTCCAGGTCTAAAATCATATTATGTTGTCTTTTCTTTTTTTAATGGATCACTTTTTAAAAAATAGTTTTCATGAGTATTTTCACTATGAACAAAGACATCAGGGTACATCTTGAAGTGAAAATACTGCTGATTGACTTCATGTTCCCTGAGAGCTGAGCCATTTGCTCTGCCCCTAAATCAGAATCTCCTGTTTTGAAAATGAGAGAATAAAGAAAACACAGGAGTGAGGCACTAATTGCACCCTTGAGTCATAAAAGTTTTGCTGCCTCTCCCCAACAATCAAAAACTGGAGGCAAATTATCAATACTCCTTCCAAAGGACACTAATGAGGACCCAGCTCTCCATAGCCCTTAAGAAGAAGCAACAAAGGAAATCTGTCCAAGCCAGAGTGGTGGAGCTGTGCACAGCTTTCCCTGAATTAATAAATATCATTAGCATTCATACTTCAGTCAAAATGTTCACTCCAGTGGTCCTTTCCCCCTTAAAATGCTATTAAATGTTATACTCACAAGGTAAATTAGCTTCAAGGTCTGCAACCTCTGTTGAAAGAAAAAAAAAAAAAAACAGAAACAACAAAACCATTATTTATGCAAGCATAAAGTCCCTTCTTAAGTCCAATTTGAGAGATCTAATTTAAACCACCCCGTAAATACAATTTTACTTAAAAATATAATTAAGCTACAGTGGAAGTTTACCTTGAAACTTCTGTTTCAGCCACTCAATTGATTACTAAAAATGCTCATGTGCCTTACAGACATGGCAAATGTATCCTCTTTTGATGGGGAGTTCAGCTCTGCCAAGACTGAAGCACCAGGGCTGCTACCACAGAGCACTGGCATCTCCAAAGCACAGTTTTTGCCCCTGATATGCACTCCTATTCAATTAAATTCTCCTTTCATTTATTTCCTGAGCTTAAAATTCATAGAAGAAAGGAAGCATCCTGATTCTGCTCCCCTAGGAAACGAAGTGTATTCCTAAATCTGGAATTGCTGGAAGAACCCCTGCCCTTGTGTATTTTCTTGAAGTCTTTCATTACATATGAACAAGATGCACCAAGGTATCTCCCCTCTTTACTTCTAAAGTCCTAGAAAATAAAATTGAGCATATTTTTTGCTTTCAGGCCTTCACAGACACAGCTTAGTTATTTGGGCTGGCAACATGCAAGAGACTGCAATGCCAGCTCTCAAAACACACAGCCGAACAAAACTGTCATCCAGAATTCTTGGTGCTGAACCCAAACTGATCTCATCACAACTCCCACTAACCCTCCACAACTTTTCCTGCCATTCATGCTTCCCAAACCTGGCACTTCTCTGCAGTGGCAGTGATGCTTACTTGACTCCCATCTCCCTTGTTGTGCTTGGCATACCCTGCATCTGCAGCCTGCTACAGCAAGAGGAAAAAAAAACAAACCACCAAGAGAGATGCATCGTGCTTCACACTTAACTATAAAATTCACAACTTCACTCTTTAAATCCCACACTGCAGCCAGAGCTGATTTAATCAAAGCCATGCACAGAAGGACAACACTGGAACCATACTTTTTCTGAAGTACTTACTGCCTTTTTAAAACACACACACCAAAAAAATGTAATTTCAGCTGTACTCAAGGACTTTTATTTCAGTTTCCCTCTTCTGGTTGATAAAAAAAGACATGACAACCAAGCCCTGAAGGCAGCAGCTACGAAAACTTTTTGTAAGGTTATGCCCTCACTCCTTTCTTTGAATTCACCAGCCTTTCACAGTGGAAGGCACATCAACCTTTACTAGAGTGCAAAGTTTAGGACCTGGTTCAATTATTTTTAAGGGGTTGACTGCTTTTCTTCATTGCTTGCAGTGCTTGTGTGATGTTCAGCTTAATGAATCCTGCCTGCCCTTTCCCTGATCCCAAAAAAGGGAGACCTTTAAGGGCAGAGCATGTTCAGTCCCAGCAAGGGCTGAGCTGAGCAGGGACCTCACTTCTGCCTCCTGCAAGGTTCAGCAGAGAGTTTACAATCACTGGAGTTCCTCTGAACAGTGAAAATTCCCTGTAATGTATTCACACTTCTGTGTTTCTCAAGAATGAGTGTCTTTTCTTGTGAAAACATGAAAACAAAATGCTCACACTGAGGAGAAGAGAGCACTGTGCTCCTTCTCCGAAGGTGTGCATGCTGTGCTAATAAATCCACACAAAAGTTTTGGAAACAAAGGAAAATGGCCCAAAATCGAGGTTTCTAATGAGCTCCGCAACAAAGCACTAAAACTAAGAATGAAACAACTTCATGAAGGCAAAGCCAATAAAGATCTGCTTCAACAATCTAAAGGTTTAAAGCAGCATCAAGTAAGGCCACAGATGTTACTATGAACTGTGCCATATGAACAAACACTGGTGATTGACCAATTAACAAGCACATTTAACAGGCCAAAGCTCAGTGTTTGAGAGTTTCCCAAATTCTGTGTCTCTTTGATAGTGACATTGCCATTAGCAGCATTTTTGTACATTGCTGCTCAGAAAGCAAACATTTTGATCAGAGCATTCAAGCTCCATTATGATTCTTATGTTTTACCTTTCACATCTTCTGCATAAAGCAATACCTCTGGCACAGCATTCTCTGTGAGAAAACACCCTTTGTGCAGGCTGCCACCTTACTTTGTTTTGATTTGTAAACAAGCACAGCATGGAAGTGACAGAGCTCCAATGCACTGAACTTCCAAGAGCTCCAAAAGCTTTACTGAATTAAGGAACAAACCTAAAGTTTTTCTGAGCTGCTCTTCAAGGAATGACTGTCACTACAGCTGAACAGTGAAGAAAATTCAATTTGACTACTTTCCATGGTCATTTTGTGGAGAATTTGTCTCAATTCACACTGTTAAGATGGTGAGACCAGAAAATCCATGTCTCAGGAAACTCCAAACAGTCCATCTGGAATTCCAAACCCTCCTGTGATGTGGTGCAGGAGCACCCCAAGGGGAGGTGCACTTGCAGAGTCCTGCTCTTGACCCAGTACACACTTGCTTGAACAGCTCCAAATGCCACTTTAAACCAGAAAAAAGGCGAGGCTTAAACTTAAACCAAACACAAACACTGGAAAAGCTGAATGCAAATGGATTTTATCTCAACTTTTCTCTCTTCTGTACAGCTCCTGAACTGCTCCTAAGCCTAACACAAGCAAGCAGAGTTATTTATAAATTATTTCACAAACAATAACTCTCCCTCCCCATGACAGTTCTCGAGACAGAAATAGGAACACTCCTGCTGTGTGTACAAGGTTTATGAATGTTCAATGCACACACCACAGCCCCACTGCTCTGCTCCCTCACCTCCCCAGATCAGGATTTAGCAGTGCTTTGTTTACCAAGTCTTCCACAAAAATCAGGCTCTATCCTGCTGGAGTACACCAAATGAAAGCACTATTTCTTCAAGTGAACATTCTCATCCACAGCAGTATTACCTCTCTGGTTTTGTTCAAAAAGCCCCCTCTCCTGTTTAGGTCCCTCTTTAATTTACTTCTTTAAGATTTCTAGAGATAAAGATTAAACACATCTACATTAATAAAAAATCAATTTTCTAAGTATTAATTCTAATGTTCTATTAATTCTAGAAATGCTGTTTGCCTCCTAATTCTTATTCACCTATCTCTATAGCATTCCCTACTTAGCTCCTCTGAGCTGTACAGTATAAGTACAAGAAAAAAAAATATTTTCTCCCCTCTCAACTTTGCTCACATGTTTTTATGAGGAGGGGTATTACTATTTTTGAAGGCTTTGAAAGCAAATAAATTGTTTCCCTCCTTTTCAATTACAATGGATATACACCTCACTGTCATCATCAGTCTCCCACTTCCACTCTCTCAGGCTCATAATAAAGTATTTTCTGGTTACATAAATATGATTGTAAAAGCCACAGATGTTGAAGACAACCTTGTTAACTCATTTTCACATATATTAAGTTATTTCAAGCTGCCACCATCAAACTAAGCAGTAGTAGGAACATAGAACTGAATGATGAAGGTTCTGTGCACTACTGAAAATGCAGCTTTGTGATCCATGAGCTGCTACTGCCATCCTGGCACGCTCCTTATCCTCAATTCAATTGAGCAGCCACCTTCATTATACAATATTCATCTTAAACACCACTTTGGTTTGTCCTTATCCCTTTTTAAATTTCACAAAGGATCTGCCTTTCAAGCTCAGTACTGCATGCTTGCCATCCTGGAGGAGCAGTCATGTGGGCCCTGCTCCCAGCTTAATGAAGTTCCCTGTAGAGATGAACAGAACATTAAAAATTGCCTCTGCAGCACAGAAGAAAATGAAAGCTGCTGAAGCAATTGTATTACTTGCTCTATTTTAATTTAGGTACTAGGCCTACAGAATTAGGGCCTTACTCTCCAACTGAGCCTAGATGGAAATGCAGTGAGAACAGATGTACAGATGAGTCACACACAATTCTGAACAAAGCTGTGCTTTACTAGAGCCTCTCTACAGCTGGAGGAGAATATCCAAATGACTCAGAATTACTTCTCTGTGTAAAACTTTAGTTATAGAGAGATTTCCATTCATAATACATCCATAAAATAACCCAAGTGTCTTGAGACACGACTGACACCTGAATTTGTAACAATGCTGGATATAAGCAAAGGAACAACTTAAGGAAAAACTAACAAAGGGCACGTGTATTTAAAGAGAGCTTTTCCCCAAAAGTGGAACAAAGCCTGTTTAACATGCATCGCCAATAAAGTTAAGGTCAGTGCCTGACACCAGTACTTCAAACACCAACTGAGAGGTTTCTTCACACCCATAGTACAAATGGCTTTCAAACCTAAATTAGCAGTTATTCTTCCTACTTTCAGGCAGCATGCAGGTCTACACCAAGTCTTTAAAAGTCTGTAAGCATCACCTACACTGGTCAGTGTCTGGGGTCATGGTCATCACCTCAATCAAAACAGCATTGATCTATTGACCAGGCAGAGGACACAGCACAACTGAGGGCTGCAGGGCTATCAGTGTGACAGCACATCCCTCAGAGATCCTGGACTGGACTCTCTATCCACACAAACAAGGCTGTCTGCAATTTACCTCCAGAAAAAAGCCAGACACTGTCTGTGGCTGGATAATACCCTTAGCAAAGCTGGCAGACCTCCATCTGCAGGATTTATTAGACTATCCCCAATTTACTGTGGAGCAGGAAGAGCACAGTGGTGCTTCACCTCTGGCAGAACACTCTGGGCCTTTCCTCATCTCCTCCTTCTCCCTTGTTGATGGCCAGGATTTCTCTTCTTTTATGCAGGAGATTATTTTCTAATTTGTGGCCAGGACAGTGACCTGATGGAGCCTTTCCCCACTTCTGCCAACTGTTATCTGTTTGTAACCAACCAAAACACACACCAGTAATACCTTCTCCTTACAACTATTCTTCCAGGCTCCTAGTGACTTTGGGATCCAGCACAACAGCCTAAGCTCAGCTGTTCCTGCTCCACACAAACAACAATGAAAGCCCTGGTGCTGGCCCAGCTGCAGCAGCAGCACTGCTGTGTGCACACCTTTAACAGGCAGCTCTGCATTCCTGTTCAAACTCATTCCTGCAATCTTGAACTGACCCGAAAATACCCTCAATATCAGAATATCACTCCACTCAGCCTCACAACATCATGGGTGCTGCTGCAGCTGATCTAAAAGTGCTGAAGCAAATTCTAGAAACTTTTGTAAACAAATGGCCTACAATTAGCAGCTTAGAACATCCCCAACAAGTCTTTCCTACTACATTTCCCTCTCACTGTGAGCAGCTACACTGCAATGATCTGCTTTTCCTGCCAGCTCCCATCCCCAGCAGACTGGCAGCTGCTCCTACAGCTCTTGCAGGAGAGCATCACAGTTGCGGATCCTCTCTCCCAACCTCTGGCTTGCTCAGCAATTTCAGCAATTCCTGTCAGGCTCTGGCCTTTGCACAAGAGCTCAGTGCTGAAGCATTCCTGAACTGTACCAAGAACTTCTGCTGCCTGGACAAGGTGGGAGATATTCCTTAGCTGAATTAGCCTGAGTGAAATGGCACCATTCTCACCTGAATTTCAGGAAATTACAGTAATTCCCAAAAAGGTTACAGGAATATTTCACTGATTCTGGGAGAAAATTTTTAATATACATACACGTGTGTTGCCTTTGCACATTTGTGCATCTATAGATCTATGTGTATCTTTGTGTAGGTGTGTGCAGAGACTTGAACACAATATAAAATAGTATACATCTTCTTATCTTGAATCTGTACTATGTTTATAGCTGATTAGTAATGAATATAACACCCAAATGCTTTTATGATTAAGTGCTGCTAAATCTTTTAGACATCACTGTTGAGTCCAAGCCTGAGACTGGGTCCAGCTGCACTGAGGAGTTTAGAAAGGAAAGGATTTCACTCTGAGCCTCCTGACTCAACCAAGAAGTTTCCTTTACCTTTTTCCCTTTCCTCTTTGCATTCCAGCCTCTGCATTTATCACTCGGAACTGATTTTAATTTGATTTTTCCTTTGCATGTAGTAAGCAGTAGTGTAAGCCCTGACAACAACCCTTGTTGTGCTGTTGCAAATTTATATTAAGGCACAACATTCTCACCAGTGCCTTTGATGGTTACTCTTTTAAGTGACTTGCACCACTCATTTCACAGCAGGGATGAAACTTCCATGCACAGTCAGATCAGGATCCAGCTCAATGTTCATCAGAGCCATGTGAGCACTGACCTGCTTTTAACATTTGTCAGTTCAATACTTAGTCAGAACTTAGTTAGCTTAAACGCTTACTTTTACTTAGTTTTTTAAAATAATTATTTTTTAAATACTTTGTTTTACTTAGCTGGTTTGCCATCACAGCCACAGCAATTACAATTACAGTGTCAATACCAATCTTCTGCAGACTGCATTCTCTTCCCACCCTGCAGACTTGGGTATGGTTTTGAAAAACGTGATTGCTCTAAAGGTAGAGTTAAATTTCTTTGGCAGGTATTTATTTCACATTGCTCTCTTCCCCTCAAAATCTATACCTGCAAGTTAGGTAAAATCTCACATTATATATATATATTTAGTAATCTGGCTTTGTAGCTCAGGCTGGTTAAAGAGCTTATTTCTCCTGCCTGAATTGTACCCCCTCAGAACTGAAGTTCGATGAGGATTTCCAAATTGGAAGCGCAAGAGTGATCACAATCATATTTAAAGCATATAAAAAATTCCCTGTCCTTAAAATGACAGAGAGAGAAAATTGTGGATTTAACATTCCTACAGTTGAGCTGAGGCAGCAGTGACACCTTGCCCCAGATACCTGACAGAATGTACCCTAATTTGGAAAAAAACCATGAGTGCTAGTTAGGTAATATCAGTCAGGCAATCACAGCTGTGCTGGTTTCACATCATTCTGAAACAAGAGCAGGAAATGTGGATTTCCTCTGACTGGTGTGAACCTCAGGAGTGGCAGCTCACACACCAACAGCACTGCATTTGCTACTGATCATTTTCAGCAGAAACATCAACCTAAACAGCACGTCCCTTTGCCACTAACACTCAACTATTACCAGAGGGAGTGAACCTGAGCTTAAATCCGTAATAACTGCAAGCTGGCAGCATCTATGGATTTTTAAATATAATATTTTCTATGCCACAAAAAAAATGAAGTGGAGGAAAAAGCTGTCCCTGATTTAACTATAAAACAGTTTAATTATTGTCCCATTAACTATCTCATTTTCTCACAACTGCCAAGCAGTAGTTTGGGGCTTTTTTTTCCACCAGCTGGTAAAAACCTACAGCAGCCTTCCTAAAATACACTACACTACAGTACAGTTATCCACAAATTCACACTCAACTTTTAGTGACTCCAGACTGACAAAAATCTCTCTCTGCATTACTTTTTCAATCTTTTTCAAGTGTGCTGCCTCTGACCTGTGCTATTAAAACCACCAAAACACTGCTGCTGCTTTCAGGATGTTTCTCCTGTGACAAGCAGTTATGGTTTTGCCTAAAAACCACCTTCCTACCAAGGCAAATACACTTCTGTTGACATTCTCAATGCCATTTACGTGGCAATATTTTATCATGTTTTAATTGATGATGGACTGAGTAAGGAGGACACTTATTTTTACTGAATACTGAAAATCAAAATTAAGCCTCCTAGAGGACAGCTGATAAATACCTGTGGGAATTTATACACAATTTAGTGCTGCTTACTGGCAACACACCCCAAACCAGCAAATCCCAACATATTCCAATACACTCTTTCACCTTTAACGAGTAATTTGTCCCGGACAGACACCCTGCGAGTGGAGTCGGCCGCTGGGTTGGACGCACGGGGGCCTCTGACACCGTCATCCCGCTTCAGCTTGCTTGCCAGCGTTAGCATTACTGCTGCTTCCCACCTGCAACACAGCGGGAGGGCAGCGACAGTCACCGAAACGAGCAGGAGGGGAATGGGGAATGAGGAGCGAACGATCAGACACAGAGCTGCTGCACACGGGTAGTTAAAGGCGGCATGGCCACCTTGAATGAGCTTGTTTGGGCTGGGAATACGGAGGGAGAAAATAAGAAAATAAAAATGAGAAAGGGGAGGGATTCCTGGAACAACTCGCTAACTAGGAAGTGAGATTTGAGACAGCTCCCAGAGCACAGGAAAGGGGTTGAGGCTGCAAAACAGCGCAATTATCTACACAGCTGCACAGCAGTAACTCCTCACAGGGCAAAAACCCGACACGCATACCCCAAATTACAGGAATTAGGAGGGGCTTTGGCTGTGCCAGCCATCCACTCTAGAAAATAACTGCACTAATAAATTAATTCAGTAAAAGGTGGTCAGAATGCCCAAGTCGTGAAGCCAAAACATCCTGTCTGTCATGGCTTAATATGTTTAGAGTTGAAGGCAACGCCTCCTTCTTTAACATTTTGGCTAATACCAACCCAATGCTGACAAAACCCAAACCCTTCAGCCCCCCCAACAGCCAAAATAGTAGAGAACTGCTTATTCTTTAAATCATGTTAATCAATTCAAATAAATAAAAGGGGTAAAAATGCAAAAAGCCAAGGTATAATCTTTACTTGGAGGGTGAGAAGAGCTTAACCGAAAAGCAAGCAAAAAAAGCTTAAAAAAAGGAAATTACGTATTCCACAGCAGTCCCTAACAGTGGGATCTCTGGTGAGATCTACACGAAGGTCAAGCTCCCCGACGCTGACAAGTGATGTGTGTGTCAGCTTCAAGTTGTATGTTGAAAAACAAAAGTACACTTCAGGGTAAATATAAAATCCAGCTCGCTCTACTGAAACAAACCGGAGGTTTTACCCCGGAGAAAGAAAGAACAAGCCGAACAAAACAGCCCATTTTTCCTTGGAGAAGGAAAAAACAACAGCTGCATGAAAAGGAAAAAAAAAAAAAAAAAAGG
>VRYO01002326.1:2401337-2449352 GCA_009812075.1 Sialia sialis
CAAGGGACAGCTGCTCTCCAATGGCCCTGCACCATGCAAAAATAAATTGGTCTCCTCAAGTTTTGGGTTGCTGAGCCTTAGGACAAATGTAGGTTCAAACACCAGGCACAGAGAATCAGACACTGTCCATCATCCCTGCCTGCCCACAAATTAAATCCAAAGGAATGCCTAAGTGCCCTGGGCTCTTCCCAACTTGTTCCCCAAACCTTCAGACCTGGTGGGTTTTAATTCTATAGCAGAGTCCTGGATTAATAGACCTTCAATGGGAATGCATCTCACTGTGAAATTTATTAAAAGTGACAAAATGAATCAATCTATTTTCATGGACAAAAAGGCCAAAGGATACTCCTGTCAGTCCTCCTGTGCCCATTGGTATTTTTTTGTTGATGGATTGCTTGGAGCTCAAGGAAGAGGAGGCAAATGGCCCCTCAAAGGCATTCAGTTTACAAATTTAATTGTTTAACTGATTTCAGCTTTGATTGACTCAGAAGCTTTTTGCTGGGCCAGACAAGAGAGAGGATACTGATAGGGCTGGGGTTCACCTCCCTATCCCCAGGATCCCCTGGAGAAGTCAGTGATAATTCTCCTTGTGGAAAACTTGATTTGGTTTTAAGATGCCAGTAGGGCTTCAGCTCTCAGGAGACTCTCCCCGTTTATTTGTTCTCTGATGGAAAAGGAATAAAATTTATTGTCACAACAAGGAATAAAGGGATTGGAAAATGGTTGGTATTTCTTCAGTGATCTTTTTAAACCTAGAGGGTTCAGACTTGAAATTAATGAAGAATTAATTTTGTCTTAATAGCAGTGGGGTATGAATAAATTTCCTTATAGGGAAAGGAGTTATCCACAAATCAGGGATGTCTCTGTTGATGAGTTAGAGCTGTGCCTCAAGATCTCAGCTGGCATCAGGGCTATCCCTGGCATTTGCAACCCAGGAAAAATCAGTGTTTGTGTCCAAAGAAAGCCAAGATGAACAAGAGACCCAGATGATCAGCTGGAGAGGGGAGGGAGAAGGGAATTCCCGCAGCAGTGACTATTTTGGGAAGTGCATCCGTGCCCGTGCAGTTCCCGTATCCTTGCAATCACAGCAGCCGTGGCTGGTGATTGTCTGGTCATTGTCGTGCTCCAGCACACAGAAGGCTGGAGGGGAAATAAAGGCAGGCAGGGACACGCTCAAGGCCAGAGGAGGAAGCCTGCAGAGGAGAGCACCCTTGGCTCTGCAATCCTGCCTCACCCCTCGGCTCATCCGGCCATAAATCCTTCCTTGGAATGAGTGATGAGCAGCACGGGAGGAGCAGGGAGCAGAGCCCAGCACTGGGGGCTTCCAGAAACAAAAACAATAATTCCTTCTCCTAGCATTTCCCCTTTAAATTCAGGAAGATGGGAAATCTGCTTGTGGAGACGGTGAATTAAATCAAATTTAGAATTCCCCTGAGAATCTGTGGCCAAGCAACCTGAGATCTTCCATTCCCCATGCAGGGGCCGGATCTGCTGCTGATGAATCAACAATTCTGGAATAAAAAGAGAGAGAGAAATGTGAGCTCAGAATGATCTTATTTCACCTTTCCTTGCACGCACACACTGGGCACAAGGGTGTAGTAGCTGTATTATTGTATCTGCTGGCATAAGCAAAATGTCCAGGAAGCTGCTGTGCTAAAATTAAATAACTCTTGGGGGGGGATGTGGCCAAACCAGGCTCAGAGCAATTGCTCCGGGTCTGACTGATGCCTGATGGGCTGTTCTGGAATGCAAACAAATTTGTGGTGATTAAACCAGGACCATCTTAATTCCGAGTTTAAGCTTTTCCTTCTTGGGGTCCCAGCCAGGCACATGATAGGAATGTAGGACTGTGAAAGGGATTGGAAGGAGGTGTCTCCACAAACTGTGGGCCTGATGGTAGAAAAGGCTGGATGCAGAGAGATGAAAGAAACAATGGGTGGAACCATCAATTCCGTAAGAATTCCACTAATTCACACAGATTGTTACTCAAGACTATGCTGAATTTCTGGATTTAGAGAAAAAGAACAGACGCACAAAGAAAAAGAAAGATATTGGGGGCGGGGGGTAGTATGCATTAGAAGGGGTCTTAATTATTAGTCTTTTGGGGGAGTCTGTGCCTCTCAAGTACCTCAGCCAATGGGGAAAGAGAGGGGGAAAAATGGCCAGGAAATTAGGATAAAAATGAGGCTGTGTCTCCCCAAAAAATTGAGAGACCCCAGGGGAATGTCCCATGGCCTGCCCCTTTATTTTAATAAAGATACAGGACTCCTCTGTCTCCTTTTTGAACATAAACCTCTGGAGCTTTTGGATTAATTCTCCTGACAATAGGGAGAAAAAAAAGGAGAAGGCGGCAATATTTTAGGCTCTTCTCTTCTTCCTCAAAAGCCCTTGTGCCAGGAGACAGCTGAGCCCATTGCCCCTTGCCCATTTCCCATTGCAGCTCCCAGGGTCACAGCCCTGTGTCTCAAAAGTCAAGTGGGAACAGGCCAGGAAGTGTAGTGGTGCAGAGGGCTGGAAAAGGGGGATTTTTGAGTTCTGGCCGTGCTGTGATGGCTAGTGCAGGTCTGTTCCAACGAGGGCTGTAGGCCACAAATGCTGTGTGGCACTGAAGAGGATGCAGGAGGGCACGGCAGGATGTGTGAGGATGCAGAGGATGAGGGAGGGCGAGCGAGGATACAAAAGGGCAAGGAAAGATGCTGCGGAGGACGCAGGCGTACAGGAGGGATTGGAAGGGTGCACAAGGATCCAGGAGAGTGCAGGAGGAAGGTTCAAGGAGGATGCAGAAGGACGGAGCGGCCGTGCCGGGGCAGGGCAGCGGGGGCGGAGCGGAGCCCGGGCCGGCCCCGCTGGGCGGGGGCAGGGGATGGGGGCCGGTCCTGCCCTGCCCGGCTCTCCGGCGGCTCCGATGGGGCTGCGGGCCTGGCTGCGATCGCTCGGCTGCTGCGGCTGCTGCGGCGGGGAGGCGGCGGCGCCCGAGAAGGAGCCTCTGCTCAGGTGAGACCCGGGCGGGGGTGCGCCCACCCGCGACGAGCCCTTCGTGTCCCCGCTGTGCCCTGCTCCTGTCACTGCGCATCCATCCCCTGCCCGGTCTTCTCCCGGCGGGATGCAGCCGCTCCCCGCTCTCTTTCCGCCTGCATCCCCTCGGTGTTCCCCGTCCGTAGGGACGAGCCAATGCTTGTCTTTGCGCGCTGGGATTTCAATAGGGGAGCTGAGGCGCTGAACAACAAGGGGGCCCTGCATTCCTAACCTGGGGGTCAGGTCCCACTGCCGGGCAGAGCTGGAGTCACAGAATCCCAGAATGGACTGGGATGGAGGGGGAATTAAAGCTCATCCATTCCCACGTTCCACTATCCCAGATTGCTTCGAGCCCCGTCCAACCTGGTCTGGACACTTGCAGTGATGGGGCATCTATCCCAGCTTCTCTGGGAATCTGTGCCAGGACTTCAGCACACTCACTGGCAAGAATTTCTTCCTAACATCTGATCTAAATCTCTCCTCGATTAGTTTAAGGCCGCTCCCCCTTGTCCTATCAGTAAAAGTCACTGTCCCCTTTAGAAGGGGCTCTGAGGTCTCCCTTTTCCAGGCGAACACCGCAGCTCTGCAGCCTGGCTCAGGGATGCCGAGCGAGAGCTGCGTGTGTTGATCTCTGGGGGGCAGATGCTGCTCTCCTGCTTTGCGCACACAGCGTGAGATTTGCGTGTTGTACGAACAGATCCTCCCTGACTCGTGGAGAAGAGCTGAAAGGACCTACAGAGGGTTTGCATCCCCGTTTTGCGGCTGTCCCTCCTTCCCCGTCCTGAGGGTGTCACAGCCCCGGGATGCTCCCGCCGTGTCCTGCATTGTGTCAAGTGTCGGCAGAGCTGGGGACACACGGCTTGGAACGTCCTGGTAAAGCAGTTCCCTAAATAATAAGCGGCTAATCCCAAGCATGGGGCCAGGAAATTGGCATTAACCTCCCGGGAGCCGGGCACACGTGCGGAGAGGCTCCTTCCTCTGCCCCCGGAGCCTGGCCCTCACCTGGCACCTCCATCCCATTAATGCTGGCCCTAAGAAGGAAAGCTTCTATACATTCAGGGAGTTGGAAAGGCACCTGCTCTTCTACACGTGTGCTAGAATAATTGATTCAACAGCCTAATCCTTGCCCCTTCTCGGGGTGTTATTTCATCACTGTGAAATAGTGATATTGCAATAGCTTGCTGGCTGTATTTTTGTTTTTACCGCAGTTCTGTTTGAAGCGAATGAATTGCTGAGTTTTAGGTTTAGGAGCTGGTGTTGCAAAACATCCAGGCTGCTTGGTTGTCTCTTGATTTGTGAAGTCGGGGTCTGGCTCGGATGGTGCACTCAGGATGAAAATGAACAAAATACTCGGGCTCCAAATGCCAAAATTTAATGTGAACTGAAAGCCCCCTGGAGCAGAAATCTGTTGATGAAGCATTGGTGCTCACCATTTTCTGGATGAAATCCACAGTGTGAAATGCTCCCTGTCCCTTCTGCTCCCACGGAGATTCCTTAACCTGCACGTGCTTCTTTCCCCCCTCCCGTTCCTTCCTTCGTAATGCTGCTTGGAAGAGCTGTTGGCAGAGCTCTCGGTGCTGGAATGGGTTTGCTGACTCCTGGCTACTGCCACATGCCTTACAGGATGCTCCGTGCTGTGATTTGGACATGGGAATGTGCTGGGAAATGCCCTTGGAGCTGTGAGGGAGGGAGTGGCTCAGAGAAGCTCAGGTGTGGCAGTGTTATTGCTAAATACCGGTGTAATTCAAATGTAATTCAAATGTTCAGCTTACTGGGAAATGCCAGAGTGGGAAGGAGCTGTGGGAGGCAGGGTGGGAGTGAACTCCTGTTGATGGCACAGCTGGCTCCTGAGAACTCCCTCTCTGTCTGCTCCACCACTGAAATTCGAGGGGTTGTGCCCCTCCACACCCTCCAAGTTACCTTTGTTTGCTGGTCTTTAATGAGAGATTATAGGGGATTATCTTTCCCCTTATTACCTGTTGCTCAGGTTTTCGGTTTGTTTAAAGTCTAATTAACCTTCCTACTGGAATGCTGATGGGAATTAGGTTTTTTCCTATTTCATCTATGTGCTGTAGGTCCTCTTAGCATCTTTTTATGGCTTGGTGCCATGGCACCCACAGCATTACCTGAAGTTTCTCTGGATGGGTTCCTTGGAAAAGGATTGGGGTTTGGGTAGCAAACAAAATAAACAGTGGGTTGTTCTGAAAGGAAGTGAGCGGGGATTGCCAGAAGGTGGTAAAGCTAAAAATGGTTCTCCACTTGTGTAGTTCTGCTCAAGTGGCTGGACATCTTGATTAGACACTTTATGGGAATCCCCTGCTAAAAGTTCTCTTGGCAGAAGTGTTCCTGTTAAAAATTTGCACATCCCGATAGCAACATAAAGCCATAAAACAGAGAACTGCCCAGTGCAGAGAAAAGCTCCCCTCTTCTGTGGGGACAGCCTTCCCAGAAGATGATGCACAGCTTTGCTAAGCAAATGAAGTTCATTAGAAGTTCATTAGAAGGCTGAGGACATTTCCATTGCCAAAATAAGAGAACTGAATATCCTTGTCTGCTGTTGCACAGCTCAGCACATCCCTGCTGCTCTCAGATAGGAGCTGCTGGCTGGGGGCACCTGTAGGCATTGCATGGTTTGGTTTGAACCATGGCTTTGTTTGCTATGGAAAAAACCTGTGTCTCCCCTGTGAGAAACAATGCTCACTTTTAGAATGTCAAAGCTTTATTAAACTTTAAGAAAAATACAACAGAAGACTGAATAAGGAGAAGGAGCAGTGTTGGGAGCACAGGATTAAACTGCCATGTGCATACTAGGGGAGGATATTTTACAATAATGTATATATTTACCAAACTTAACACACACACAGTGTTTATCCTTTCATTGTGAGAGTACAGTACTCATTTCTAACAGCCCCTGCTCCCCTCCCTCCCCTGTGGCAGCAGCACTGGGAAGGCAGCAGGAGCTGAGCTGCCTGTCCCTGTCTCTCTGCAGTAACAACAACCCCTATGCGTCCTTTGGAGCCACGCTGGCTCGGGATGAGGAGCAGAACCTGTGGAGCACCCCCCACGACGTGACCCACACCGAGGCTGACGATGACCGCGTGCTCTACAACATGATTGTGGTCAGGAACCAGCTGGACAAAGACTCGGAGGTGAGGCTGCCTGGGAAATGGATTTGAAGGGCAAAAATCCAACAGGGCAGACCCAGCCCTTGGCCCCACCACGGGCTGGGGTTTGGGGTGTTCATCACGCCACAAGTTTTGGCAGTGTGTGGGTAATCACAGAATCCCAGAATGGTTTGGAAGGAACCTTAAAGCCCATCCAGTCCCACCCCATGTCATGGGCAGGGACACCTTCCACTAGCCCAGGTTGCTCTTTGCCCCATCCAGTCTGGCCTTGGACACTTCCAGGGATGGGGCAGCCACAGCTTCTCTGGGAAACCTCTGCCAGGGCCTCACCACCTTCTCAGGGAGGAGGCTTTTCCTAATCTCCCATCTAAACCTACTCTCTGTTAGTTCAAAGCCATTCCCCCTTGTCCTGTCACTCCGGGCTCTTGTAAATAGTTTTGTCCTGTGTTTCCTATAGCATTCCCTTCAGATACTAGAAGGCTGCAATTAGGTCACCCTGGTGTCCTCTTCCTCTTCCTCTTCCTCTTCCTCTCCTCTCCTCCATCCCTCTGATCCCCTCAGTGGGCTCCTCTGGACTGACACCAGCAGGTCAATGCCTTTCCTTCAATTAAGCTGCTGTGGAGACCCCAAAGTCCCCCAGTGCGGCTCATGTAGGCACCAGCTCCTCCCACCTGTTCCCTCATCCAGATTTTATCCTACACCTGGTATGGATGTCTCTGTGGCCATCTCATCCCTGGGAAGCTTGGGGGTATCTCCAGCACCTGATCCAGGAGGGGCTGCCCTGAGGTGTGCTGTGTTTGTCACCTCCATGGTACCTTGAGTTCACCTCCCTCTGTTGTGGGAATCTGTGTTCTCCTTGGCTTGGATACTTCCAGTGCCCTCCCAGGGCGTTATCCCATGGAGCATAAATTCCCTCCAGAATCTTTTCTCTCCTCACTCCCCATCCCCTTCTGGAATCTGTATTTCTGTACATCTCTGGTCAGCCCAAACCAAAAGTTATGTGCTTTCCATGGAGGAGTGAGGGAACACAGCAGCTGACACCTAAAAACCAAGGAAGTCAGGAGGTCAGTAAGGGGCTGCCTACATGCAGGGATGTGGGAAAAGACACAAGGTAGGCTTGAGGTGGAGAGCAGGGAGACAAGGGAAGGAAACTGAGAGGAGGAATAGAAGGGACAGAGAAAGGAAAAGAAAGTGGCAGGGAGTGGGAAGAACATGAGGAAGATGCTTTACAGTGGATAGAAGCATTTGTTTCTCATGTATCAGGAGCAGGGAGATTCCAGGGAGGTTTCCAGGCATTCATGGCAGCTGGAACATGCTTGGGACTGATGCCCTGCAAGCACCACAAGCCACAGGCGTGTGCTGGGAGCACTGGGGCCCAGCCCCATTTCCTCCCTTCCCAGGCTGCTCTTTTAGTTCCACATTTCCCCTGTTTGTCCTTTCCATGGCCAGGCTGACGTGTGCACAGCCCTGGCAGTGCCCAGAGCTCTGCTGCCACTCCAGGGACATGTCAAGTTAAATCCTTCTCCAGTGGGATGCAGGGCAATTATTGGGAAGCAGAGAGCTGGCACAGCTCTTAGTGGGGAGGGAAAAATCATGGCTGTTACATAAAGGCTGTTTTGCAGCCCTGATTTCCTTCAGTGCAAAGGAGATTGCAGTGGCCTGATTAGGAGCAGGCTGTAGCAAACAGTGACACATTTTTCCCCTCTCTGATTGCTTTCATGACTCCAGAATGTTTTCAGGAAAGCCTGGAGGCCTCATGTTTAACTTCAATGTGATTCTGCTCCATCCAGGAGTCTGCAGGAGTGTTAACTGTTTCATCTGTGGTAGTCTCTGTAAACCAAAAGCCAACTCAGCTTTACAAGGAGCCTTAAACTACAGATAAATCAAAATTACAAGCTGTAATTAGCTAAAAGAGGTAATGGAATCCTTGCATTCAGTTGGCCAGAATCCCCATTTCATGGGGTTGTCTTTTGGTGAGTTTGATTTAATCATAACATTTACAATGGATGGTTTTGTAACAACAATTTCATGGTGGCATGTGACTTTTACAGTTCTAACTGGAGATCTCTTTCCTCCCCACTGCTGCTCTCTCTACCTCGAGTTGCTTGTCTGAGAGAAGCCAGGGAGCTTCATTCATCCCAAAGTGGCTGCAAGAAGCAAGGCCAGCTCCATTTAGGGGGCTGCACAGGAGTGTTGTGTCACCCTTGTTCAGGGGGCAGGTTTAGTTAGGGCTGAGCCTAAACCAGAGTGCCTGCCTGCCTGTCTGTTCTAAACCCTGCCCTTTCTCCTGCCTTCAGGGTATCTGTAGGGTTTTTAGTGGGTCTGAGCAATCCCTGTGCCTGCCAGTGAAAAGGAAAGCCCAAAACTCACAGAACTTCCTCTCAAGAGCAAGGTACATACGTACATATTCTGCTTTTCCATGCAGTGCAATCAATAAAAATCCTGAGGAGCACAACATCAGGACAAGAGTGAGGAAAGTTTTGAGGAAAGCCAAGACTTTGTATTTTTCTTTGAGTGTGGCCCCCAGTTCTGTGGGTTTGGTAGCAGCTCTGCTGTCCCCTCTTACAGCTGGGAAACTGAGGCACCACAGGGAAGCCCAGCAGGTTGCTGCAGTTTCCAGCTGCTGCTCTTGCTGAGTGGCAGGACAGGGAGGGACTTGGACAAGCAAAGCCAACATTCCTGCACTTGGCTCCTGGTGCCAAAATCTCTCCTTACTCCAGCAGGCATTTTAAAACTAGGCCAGATTGCAGTGCCTTTCCCTCCTAATGAGAGTTCAGCTCAGAGAGAGAGGAAAAAAAGTCTAATTGCAGAACAACACTGAGCTGCAAAAGCCTTCATGTACTTTGGGGGCTGCCCTGCACCCAAAATCCCCAAGGTGAGCCTGTGGATGCTGCAGGCCAGAGGATGGAGGAAGAGTTTCCTTGTGTGGTACACAAGTGTTACAAAACCATAGGTCCTTTTCTTCCTGTGGTTAAAACTGACTGAAAGGAGAACTTCCTGCATTTTCTGCTCCTTCATTTGACAAAGAAATTGTGGTGTGCAGTGCACTCACTGTGTGCTTTGCCACTCCCCACCTGTATCTCAGGGATCCCATAGAGCAGGTTGCTCTCCATCCCGTGTTCTTTATCTGTTTGGCACCATCTTGGCAATGTTGGTGCCCTCCCCTGGGGTCAGTTTGCCCCCACCATAGGGCAGGACCCACACCTGATCGTGTGGAGCTGTGTCTTCCTCCTGTCCCTGCTGGCAGCTCTGCTCTGGGAAATTTGGCAGCTCCAGCCCAAACTCAGTGTGTCCTTACCTTGCACAGAGAAAAGCAGGAAAGCCACTGCTGAGGGGCTGGCTCGAGGGGCTGATCAAACAGATGCAGCTTTTGAAGATCAGAGCTATCATCACAGCTTTTGAAGGCTGGGATCATGTTTCAAATATGGGGAAAATGGGAGGTTTTTCCCTGCTCTGGCTCTGCAGCATCATTAGCTGTTGTAGGGTAAAATGAGAAATGAGCAGCAAGGGCTGCACTGGGGCAGAGTCCCTGCATAGAGTCTCCTCCATGAGGTCCACACTAGGGTGGCCTTGGTTTCTCTACCCTGGGCAGGGAGCTGTGCCCCAATCCTGGCTTCAGAGAAGGAGCCAGGGCTAGGGCAGCTGTGCCACAACTCTGGGAACAGAAACTAAAGGTGGCATTTTCATGGTGCCTGAGGAAACCCCCCTGTTCTCATGGCTTGCTGTGAATGCAGTGTTCCTCTCTTCTCTTGGCTTATATCTGAGGGAAAGGTGGGATCATAAACCCAAAGCAAAGGCAATTCCTCAGCCTGCATCCCTGCCAGGGTCCTGGCTAGCAGATCCACACTGGTATGATCCCCCTGAAAAGCCCATTAATGAGCTGGCAAGGCCTATTTTTCTTTCTCCTCCTGTTTTCCTACAGGATAATTCTTTTCTAAACAGGTTACAGAGGAGGTCAGAATTGTGACCAGCTGTTACTGGGGCATAGAGAGGTGGATGGGATTTATCCAGGGCTGGGGAACCCAGACCTGACCCTCTTAATGTCTGCATGCCTGTCTTAAACTGAATCCAATTTAGGCTTATTCTGAGATGTTGGTCTATAGTTTATATTTGTTCAGCTACTTCCAGTGGAGCCAGAGCAGGAGCATCCCTGGTCCCTGCCTGGGCTGATATTTTACAGTCTTTCCCTGATAATTCTGTTTTGACCTCATTTCTAAAATAACTCTTGAACACAACAGTGACCTCAATTGCTTTTAAGAGAATAAAGGCAATGGATTTGGTAGAGGATTGTTCTGGCAACATGAAGAAAGCTCCCTAGTAATTAGGAAATGTTCATATGATCAGGGATGAGAAGCTGGACAGTGTTGCCTGTTCTCTTGGCACATTTTTTCCCAGAGCTATGAGTTATGTACAAGCCTGGCTTATTCTATGTCATTTGGCATTTGCAGATTTAGTGTTTCACACTGGAGAGTCTGGGGAGGTTTTCCAGGTAAATATTTGAAGGGCTGAGCATGGCAGTGGGGTTTCCCTGCTGCTCCTGGGAGATTCTTGACTCACACACTCAGGGTTTTCTCAAGCCCCCACTGGTATCTGTTGTGCCTTGCTCTGTAGGTTTAAAGGGCAAAACTGGCTGCAAGAAACAGTGCAGGGAACTGCAACCTGATTTGGTTTCCTGTGGTTAACTCAGATTTTTGGCAGAAGAGTCTATGGCTGGGATGTCCCAGAAACACCACATATTTGGTGTTTCAGTCTCCCCCTGTGTCAGAAGGTTCCTTCCTGCCCCAGGAATTCCATCTGGCTTCCCCAGAAGGCTGAGGGACAGGGTTTGGTGGGGCTGAGCAGCCCCGTGATGCTGCCTGGCCCCTCCAAACACTCCTTGGTGATTCACGGGATGTGCAATGGAAATTCCCTCCCCAAAGCTTCTGATGTTGCCCTTGCCTGTGCAGGGGCAGGGCAAGCTTTGCCCTTCCTCTGCTGTGAAACTCGAGGGAGATGCTTTTTAGAATAATTCAGGGCGTGGAAAGATGCTTTTGATTTTATTCCCTCATTAAAGGCACTCAGAGAACAGCCTGTGGCACATCAGATGTCTCTGCTGCAAGGAATAGCCTGGGAAAATCTAGTGGTTTCTGAGCCTGATGGAGAGCAGGGCACGAATCCCTTTGAGAGCTCAGCCCATATCATCCTGATAATCTCTCTTGGTTCCTTTTCAATGGCTGGGAGCATCCTCCTCCCAGCTTTCTGCAGAAATATAAAAACATTCAGCTCCATGCTCAGGCAAAAGAAATCCCACCCAAATTACCCAAATCATTCCTTTGCACACTCCCCAAATTCTCCATCAACAGGATGCTGTCAGAGCTCACCTGGGACTGAATATTTACCATATTCATGTCCATAACACAGCTCAGATACTGTGATGTACAAAAAAGCCATAACCTAGATTCCCTTAAAACAAAAATAGACAAGGGAAAACACGCTGCTGTTAATCCAGAGAAAATCAGGAGCAGCTTCCCTGCATGCTAAGCACTGCTCTTAGTGAGGAGTCTGGCTCCTACCACGGGTAGGCTGCTGCTGGGTGCCAGGAATCCACATTTTGTGGAGAGGAGCATCTTTCCCAGTGCCCTAGCTCCTTAATTCCCAGCGTGAAGCACGCCTGGGATCCCAGTGGCTGTCTGGGTGGATTGTCTGCACTGAAAGCCTTGTTTATCCCTGTGGGAGGGCAGAGATGCCCCCCAGTGCAGCCATTCCCCAGCAGCATGCCCAGACTGGCTCCCTCTCCTTTCTCCCAGTGCCAGGGGTCACCAGAGGGCCCAGGCGTTTCCAAGGAGCCCCTGCCAGCAGGGACCAAGGCATCACGCAGCTTTTCAGCCTCTTTCTACCAACTCTCAAGTTTTCAATAAACTTCCCACAAAGCTTTAACACAATAAGCCCCCTCTTTTCTTTTCCACCCAGAGGAGCTCAGTTCCCAGCTCTGAGCTGGTGGCAATGGCAGAGGAGAGTCTTGCCCCTCCCTCTTTCCTCTGGCGCCTTGTGCTGCAGCCAGGTGCTCTCCTGTGCAAACAGCAAAGCTGCTCTCAAGTGCCATTTCAGGAGAGAGGGAAATGTGGCTCTGGAAGGGGATTTTGTTTAGTGGGAGTGAGTGGCTGTGGCAGAGCTGGTTCCCCTGCTCTCCTGACCTGAAGTCACCACTGACTTAACCCCGCCAGCTGCTTTTTCCAAAGTGTGATCTCCCAGGGCTTCCTGCAGCTAGTGCTGATCAGCAGGGAAACAGGATGGCTTTAAACCTCTGCATGCCAGCCACATTCAGGGAAAAAAACTTTCAGGAATTATCAAATCTTTATGGAATCAAGTCAGCTCTTTGACCAAGTACCAGAAAACAGTGGGATTTCTAACACACAGCCGACCTTGTTGTTTTTCTGCTCTGAACCCAGCATGGCCTTTAGGAAAATCTCAGGGTGACAGCACAGGTTAACACCTGTTTATTCTTCAGGAGCCCATCTAGGTAATCCCTTGCTGAGAAATGAGATTAATTGAGGTTGTTACTGGAAGGAAGTTATCAGGTGATGTTGTGACCCTGCTGTTGGGCTGCTTCTAAAAATGCACCTTTGCAGTGTGTGCATTGATTAAACTCAGCTGGGAAGAGCTGGGAAAAGTGCTCCTGCCTTTTTTGCAGAACACATGATTTCCACAGGAATGCATGTTTATGGAATCATGGAATCATTTAGGTGGGAATATTGAGTCCAGCAATTAACCCAGCACTGCCAAGCCCACCATGAAATGTGTGTGGTTGTGTTTAAATGTGCTGGTGTGGCTTTAATAAATAACCCCAAACCTTTCCTCTTGTCCACCTCTGGAGGTGGAGGTGCAGCACAGGGATTTCAGCTGTGCATTAACTGCAGCACCTGGCAGCCACTGAGGGTTGTCATGTCATGATGACTCCAGTTCTATGTGCACGTCTGTGCACCTCTTTTAAAAGAGGGTACCCTGATCTTTAAATAAAGTTTGTTTTTCCTGTTTTCTAGTACTTCTGAACACCTGCCTGCTCCACTTCATGCCAAACAGGGCTATATGTCTGGCTGAGGAGCAGTTGTCAGCAGCACCTGAGCTAAATTCTGTAATTCCAGGGAAACTGGAAGGTATTTTGAGCAGAGAAGACGCAGAAATGCTGAGCCAAGTGTCAAGCTAAATATTCTGTGTTGGCCAGTGATTGACCTTCACACCCAGCACCTCATAGCTCAGTGTCTACACCAGCTCTGCACCTCTGGCTCCCTTCGTCAAAGCTGAAATTCCTTGAAAAGCAGCAGATTGCAGTGGCTGAGTGTCTCTCATGCCTTTGTTTTGCAGGAGTGGCAGAAGCTCAACTATGACATTTACACTTTACGGCAGACCCGGAAAGAAGTGAGGAGCAGGTGGAAACACATTTTGGAGGATTTAGGTAAGCTGGAGGCCAAAGGGATATGGTTCCACTGTGAATGTGAGATCCCATCGTGGCTGAGGCTGGGAACAGCTCCATAAAATCAAGCTGGGGAGGAGGGAAGTAAAAGGAGGTTGTTGAGCAATGCCCTGAGGTGTCCCCATGTGAATCTGAGGCTCCCCAGGGCTCAGGGGAGGGGACAGGGACACCATGTCTGCAGGCACGTCAGAAACTTCTGAGCCGTGATCACCTTCCAAGCCCATAACAACAAGCATAGTCATTCCTTTCAAGCTTCCTTATGGAAACCTTGTAGTGGGAGTTCAGCCTGGGTTTTTCCAAACAAGATAAGCAGGAAGGAATGAATATTCCTTTCAGATGGAAGCACAGATACATCTATTTCGTTTTCTTAGCCAGTGGCAGCTGACCAGAGCTAAGCCACTCACCTTGTTTGCTCCCAAGTGGATTTGAAATGTTCTTTCACCAAGTGGAATTGCTCCCCAGAACCCCTCCTACTGCTGTTTCCAGAAGGTGGGGGTGGGTGTGACAGGGTTTTCCCAATTGCCTGGCACACAGCATGTGACACTGGAGATGTGCCAGCACATCAGCTGGGTGACTTCCATCTGGAGGTGGCTGATGAGAGGAGGATGAGTGAATCTATTTTAGGATACCCTCAATGGGAGCCAGAGATGGGTATCTCAGCCACTCCTGCCCTACCTGCTATTCTGGCATTTGGGTGGGAGGAACATCATAAATCCATAGCTAGGTGTCAAGCCTGATCTCCACACAGGTGCTCACACAGCCTGTGCAGGCCAGGCTTGGGAGGGATCACTTGGCATCCTTCCATCTCTCACTTCAGGCTGACAGAGGCTCTCCCACATCCCTCTCACATCCACAGTGGCTGTCCAAAGGCTGGGGAAGCTCAAGGCCAAGGATCATTTGGCCCTAATGAAGCTAAATGAGCAACCAGATGTGAAATCTGCTATCTTCTGTTATCTATGCCTCTGCTTTAATCATAAGCTCACCACTCTGACCCCATAACTGTTTTCATGTGAGGTGCATCACCACCAGCCCCCTGGAGCTGAACAAAGAGTTAAAGGTAGCCATTTAAGGAGCCCTGCATTCACTCTCCTCCACCTTGCCTACCCTTTCTGTAATTGATGCTGACTGCTACAGGAACAATTAGTGTGGTGTTCATCACTGCCCCAGGTTTTATCCCTCTTACCTGATTTAGGGAGCCCCACCAGCCCTGAAAGCTCTGGTAGCATCAGGAACATGGAGAGCTAAATCACCACCCTGGGTTGTGGATGTTCACACGCCTTTTCTCAGGAAAACCAGCAATGAACTCTCTATGACTACTTTTGTGATCTATTTCCCCACCAGCAAGTTTATACCTGCCCCACAGCCTGCCTGAGGGAGTGCTGGTTTGTTTTAGGAAATAGGGATGCAGCTTCCCAGGGCAGAGGGGGAATAAGAAACCTTCCAAGAGCCTGAAGGGCTGAGAGATGACCCTGCTTTTTCTTAAGCTGCTCTCTAACAAAAAAATCTACAATATTACTGATTCTCCCATTTAAAAACTCAAATTTCACAAAGGTCATGTTTGATTTGTTTCTGTAACATCTCTTTCCCAGGTTTCCAGAAAGAAGCAGATTCCCTCTTGTCAGTGACCAAACTCAGCATCATCAGTGACTCTCAGAACATGAGCAAAGCCCGGGACATCTTGTTAAAACTTTCAGAAGAGACCAACATCTTCCCGACCAGCTGGGAACTTTCTGAGCGCTACCTGTTTGTGGTGGTGAGTACTCCAAGCATCCCCCAGCATACAGCTCTGCAGGGAGAGAGCAGGTGAGCCAGAGGATGCCCAGTGTCCTAGTTTGCAGGACAGGTGTCTGCTAAGAAAGGCAAGAGCCTCTCTTTGAAATGGAGAATATAAACCCCCTCCCTCAAAATTATTGTAATTTCGAAATCAAAGGGCTCTCTGGCAAAGATATGGGAATTAGGAATAACAGTTCTTTACTAGGGAAATTAAAATAGAAATACAGTACTGCAAAGAAACCAACCCCAAACGCTGACAAAGTCAGAGTACAACCTGACACCCTGTCAGTCAGGGTATTGGTAGCAGTCCCATTAAATGGTGGCTGCATCCTACTGCAGTGAGAGATGTGGTTTAGTTGAAGCAGTGCTCCTGTAGAGGGTGCAGTTTCCCTCTGAGGATCTAGTGGTGGAGAAATCCGGTTTCCCTCTGGAGTCGAGTGGAGAAAGGGCTCCCTTAGTGTCCCAAAATCTCTGATTTTATCTTGGTAAGAAATGTTGGGCTCTTCCCCCTGGCTGGAGCAACTTCCAACGGGATGAAGTAATTTTATCAGTCCCACAGTGGGACTCAATGGCCATTAGCAGAAGATAACTCCCTGAAAGAAGGATGGGTTGTGAAAAGATAAAGAACACTGCCCCACCTGGTTTCAATGGATGGCCCATTAGCAGAATATCTCCCATGGAGATCAGGATCACTGCCCCCACCCTCAACAGATGGTGATACAATAGATACTTTTTGTCACATCCTGTATTGTAACCCAAGACACCCAGATACATGGTGGCATCTGGGGTCATCCCTCAGATGTCACATTTGGAGCTTGGCTATTCGATTTCCTCGGAAATGCTGCAGCGCCATGAATTCCATACCTTCCGCAAGGTGGAACAAGATGAGCCCTAATCTCATCAGAGAGGGGCTGTGGAGGGAAGGCCTTGGGCAGGGATGTGCCTGGAACACCCCCCAGTGACCACAGCCCCCCTTGTTTGGCAGGACCGGCTCATCGCCCTGGACGCTGCGGACGAGTTTTTCCGGATGGCCAGCGCGGTGTATCCCAAGCGGCCTGGCGGGGACAGGGTGGACGAGGGCCCCAGGCCCCTGCAGAGTGTCCTGGCTGCAGTGCCCTGAGGGATGGATGTGTCTCTCTGGCTGCTGTGCCCGGGGTCAGCACAGAGTGCCCTCCTTGCTTCCCTGTGGAGAAGCGGGCGGGCAGCAAGCTGTGCCCAGCAGAGCATGCGGAACGGCGAGCGCTGGCCCCAAGGTGCTCCCAGGCATGGGGCAGTGACAGCTGCCCTGGAGTAGCCCTGGTGGGCCACCACTGGCCAGTAGTGAATGCAGTAGGCATGAGGAGGAGCTGCCGTGCAAGGCATTGCTGCCAGGAGCTGCAAAGGTTCAGGTGCTTCTGGTTCCAAGGGCTGCGAGGAAATTCACCTTTCCACCTTCCTTTCTGTCCCCTCCCTGCCAGCCTGGAGGAAAATCACCTCTGTCATCTACAGCTCTGTGACTGGTCTTCTTCCTCACCAGCCCTCCAGGCAGGTCCCAGGGAATCTGGGAAAGAGGCAGGAGCTGTGCCAGGACAGGATTTCATTCCAGGCAGCAAAGCCTTGGAGCAGCGTCACAGTTGGGTGCTCCATCCCCAGCCATCGGTGGTTGAGGGATGTTTTTGTCAGGGTGCTCAGCTTGACATCTTAAAAGAAGGTAGAGTTTAGGAAGGTGCCAAGTTCAGGGCTGCTGAGAATTTGGCTCCTGGAACATTGGTTGCCCAGCATCTCGTTCTATTTTGAAAAGTTTTGGTCTTAATTGCCTAAAAAGACTCCACCATAAAGCTGCACATACTGGCAATATAAAAATCCTCATTACCAGCAGGGATGGTATAATGAACATCCTTTTTATCCTGGGGTTTTGGCTGATAATGAGCAATAATTTTTAAAACACTGGATTTGATAATTTAAAAACAGGTGGAAGTTCTTCACTGATAAACACATGCTGCTAATTGGCCAGTTGAAAATGCTGGTTACACAGGGCCTCCCAAAGTAGCAAACCAGTGCTTTTATTTGTTTTTACCTACAGCATTTGAAAAATAATATATTTATGAGTTGTTTTTGTTTGTCAGTCTTCCTGGGAAACATGTTTGTCAACTCAGAACAGCAGTGAAAGCTGAGTTTAATAAAGAAAACATTACAAAACCAGCCTTTTTTATTCTCTCTGTGAACCTATTCAGGTAACAATGTTTATGTTGACTGCTGATAGCAAAAGGGTTGGCATATTTGTAGAACCTCTGCAGCTTGTTCTCCACACACTTTAAATTTCCTGTTGACTTATGGAAGTTACATTTGCCAACCTAAGACCAAAGTCTTTGTAGGACACGATGGGGATCAAATTTAATTTCACTGGGATTTGGCATTAGGTACCCATTTCCTACTGATTTATTTTTTTTCTAGCAAGAGTTCAGCTGCCCTTTGGAAAACCTCCCATGTTTTTACACAAAATAAACATTGCTGTGTGACAAATCCAGGTTTGATTGAACAAATTGTCGCGGACCAGAGAGATCCATGTTCTGTGTGTCAAGGTGCCTGACACCACCCTTGGCAGTGCTACCTGTTATTTAAAAATCACATTATGAGTTTGCAAACCTCAGAGGCAAGAAGAGAAATCCTTTGAGCTTTGCTGCTTTTTTGGGAGGTCAGTGTTCAGCAGAGCCTTTGCAGAGCCCTCCCTGTCCCAGCTGTCGAACTGGTTCTGATGTCACCAAAATGCATTTTGTGGTAATAATAGGGCAGACTGCCCAGAAGGGACAATAATCAGTATCTCTGAGTTTAGCTGCTGAAATAAAGCCCCGTGTGGCCAAAGGCTGAGTTTCTGAGTGCAGCCACAAGGAGGAGCAGGAATTTGCAGGAGTTTTTTTCCACACTCAGGGAGGAGTAACCAGGTTCAGAACTTGTGTTGATGGATCGATCCCAACAGGAACAGAAAAAAGCCTGTCAGTCCCAGCACTCAGATAAAACTGGCCATGGGGCATCCTGAAAATACTGCAAAACAGCCTTTGGTGAAGTAGAAGGATGCAGAGCTTTGGGAAATCTGCAACTTAGAAAATGCTAGAAGCCAGAAGGAATTGTTTCCATATAAATCCAACCTCTAGTTAGTCACTCTGTCCACCAGACATTTCCATGTAGGAAATAGTCCTTTCATGCACGTGGGATAGGAGACCAATAAACCACATTTCAATTAGCAGAATGCAGAGAGTAATTTGCCTTTTCTAAATTCCATGGAAAAATACCAGAGAGATGAACAGCTCCTGGAATTCCTGCCCTGACAGCAATTCCCTTCTTCACTAGAAGCAATTTAGGATTTGCTGCAACATCCAGCTGCCATTTAGATGGGCTTGAACCCCCACTCGATATTTGGGGACATCCTGCATGTCCCAGGTGCTACTGGGGAGCCAAATCCCAGGTCTTCCCCTGTACTGGTGAGGCCACACCTTGAGTGCTGTGTCCAGTTCTGTCCCTCAGTTTAGGAAGGACCTTGAGACACTTGAGCACATCCAGAGGAGGCAACGAGGCTGGTGAGGGGCTTGGAACACAAACCCTGTGAGGAATGACTGAGGGAGCTGGGGTTGTTCAGCCTGGAGAAAAGGAGACCCAGGGGTGACCTTATCACTCTCCTCAACTCCCTGAAAGGTGGCTGTGCTCAGGGGGGATTGGTCTCTTCTTCAGGCAGCACTGACAGAATGACAGGAAAAAGTCTCAAGCTGCATCAAGGGAAGTAGAGGTTGGATATTAGGAAGACTTTTTCACAGAAAGAATGATGAAGTGTTGAAATGCTTTACCTGGGGAGATGGTGGAGTCACCATAACTGGATGAGTTTAAAAAAGACTGGATATGGGACTCAGTGCCATGGTTTAGTTGAGGTTTTAGGGCATTGTTTTGACTTGATGATCTTGGATGATCAAACCTGGTGATCCTGTGATCCTGTGAACCCTACCCATGTCCAGGGAATGTTCCAGCAGCCGCCTGGGAAGGGGTGGCTGTAGGACAGCCCAGCAAACACCAGGTGCCACTGTTCCCTCAGCATGGGAAAAATCCTGTTTACAATGCAGGGAAAATATTCCCAACCTTTTCTTGCATGTATCGAGTCTCCCGAGCCTACAAGAGCTGGCTTTCTGTTAAAGGTTGGGGTTCAGACATTCTACGATGACTCTGGAGATGCTGCTGAGCCCATCTCTTCCAGGGCTGGGGCCAGGGCCTCTGCTCCTGCCTGGAAGTGCCACTTGGCCTAAGGCTGCCTGCTGCAGGGATTAGCACATTCACTAAGAACATTTATTTTTCTAAGGAGAGGGTGATTTTGGTATCCCTTCCTTCAATCAGAAAAAGGAAAAATACCAAGAACTTTTTAAAATGAGTGATGTGAGAGAGTTTAAAGTATATCTGGGTTCACTTGGCTTTCAGATACTTTTCTCCCCTTAACTTGACATTACATTTAGGTAATATTTCATCAGAAAAAATAGAAAGAAAAAAATTGACTCCTTTTCTTTTCTTTCTTTTCTTTTCTTTTCTTTTCTTTTCTTTTCTTTTCTTTTCTTTTCTTTTCTTTTCTTTTCTTTTTTCTTTTTTCTTTTTTCTTTTTTCTTTTTTTCTTTTCCATTTAAAAGCCATGATTATGCTTCACTTGGATTTCTTTTCCTAGAACCACCAGGATGGTTTGGTTTAGGAGAGACCTTAAGGATGTTCCATGGACAGGGATACCTTCCGCCATCTCAGGTTGCTCCAAGCCCTGTCCAGCATGGCCTGGAACACTTGCAGGGATGGGGCAGCCATAGCTTCTCTGTGCTGGGCAAAATATTTTAATATTTTTGGGTCATGAGGAGCAGCACTGTAGAGTTCCCTTCCTCCAAATTAAAGCTAGAAAATAAGCACAGTACAATCAATAGAGACCAGCTGGGGAAAAAAGTCAATTTACAGACCATGTTGTTTGTGCATCTGCACATGTGGTTTCTTCTTTGTATTCCAAGTTTTCCTAGGATATACATCTTGAATTTGTCAGGATGAGCAAAAAAAACCCAAAGCGTGGTGGGAATTCAGCTGTGAGATGTAAGACAGGCAGAAGGTGGCAGTGCAGGTGTTTGGTAGAGGAGCAGCAGGCAAAGGAGATGGGGTGCAGTGGCCTGGAATGAGTCTGTCTTATCCATTTTACTTGTTAGGGATGTAAATCACAGCCTAAGTTCTGATAAATAATGAGAATGGACACAGGAAAGAAAACTGTCATCTTTTAAATTTCAGCTGTAGGAAAAATTACCATTTCAAACTGCTCAGTTTCAATCATTTCGAACGTTAGAAATTCCAACACTTCCACACTCTTTCTGGAGGGAAAGCATGTACTTTTCTGGTCTAATGAGGATCAGTAAAGTTGAGTGACTGGCCACAAAGAAGCTCTCCACAAGCATTCCTTTGAACACAAGCAACCATTTTTTTTGTGTGGGGAGTCCTTGTTAAGCAAGTTATGGATTATCAAAACCAATATTTTTGCCTTACAAATCACAGCCCATGTGGACACATCCATGGGGAAGCTGTCCTTGCACAAGCGAGACCGTGGAGAAATCTCTTAATAACGGCCCTAAGGAAAGACTGACAGAGCAGAAAGCTTGGCTGGTTCGCCTGCCTTGTTTGGTGTGATGAAATGTGCCACTCTCTCTGAAAACCTTGTCCTTGCTCTTAGGGAGAACAGCAGTTTTTTCAGCGTGATAATAAATGTATGTGATTGTTTTGTTGGACTTGGATTAGGAAAGGGAGGCACCATGGGGGCTGTGGGTGCCCTTCATAGGATTTCAGCAGCATTAGAACAAAGAGATTTAGGCAGCCAAAGATGATATAGATATAGATATATAGATATAGAATATAGAATATAGAATATGGATATAGGTATATATATATATATAGTTAGAATCTAGAATCTAGATATAGTTATGTAGATATAGATATAGATAGAGATATAGATACATAGATAGGGATAAGGACAGAAATAGAGATACAGATAGATATAAACATAGATATAAATATACAGATTAGATTTAGATACAGATACAGATGTAGATGTAGATAAGCGATATATATATATTGATGTAAATGTAGATATAGATGACACAGATATAGATTAGATATATATATAGATATAGATTATAGATATAGATATACAGAGCCACAAGTCTGGATGGGACTTGGAGCAATCAGGGCTAGCAGGAGATGTCCCTGCTCATGGGATGAGGTGAACTTGGAGGCCCCTTCCAGCCTAAAGCATTCTGTGATCTCACAGCAAAGGCAAGAGGGCAGCAAGTGGAGGCCCAGAGGCCCAGGCAGTGCCTAAGGGGAGGGCAGAGCATTTATTTGCTGTGTACAGAGGGTACAGCACTGGTGCCAGAATCTGTGCAGCATCATCTGGGTAGCAGCAGCAGGATGAAATGTGTATGTGCATGCCCCAATAACCACCAGCAAAACCCTTGCCTGAGGAGAGTCAGCAGCATGTCAGAAAGAAGAGAGATTTATGAAAGGATGTGTTACCAAAAGTTTATCCTTCCCAGAGTGGCAGCTTTATATCTGTTAAACTGCTGGGATTCTTTCCACTGGCTTGAACTGGGTTTGAGTCAGACTTTGGAGACACAAACACCAGAGCAAGTCCAGACACCACTGGAGTCATAAACAAACCTCCTGCCAGCTGCCCATCTACTCTTCTTCTTCAAAGTCACGAAAATAACAAATATGGCTCCTGAGGAGGCTTTTTACAACTGATGAGGGGATCTACCTGTACTTCCCTAAAGAATGAAAATAAAACCATTTCTCACAGCCAAGGGAGCACAAGGAAAATTCAGGTTGGAGACCTCAGGAGGTTCTCTCAGCCAACCTCCTCCTTGCTTGAAATCATCTTCTCTCCTCTTTTGAAAATAGCATGAGCAACTTGTATGGAAAACATGTTGGAATACACAGTGTTTCATGTCTCCAAAGCAGTGCTGGTTGGTACAAAGAGAACAAATTCCTCTTTTGTTTGAATTAAGAGAAATAGAAGATCTGAAACTCATCTGGAGGGTAGGTTTGGAATGGATGTGAAACCCTGTAACTCAAGTGACCATGGGTAGCTTTCAACGTGCATTTTCCCATTGCTCTTTAGGCGAAGGAGCTGGAGGGAGCAGTGATGAGAGCCTAGAGCCACCCAGGGCAATTCAGGCAGCCTGGGACATGGCCAGAGGGATGATGTGGTCTGCAGGGAGCCAGCAGCACCCACAGGGTCAGCAGCTCTTTTGGGGGTGAAGGGGGAGGAAGGAAGGGATAGGTGATATCTCAGGGGTTGGGAGCTGGCCTAGGATTTGGAAACTCAGCTGCCATTCCCAGACATGCCCCAGCTGCCTCTGCCCCTCAGGTCACCCAAAAGCAGCACGGGGAGCTGGTGCCTCCTGAAACTAGGGGCAAAATGGTGTGCTGGAGGTATTGTCAAGGTCTTGATATTTCTGCATCTGTCTTCAAGTAAAGCTTTGTATCTCCAAAATGTTCACAATGCTATTATCCAAAAGACTCTGCTATAATACTTTCAAGATGTTTTGCTTCAATTTTGACTTTTTTTTTTTAATATAATGTTCTCCAGCTTTTTAATATAAGCCAAATCAAGCATTGTTTCTATCCAGAAAATAAAGTTTCAAATTTAGATCACAGCAGTGCTGAACATGTTAGATTATTTCTAAATTCAGGGGAATACCTATTCCCCCAAATAGTTTCAATTCTGATAAATCAGAATTTCCAGACAGAACACCAGTTAGTTTAGTTTTAAGTCCTAACCCTGGCCAGTAATTAATTCTTTTTGTGATCTGCTTGGGGATGCACTAACACAGTGTGCTGCACAGCTGTCAGGAACATCCCAATTATTTTCTGAGGGAAAATTACATTTCAAAACAAAAGGGAAGGGCATCTTTTAATCATTTTGACTATGTTTAAATGAGATCACCAAGAGAGACTATAGCTCTGCATAGACATGTGCAGGCATGCCTAGGAATTTGGCTTGCCTGCAGTTTCTCTGTCCCAATTAAAGGCAGATGCAGCCTTTTGCTTCCATGGACATTTATGAACTGGCAGATGTGCTAACAGGGAGAGAGCTCACACACAGCAACTGGTCCTGATCTAATCATACACATTCTTACAGTGCTATTTGGCTCCAACTTGCCCAACTGCACAAATATTTTCAGTTTTTCTTCCTACCTCCTTGGACAAGATGCAGGGCAGGAATCACCCAAGTTTGGGTAATCAGGCAGTTTGCAGTTTATGTCTCATCTCCCCAGCCTGTGGCTAAAGAGGGGAATTACAGGATGGACAAAAGGGCTTAGGCTCCAATTCTGCTTTGCAGATGAGCAGGAGCTTCCCTGGAATACCTGATGGGATGGGCACTGCAGGTGGTGACTGGGGAAGCTGCCCAGGCTGCAGCTTTGATGGAACAGGGACAGCAGGAGTCCCCTGCTGTCACCCATGAGCCCAATTTGACCCAGACAGCATCAGAAGTCCCTGTCAGCTCCTCTCAGCAGGATTTACTCCTTGAGCTGCAGCAGTGCACAGAAAGCTCCACTTCCAGAGGCAAACCTTTGGCTCGTGGATCCAGGTTCCCTGGATGTGAGCCAGCACACACCCCTGCAGGCAGACCTGGCACACAAGCAGGATGTCTCGAGGTAAGCTCAGTGCAGCTTTTGTCCCTGTGCTCACAAATACCCCTTGCTAATGCTAAATTCTCTAGGAGTTCCATATCATCAAGTGTTTCAAGAAGTGTCACAGCAACTTCACACCACTGCAGAGCACATGCAGGACCTGAGGGTTCTTTGCCATCCTCCCCAGCCCTTAGCTCTCTTAACAATGACAATTTACATCACTGCTCACCTCCTTTTCTCAGATTCTTTCCTTACCTTTATTACTCTTAATAATTATTCTTACTAATTATTATTCTTTATAATTATTCCTATGATTCTTTTCATTGTTATGTTTATCTTTACATGTTTTTTACCTTTGAGCCTTCCTTTCCCCACCTCCATATTTCCAAGATTGCAATATAAATCTGCATGGTTTAAAAGCTGGTGAGGTGGTGAGGGCTGAGTGGGAGCAGGACCTCCTGAGATCAGCCCTTACCAGGCTTTTCCTATATTTAGGAAAAGATGTAACCATGGAACTATGTGAGGTGACAGACAGCAAACCTACAGCTCTGCTGTGAAATATGTGGCACAGACGTAAGCACCAGCCTGTGACTGTCTCCCACCCACCACCCTGCACAGACAGCAAAACTCTTCCCTTTATTAATGATTCATGCAAATACAGCCACTGACTTCAGGGGAGAGAGCTCCAGGCTTGAATCTGGGGGGACTGGCAGTCACTGTGCAGTTTCTAGATAAAAATAAACACATTTCTCAACACTGAAGAAGGATCATCCAGAAGAGGTGAGTGGTCCACTCCACCCAGCTTTTCATTCCTGTGTTTGCAGCTTCTTTAGGAGATGCTATTCTCCATTTTTGCCATTTCTTTTAGATTAGAGGCCAGTTGAACTTGGTGAACTAGCATTGGATAAAAAGGTAAGGGGAAGATGAAGATGAACAAGGAGAGGGATGGCCGTGATCCTGAAGTCCAGAGCATTTTGACATTGGGTTTTCCATTGCCAAACTAAAACTTGGAAAACCAGCACTGCAGGGTAATCCCTCCAAACACACAAAAGACCATAATTAACCCATCTGATCTTACAGCCTTTCACAAAAGGGGTTTTAGTGCAGGGAGGATCATTGTGGGTAAGGATCAGTGTGGATGATTGGACTCAGCTGTAACCACACCTAATTGAGGCAGTTTATCTTCTTGCTTTAAGTGCACCAAACACTATTTCTCTCTTGGATTCCTTTGTCCAACACCTTCCTGGTTCTGCAGGATGTGAGCCCACATACCACTGCCAACAGAGCATCCTCACTCCTGGCAATGCACCCTTGAGAGGTTTCTGCAGCTTCAGAGGTGGGTGAGCAGCAGCAGGTGTAGGGAAAGCCAAACCTCCATGTTCCAGAGCTCCTAGGGTGCTGTCCCATTCAGCTCCTTCCTGTCCTGCACTGAAAATGCTTGTAATGGTGGTTTTTTGTACCACATAATTGGTGATTTGTCTGAAGTTCTTTCTGTCTTTACTCAGAGCCAGGACTAAAAATACACAAAGGAAATGGATTTTTTCATTCGTGTTTGGTTGTTTATTAATCTTATCTAAAGTTCAGAGAGTCCTGTAAAATGGAGCAAAATGGAGACAGATCCAGCTGCTACAAGGTCTCTTAAAGCCAAATAGTCCAATAAAGGACTAACACCTACATTATTTATACTTTTGACCCAATAATCAAACTCCTGTGACCCTCAGTGCAGCACTAAATGTCCAACCAGAAACTACTGCTTGAAATCATGGAGAAGAAGGAAGATGAGCACTAAAAGAGATACTACCTAAAATTCTCCATCTTGTCCCATACTACCTAAAATTCTCCATCTTGTCCCATACCTATCACTATATTATAAAAACCTCAAATTTAAAACCCTTTACCATGTGAAATCACACACTTCTATTTAAGTACACACCTGTGATTCCAACTCCATCATTCAAATTTGGAAGCCTTCTCCAAGGCCTCAGGTCACAAGCAGTGTTCTGCAGCGGGGCAGTGCCAGAAAGCACAGAAAGCTCAAAAATCCCAGCTTTCTGGGATCCAACAATTGCTCAGGACACAGCCCTCAGTGGCTTGGGGAAGCTTTCCTGATGACATCAACCCTCCCACTGATGCACAGCAGAGGGTCTGTGCCCTGGAGCTCCTCACACAAATCACCACAGCTCTGCCCAGCCCAGGTGTCCTGGGGCTTGGCCCCGAACTTTGGGCTTGTGCTATTTCTTCTGGCTGTCTTGGAATGATTTGTGCCTTTTGAGGATGCAGAAGTGACTCCAGCCCGAGCCAGGGCCAGTGACCTGTTACTGGGGTTGATATGTGATAAATGACAGCAAGGAGCCAAGGGTATCCACTCTGACTCTCACACACGTCTGCAGAAAACAAGGGGTGGAGGCAAACACACATGTTGCTGTTTTAACCTGCTATTAACTTTTCAGTTTGAATTTCCAGCACTTTTTACAGCCTTTTTGGGGAAGATTTTCCACCTCAGAAGAAGGCAGATGTGATGTTTTTACAGGCTGCAAGTGCTTTGTGCTTGCTTTGCCCAGTGCAGGTCAGCACCTTGCTAAGCTGGAGACCATCAGTAGGTAAAACCAGAACAACCATTCCAACTGAGGATTTTATTTAGTTTTAGTCTTGTTTAGGACCACAGGCCTGCACTGAGAGGAATGAAGGATGCCTTGCCAGGCAGAGGTGGGCATTTAGGCTACACAGTTTGATGGGAAAGCTGAAAAAAAAGTGTGATCCTGCATTTGCCCCCTGTGGAGCACAGAAACCTCTCTTTAAAGGACTCTGGGAAGAGGATGGGGTAGCAGGCAGCTGTCTCCTTCTACCCTTACCAGAGACACTTTCCCCTCCTTGAGCTGATTTTATTCTCTATGAAATAGCCCATGAAAGATTAAATTCAAGCTATCTCTTTCTATTTATATTCCTCCTGTGTAGTCCTTTGAAGCGTATTTTAATTCTCCCTGTTCCCCAACCTCATTTCAGCTGGTGGTGGTGGAAGGTATTTAAAGTTACAGACATAATCCCACGGGCCACCATGAAAGAAATTAGGAAAAAGAAAAAAAAAAAAAAGGGGAAGAAACACAGAAAGAAATCCCAGGTCTGTCTGCTGCACAGCAATGCTTATATTTCAATTACAGAGAGTGAGGGGCCAGACTCAACAGAGTCTGAGACAGGGAAAGGAAGAATTATGTCAGAGAACCAGACACTGAATCCATAAAAGAGCAACTGGCTGTAAATGGCTAATCCAGGTAGCACAGTGGGCAGGTGGTGACCATGCTTCCCATCAGAACTGAGCCCCCACCACCCAATTTGCAAGGTCTGAGGCTCTGATCCTCAGGGCAGGAGCATCCCTAGGTGCTGGGGTGATGGCATTCGGAAAGCACCACTCTGAGAATTCCACTGCTCAGCTTGCACAGAGCTGATGGGGTGCAGGCATTTCCCAACACCCTTTTCTTGCTCCTTCCTTCCTCAAGAAGGGCAGAGGGGCATTTCTGTTCTGCCCAGGGTGTTTGCTTCTGCTGCTGCTGCTGAGCCTCAGAGGCTGCTGGGCTGAGCGGTCCCAGCCCGGGCAGGGATGGAGAGATGGATGGATGGATGGAGGAATGGATGGATGGATGGAGGGATGGATGATGGATGGATGGAGGGAGGGATGGAGGAATGGATGGATGATGGATGGATGGAGGGAGGGATGGGTGGATGATGGACGGAGGGATGGATGGAAGGATGAATGGAGGGATGGATGGAGGGATGGATGGATGGAGGGATGCAGGAGCTCTCGGTGCTCCCACAGCCTCTCCGATAAGCCGAGTCCCTGCCTGACCTGGGCAGGGCTCCCCACAAAAACAGAAGTGAAATGTGGGATGTGGTGAATGAGACAGGGCAGGGATTTGTGCAGGAAGGTGACACGGTACAGCTGCCTTTCCCCAGAGATAAACAGCCCGGCTGGCTGCTCGGGGCCACTTCTCCAATTACTCGAGGTTTTCCTGCACGTCTCATAAATCCCCGGGGCAGCCGTGGGGGCTGTGAACACCCATCTAAGCGATGCATCCTGTTCCCGGGCGAACAAGGGAGTGTTTCAAAGAAACTCTGAGCAGGGTGATGCCAAGCCAGGAACCTTGGGGAGGATGTTGCAATTCGGGCTTTGAAGGCAGGGTTTGTTTAGGGACTTCAGGTTTCACTTGGATCCGCTGATACCGGACATGCCAAGGAGAAATCCCAAGTACCAGGAAAACTGAGTAAGATTTTCAGGATTTGGATACCTTTGGCTGAGCAGCACATAAATATTCTGTTCTCTCCTCAGCAGGGAGGGGAGGAGAAACCACTCTGGGTTAAATCAGAGCTCTCAGACTTCCCCAACAGGCACAACCATCAGCACCTCTCCTTTCTTTGCACACCCAGCAGAAAGCCAGCAGGGGCTCAGGATAGACTGCATGTGTTTGGAGAGTACAGAGCTGAGACTAGACCAGAGCTGTGTCATGTTCCACAATGTTCCTACAGAGATGTCAGTCAGGCTTACCGAAGTCACCAGGAGAGCTGTAAACACACAGTGCTGCTTCATCTTTATAAAGGAATTAAATGGTAAGAAATCCTGCTTGACAACAAGGACAATGAGAGAATGGGATATAGCCTCCTGAATTTCCAAACTGTGGCTTGGATTTGATCCTATTAAGAAGAGGGTTTTCAAAAGGGGTTTAATTCTCTCTGTCCCTGCCTGCCTCTGGCCACGCTTTTCCAAAAGCAGACAGGAGCAGTCTTTTTCCAGAGGCCATTCCAGGTAGGGAATGCTTTCTTTCTGGTTTGCTGCTCTCAGTCAGGTCACATCACAAGTCCTGGAAGCTGTATTAAACAGCTTGATGCTTTTAGGAGATGCAGCCAGGCTTTTATCTTCCAGAGCCTCCAAAGGGCTGGATCTGTATTTTATTTCAATGATCTCTCAATTGCTGGTGATTACATAGAGCAGGAGAACAGACCCATTTGGATAACTCCTGCTTGGTCAAAGCCTATATTTAACCCAAATTCCTGTCTCCCTTTCCAACAATCCACGATAAAGCTTATTTTCCAGCCAGCACCTGAACACCCAGAAGTCTCAAAAAATCAAGCTTAGACCTGGAAAAGATCCAAAAAAAGTGCCTGCCAGGAGCTGAGACCAGCACTTATAATTGCTGTGAGCTCCCTTTTCGCACCAGTGCATCACTATCTCTAGGAGCAGAAGCAGAGCTCCTGCACCAGCTCCACCTGTGAAGGGTGGCAGCTGCTAAGTGGTCTCTCAGACATTTCCATTTCATCCCATCACTATCCATCTGCAGCTGTATTCCCCAAGTCACTCTCTGGGAGCTTGATGACCTTATAAAGCATGGCTGGGTTTTGTTTAAAGAAACAAAACCAGCTGCCTGCAGGCTACTTTGATCCTAAACAGTGTTTTTAAGTACCAGGGCAGGGTGAAGCTATGAAATAATCTGCTGGTGGGTCAAATTTTTTTTTGCAGGGACCCTCTCTGTGAAACAGCACACCTGATTTTCTTGCTCAGTGCCAAATATTTGCTGTCTGTCTGAGCAGGAAGGCTATTTCCCAGCAAGCCCAATTATCTGTCTTTGCACTGGTGCATCCTTTCACTGCTGCCTATTCATCCTCACACATGTGCACACAGTTGTGCAGAGGAGCCAGACACAAAGCCAAGGTGAAAAAGCAGTAATCAAAGTTGCACACAAAGCAAAATATGCCCCCAAATGCCATTAACTTCCACGAAACAGTAAACCTTGAGAGTCCAAACCAGCCTCAGTGAGAGCAAGCCCAGCTCCATTAGATTCAACACTCTGTTACACTTCACTGAAGTAGGTCTTTCGGGGTTTATTTGAGGTTAACTGCCCAAATCCCTGGCTTGCAGAGCTCTTTATGTCCAAGATAACAAATGCAAAGGCAACTAGGAGCTAAGAAAGAAGCTGTGCCAGCGCCTGGTTCCCTGCTCTGGCTGCCTGTGTTTGCTGACAGCACAACTATGCAAAGCATTTGGCTCCACACACAGCGTGGCCATCCTGATTTTATTCCAGCAGTCCCAAACACGACCCATTTCTCTTCTGTTTGCTCTTGGGGGCTTTGCAGAGCAGCCAGGTAGGGATACCCACAGAGAGTAAACATGGCTTATCAGCACTTTTCCTTGACAAGGAGAGTGAATTATAAACAGGGCCTGGCCACCCCGGGCACAAGAGCTGGGCTTTATCTGCACCAGGAGGATGCTGCAGTGGGAAAAGCCAGGCACTGGTTAAAGTGGGATAAAGCCTAATTCTGCAAGAGGGCAGAGCTGCTGGTGCCACATAGCTGCCCCATAGGATGGATGCTCCCAGAGCAAGGGCAGGGGGACAGCTGGCCATGTCACTGCTGCACCACGATGGAGTTTTACATCACTGCCCAAATCCAGATGTCTCTGCCTGGCACCTCACAACACCCCTGTATCCTGCTGTTTTCTCATGCATGATCAAATCTGGTCTCTATTTGCAAGTGCAGCAATTAAGCTCATGTTCAAATGTGTGATCCAGTACTTAGAACCATGAACCTCAGAGTGAAGCATCAAACCAGTCTCTCTTTAACACATACTTATCTCATAGATAAAAATGGACAGATGAGGTTGGGAGAGGAAGCAGGAACTTGCTTTAAGGACTAGGAGCTGGGTAAAAAAAGGGTTTTATTAGTCATGTCCTCAGGGTCCAGCAGTAAAGCAGCTCTGATCTCAAAAGAATACACATGTTGGGTGGAAGCTGTTGGGAAGCAGAAATGGGCTGTTTGCTGGTCAGAGAGGAATGTCAGCACACACAGGATCTGATCAGTTTGTTTTGCTATGGGACAGCTTCCCCTGGGCTGGCACTCAGGCAGCCCCTCCCTCCTGGAAACTCTGCTCTCCCTATCAGCTGCCAGCAACCCCCAACCCTGCTCAGTGCAGGAATAATGTGTGAGCAGCTCATGTGTCCTGTCTGATAACTTCATTTTCCAAGAGGCCAGTTTCCATCCCACCCTCCCCATGCCTGCCCCAGGTTATCCCAGCCCTTTATTTTCACCCTGCAGTTCCACACCACAGGCTGTCATTTCACATCAAAGAGGGAGCTGGGAACATAGAGACTGCTCCCAGGAACCAGGATGGGAATGAACTGGAGACAGTCCAGCAGAGATCAGTGAGAAGAGTAAGAAGACATGATTTATGTGGAAACGAGTGAAAGAATGAGGATTGTTTAGTCTAGAAGATAGATGATCATGACCTTCAGATTCACTCAGGACAGAGGAATGGATTCATCCCTTCCCAGAGGCTGTGGTGGATAGCAGAAGTAGTAAGAGAGAGGCTTAAGCTGCATCAAGGAGGACTTTGGTTATAATTAAGCAATAATTTCATGCTTTTCTATGCTTGCTCTCCAGACTTACCTGTGGAGTCTTCCTCCCTGGATTTTAAAGAATGGGATTCATTTATTGGTTGATTTCCACCTAAGTCTCAGCATCCCCCCTCCACCTTTGCTGGTTTTTTTGTTTGTTTATTTGTTTTTTTAAATTAATAGCACCAGTGCAGCCCTCACTCACCAATCTGGTTCTTGTTATGAGAAGACTCCGCATGTGGAAAGGGCCTTGGGGACCAGAGCCCATTATTACCGTGGGGCAAAACAGGGTCCTTTATGAGAACAAACACTCCCAATTCCCAGTTGCCTCAGGGGAGATGCTGTGGTGACTCTCCCAAAGAGAGAGCACAAAGCCACAGCTGAATGAGGGCTTAAGCAACTTCAGGAACATCAACACCTCCCTGGGCTCCTGCAGAGCTCCAGGGAGGCTCTGAGCAGTGCTACTTGTACCTGCTATTCCCAGCATTTTTCTACTTTCTCTCTGTTTCGGGATCACCTGCCTTCAATGCCCTTCAAGCCTCTCACAGCTATTCACATTTCCAAGAGAAGCCAAACTACCAACAGCTGCTGGCAGCTGCTCAGTGAGGGTGAAGCAGGGAGCACTATCTCATATACCCACTCCAAATAAATGCTGCTTCCCTGTTTTGAGAGCCACAGTTGCTGGTCTTACTCCTCCAAAATTGCCTGAGAGGTTACAGTCAGCCAAGGGCCCTACTAGATTTGTCTGGTGAACAGCTATCATCACCTTACCTATCAATTTATGATCACATCTACACCCCATATGCCATACTAGCATTTCCTAGGACTCTGAGGACCCTGCCACCTCTTCTTTCTCTCCTAGCAGGCAAGGTCCAGTGGTTTGGGAGAGCTTTTCCTTTTGGCAAAGGGATTTCCACCCCCTGCCACACCAGACACCCTCATTTCCTGCTCCTCCCGTTTTAACCACAGGTCACAACAGCTGATGGACACGAATTCTGTCCAAGTCCCTGAGGCCTGGGAAGAGATCTATGATAGCAGGGACTACCTAAAATTAGCTCCTGATGGGAAACCCTGAAAAGATAAAGCTTTTGCAGGGTAAGCTTATGGGATCCCATTTAAGAATAAAACAGAGGAATTCGTCATCCTTTATTCCCCATATCTAACCCAGCCTGCAGCCCACCTCAGACATTGGGTACTCATGGGCTGCAGAGGCCCTGGAAGCCACAAACCAACATTTTTCTGATTTGGGACTAGTTTCACAGAGGGAAAGACATAATGAGTGCTGCCCTTGTGCCTCAGCAGGAGATGTGCTATCTGAGGATTGCACAGGGACAGAGGAGTCTCTGTCCTCATCTGGGACACAGGAGTTCCCAAGGGATGCTCTCATGGAGGGAAGGCAGCTGGGGAGGTGGTGGGAAGGGAAGGAGGCAGGGGGGAGGGCAGAACAATAGTTATTTATCTTGATTTGAAAACCCAAAATTTCTAGTTTGTTTATCCTACTCTGGGAAGGGAGCACAGATTCCCAGAAAAATTGTCTGGGAAAAAGAGGCTCCCATGTCCTTCAACAATTCAAAGAACAGGATTATGACGTTTATTTGAATTAAAAAAAAAAAACCCAAAAAACAAACAAACAAAAAATACCAACCCCCAAACCAACAAAAAACCCAAAACAAAGAACCAAACAAAACAAAAATAAAAACCAAAGCCAGGCAGCAGCTCCAGTCCTCATTCACATGGATGCTGGCACTGCTTGTCTGAATCACAGAATCACAGATGGGTTTGGGTTGGAAGAACCTAAAAGTCCATCCAGTCCCATCCCTGCCATGCAGGGACACCTTCCACTATCCCAGGTTGCTCCAAGCCCTGTCCAGCTTGGCCTTGAACATGTCCAGGGGCAGCCACAGCTTCTCTGGACACTCTGGGCCTCAACACCCTCACAATAAACTCTTCTTCAAGCCTCTCCTGATCCCAGAGCAGGTCTGGGTCCCTCCATCTTTTATTCACCACCACAAGATTTTGGAGAGAGGATGGAAACAAATGAACCAGTACCTTAAATGACAATCTTGGTGGTTCAATTCCCATAAAACCCCAATTTCAGTGGCAAAGAGGGAATCTCTCCTCAGCCCCCAAATCACTTGCATGAATTCTTTCCCTTTTCAGAGCAGCTCACCCTGGTCCCCAGGCCAACAGTCTGTCTCAAGGGCTGAGCACATTCTGAAGGTGTGAGACACACCAGGTTGAGGAAAGCAAGATGAAAGTGGTGAAAGGGAGAAGCTTCTTAACAAAAGTCACACAAATGTTAGAATGAGATGTATGAAAAGGCACTGCATGTGTTTGTACTCACTACGAATAATTCAGAACATGCAGCAGCCGCCAATCTCGGTGAACAGCCCAACACCTCCTGCCATTAGATCCATCACAGAAGTCCAGAGACAGCAGAATTAAATTTATTGCATTTTTCCTGGACAGGTTTTATCAAAGCTTGACTCTTTGGTGTCCTGTAGCAGGCACTATGGAATATTACACATTGTTCTGGTGAGTGAGCTAAAGGAAAAAGAGCCTTTTTTTGGCTTAGACCCGGAGAGGTTGGATCTGGCACTGCTTTTCAGTAGGGCAGAGCTCACACTTGGCAGAAAAACACCTTTGAAATCAGACTTATTGCAAGTGGAGAAGGAACCCTTGCCTGCCATTCCTCATGGGAAGTTGTCTAGTATATCAAGCTCTCCTGGGGACAGGGCTATTTGGACAAATTTTGGTTCTCAGCAGGGACTAAAGGAAGGCAGGGAAATCACACACCAAGTAGTACCAAAGGCTGTTTTTACCCTGTCTGGGTTTACACCCACACGTGTGGGTTTGTTGGTTTGGTGCATGAGCCAATTCTCAGCTGGCTTGCTGACAAAAGCAAGGAACAACTCATTCTGAATGGTAACACCCTGATTTAAGACCATGAGTGATCTGCTCTCTGAGATCTATGGCAATAGTAAAAGTGGGCATTTCTTGCTTTGTGGAGAAAACACATTGACAATGAACTTATTTCAGTGTCATTCATGTCTTTATATATCTAGCCTCATAAAAATAAGCTATTGGAAGAATTTCTGGAATGTAAAATGCTGGCAAGTAGAAAAGGAACATACTAAAATTTATCTGGTAGCCATCTCAGAAGAGACTAAACTGGACCAAAGATGTAGACGCAGCCTTTGGGCTTTGGAAGCTCCCAGGCTGGACTGGGGAATGTTGGTGGGTCAAACCTTGGGTGCTTCTCCTCTGCACCCAACACTGGTCACTTGAAGGGGAAGGATGCTGGGCAAAATGAACCTTTGCTCTGGGCCACTTAGAGATACCCCTCCATTTGATAATCAATGATGATTAGGCTGAGTTTTTATTCCCTTCCTCTAAATTTTCCTGTTTCCCTTCTAGTAAAGTAACTGTTACAGAAATTGCCTTAGGAAATAAGCTGCAAAGAGCTGCCTTGTTTTGTTTTCTGCCAGCAAAACACAGAACAAAGCACAAGAAAATTCTCTTGCTTTGCAAATCTTGCATCTTTCAAAATGTTTTTCCCACTGCAAGCAGTCCTGAGGACTGACCACCAGTGTTTCCGAGACCATGGAAGTGCTGCAACAAGCAGGATTTAGCCCATGACCTTTCCTTTCTTCCTACCTCCTCTCTCTGACAGACCTACCACTGATTATCTACCTCCAGAAGAGTTCTGAGGAAATGGAAGCTAAAAGCTTCTCCTTTGGGGAATTTTGGGCTTGTTGGCCTTGTAAATGCTGAATATCTTACCCTCCTCTATCAGGGGCAGTTCACATCCTGCTGACTCGACCCTTCACACACCAGCTCAAGCCAGAGACAGCCCTGACTGCATCTAACAATGACAGCACAAATTCAAGATTGTGTACATACCCCCCAAGTTTCCATCCCGTGTGATTGATCAAATATTTGCTTTTCTCAAAGCAGATAACATTTGTGAACTTACAATCTTCAGCCACAAAGCCTTATCCCCCTGTGTTATTTATCTCCAGAATACAAAGGCCAATTTATTTCTTCCATGACAGCCAGACCCAGGCTCTCAGCTTTCACCCCTGCTGCAGTTCCTGGTTTGAGTCTTTGTTTAGGACTCATTTGGAGAACAAGGGAAAATAATGGAGAGAAGAGGGTCAGTGAAGAAAAGAATTGTTTAGAGTTAATCAGTCATCAGAGTACAAAGAAATCATTCAGCCCCTCTCTGCAGTGAGGGACTAATTTAGCCCATGGCTCTTTAAGGCTGTCACCAATTTCTGGTGCTCTGAGTAGAGCTTGCCACTTGAAAGGGCAACTTCAGCCTCTTAAATGAATTAGAGAAAATATCCAGTGGCCAAAGCTACCCAACAAGCACCTGCCAGGTGCTCCACAGACCCTGAAACAGCAAATGCAGTCATGATGTCTCAGGATTCATTTCTGAACCTTGAACCATGAGGTCAAATTTCCATTTTCAATTGAGAATCGGAAGCGACGTGCTGGTCTGTGAGCCCCAAAGCACAGGAGGGGGTGGCTGCAGACACTGGCATTAATAAAAAGGCATAGCTTGGCACAGGGACAAGCTATCACTGCTTCTTAGCTTCCATCCCAAATTTCAGCTACAGGCCCACTGGGCCAGGGAGGCTGCTGGAAGAGCGATACCACAAGGAACCGCAGCCTTAGGATGACCCTGAGAAATGGAATCACTTCAGGAAGTGGAGTGATGAGAAAGAGATCTGTTAAAAAATACAGTGGAAAAAACACATCACTTGGCTTAGTTTTAGTTTTGAAAGTAGGGGAAAAGCCTGAAGTTTCAAAAACCTTAAGTTTCTCACTCTTGAATTTTATTCTTCTTAAGCCTTTGCTACAGAGGAAAGATCTCTTCTGCCCATGAACTTGTGGCTGATGCCTGAACACATGGAAAGCTGATCCACTGTTGGTGGAGGTCTTTCTTGCTCCTCCTAAGGGCTTGAGAGCCAGGACTTCAACTCTGTTGTGACTTTGAAGTGCCAGGGAACTACTCCACAGGTTTCTTTGCTGCCCTTGTAACCCTTTGCATTCTCCAATTAAACTGCCTGGGAAGGCAGCTGAACATCTGAATTGTGACAATCTCATCTTCCTTTTATCCTGTTTAAAATGTCCTTTCTTGGGCATCACCACTGTGAACAGAAGGAAGGCAATAAGGATTAATCCTTCCCAGGAGTGCCACCAGCAGGAGAGTTGTCAGAGGCAGGGCTGGACATGAAAAGAGTTTATTGTAAAATCAAGTGAGCTGGAAAAGTTGGTAGAAGGAGTTAGAGGGCAGAGAAGCAGCCTCCAGATTAATTGATAGATGGGGAAACTCCTCTGGGAGAAGCAGCCTTTCAAACATTAATTTGGGCACCTTGAAGCTTTGGGTTCCCTCTTCAGATTCAGCATAGCCAAACCTTCCTTCCTTCCCCATGTACCCCTCTGCCTTTCCACCAGGCTTTGGAAAAGACTCCTTGAAATCAGAGATCTAATCCAGGTTTCTCTTGCTTCAGAGAAAGCTGCCAGGGGAGAGAATACACAACTGGAGAGGTGCTTTTGGTGTGTGGGACCCACTGCTGAGTCCTGTACCCACAATGTGAACACATGAGATGTTCCTGAGCAGATTTGCAACTGATTTCCCACCCTACCTCCATCCTTGAGAGTTACTCATCATGGGAATAACAGCAAGAGTGGGTACTGTTAGAAGCTTCAGCCTTGGAGGACCATGGAATAACTGGATCCAAAAGCTCACTAAGACCTGCCTGGCACTGAGGGGCAGACACACAATCTCCTACTCAGTTTTTGCTATTATTCACTTTGCTTTTAATCCAAATAACGTCATCTGCATAGCACAGATATAGGAGAAAACACGAAGCAAGAGCTACATGCTGGAAGGAGAATATGAGAATCAGCCAAGAACAATAGTTTATGATAAAACTCTTCACTTTTCAGATGTCTTACCCAATTGTTTGAAAAGCATGGTGGAAAAGGAGACTTTTCATTGTTTCCCTCCCACAAAATCCCTTAGTTTTGCAAAGATCACTGAAAATTCTGACTGTAGTTGCTTGCTTAAATCAACATATAGCCAGAGTCAGGAAAAATCCCATTAATTTTAGTTTGCATCAGTCCAGAATGTGCCCCTCAAAGTTTTAGGGTCACTTAACCCTGCTTTAAGGAGGTCTGTACTTTGGGATCCCAATCAGTTATCACATGAAAAAACTTTTCTGGAATCTGAGTTATTTGCACATGAGCTCAATAGCAAAGATAAATGAAGTGGGAACTGCCCACATCTCTTGCATATGGAAATGTGTGTTTAGAAACAAGAACACCCACACAGCTCATCAACAGGAGATGAGTTTCTTGTTGTTTTGTGGTTGCACTCACAATAGAAACACTGTTCTGTGATAGAGCACTTTCAGCCTCAGGTCTTGTGATTCTCAGGAAACTTTTATTTTCATGTCCAATCCCACTGAAGCCCAGCAAGTCATGATCAAATGGATACTCACAGCCTATTGATTCACACTGAAGTTCTTGGTGACTCCCTTATTAGAATTATGCATAGCACCTTGGCTTTAGAGGATGTAAGAACCACCCTGTGTCTAATCCACATTGAACCAGTGACAGAAATAAGTACTGGTTTTCAATCTAACCTCCCTCACCCAGTTTTTCCATCTCACCTCTTCATTTGAAGAACTTTCTAGGAGCTGTCAAGCCCAGTCCTTGCATGAAGTTCATCAGCTACACTTGCACCATGTCCAGAGGCCCCACACACGTGGCAGCCAGTCCTATCCTGCTTCCCAGGCCAGTGTCATTTCTGCTTCCACTTGGTCTGGGGTGGGACAAGCTGCTTTGTGTAGGGACCTGCCAGCTCACAGAGCTGGTTGTCACAGCTCCCACTGCCACTAGCATTTACTGGTGTGGGCCCTTACAGTCTCTGTAGGAATAGAAAGTGTTTATTCTTCCTCATATTTTATAAGGGAAACAAAATTGAGAAGGTTTACCCAGAAAATCTGTGATAAAGAAGAAAAACTTAGGGCAACATCCTCAGTTTCTAGTGTTCCTAAACCCTGGGTAAAGCCTACAAATACCACATTAAAATAAGATTTTTGGGAAGGATTTAATAATTTACTTCTTCATTGGTGCTTGCAGTAGCACGTGAGGAAATGCAAGATCCAAGAGTGTCTTGGAAGGGGAGCATTGGAGCAGATGCACTCTCAGCTCACGTGCTTTCAGCTGTGCTCAAGCCAAGGTGTTCCGTGGAGCCCCATGGGAAGGATGCATTTCTCTGGAAGTTGGGCTGAGGTAATGATGTTTGACAACTGGCTTGGATAAAGGGAGTGCAGCCACATCTCCTCCCCAGCCACTGAGTGGGCCAGGTCAGAGAACGTGAGAAGGCCCATCCTCATTTCTGGTGTCCAGACTCAGCCCTGCCCACAGCCACGTCCCTCCACAGGAGGAGGAAGGCAGCAACATCACCACTTGTACTTGTCAACAGCCCTTCGTACTCAGCTTTCCCCAGAGAGCAGCAAAGCGCTGCTCTCAGGAAGCAAAGCACATATTTTCCACAGAGATAAACAGGAGAGGTTCTTCCCAGGCAGAGGCTACAACAATCCCCCAGCACACCCATGCTCCACAAGCAGCTTGAGGGGGTCACAGCTGGTTGGGTCAGTGACAGCACAACCGGGGCAGTGTCAGACCCTGAGCATCACCTGGGATTCACCATGAAACTCCTCACATCCCACACAAGCTACTGGGGAGCTTTCATTAGACACAAGGGGATGGGGAAGGTGTGATTTTCACACCCTCCTGGCAGGAGGATAAGGATCTGCTCTCACCAGACTGAACAAATACAGCTGTGAGCAGTGTTTGCCCTGATCCAAAGCACTGCAGGGACCAGGGGACTGTCACCAGGGTCTGGGGCAAAGCAGGGAACACACGGCCACAGTGTGCTGAGCTGGTGGTGTGGATTTGTGGATTTTCACTGCCAGCTCATGGCCTCAGGTGTGAGGGGGAGGAGGAAAAGGCTGCAGCTGAGAACAGGTACTGCTATCTGCTGTGCAGCTCCCAGGACTGGAGCATTCAAGGCTCACAGTCAGAGGTCAAGCCCACATTGACTCGTGGCAGCACAGACGCCTCTCAGAGAGGACACAGAGGTCACAACCTCTGCTTGAATGGCTCAGTACAACTTCCAAGAGAGCAGTGAGACAGCAGTAGGAAAACAAGCTCAAACAGACAGCTCCTCAAACACTCTTCCATCCCACTCAGAGGTGAGTCAGTGGCCTTTGGACCTCTGGGGCTGTGGAAGCTCTTCAGAACACTTTCAATTGCCTTGACCCTTCTGGCTTCCCTGATCCCAAGCTCAGGCAGCAAAGCCAGCATTAGCATTTCATGGGCAGGGTTTAAAGCCAGGGTGAAGATGAAGAGATGCTGATATGGCTTGAGCTCCAAGTCAGACAAACTGGAAGGAACTAAACAGAACAGAGGAGTCTTTTTGTTTTGCAAATCACGACAGTGTGGCCAGCTCTCACTTACCTGCTAAAGGCATCTCAAGCTTACAGAAAAGTATTAGGGAATGAGCTCATGACACCAGCTGATGCTGGAGTAATCTCCTCCCCTCAAGGGCCAAGCTGCAATTGATGCCTTAAGTTTTTTCTGTTCTGCTTTGGTGGGCAGCTTTTGGTTTTATATGAAGGGTTACTAGGATCTTTTCACAGGGTGGTGAACACAAAGCAGTCCCATTCCAGCTGGGGACTCAAAGACAAGCTCTTCAAACTTCAGGCTCTAAGCATAAACAAGGTGAAAAAAGGAGAGTGGACAAGCAAGGAGGATGAAACTTCATGGTTTGAGGCTGTTAATTGGGCAGTTCCTGTCTGCAAATGGACTAAAACCTATAAAGATGTGAGATCTCCTGACCAAGCTCTCTTTTGCTTCCACCTTGGAGCCATCTGGGCAGGGCCACGACTGTGCCCTGGTGTGGCCTTTGAAGACCCCTCAGCAAATATCCATTTTATCAATAAATATAATTTTATTCCTCTTAACTCCGTCCAGCCTCTGTTCCAGCTCCTCTAGGGATCACAATCAGCTCTCTTGGGAGCAGAGCAGGAAGGAGGACTCACTCCTGCTGGAAGCTGCCCAGGCCAGGATGGGCTGATAGCCACCCATCCACAAGATTTCCATTGCTAGTAGCTGGCAGAGTCTAAAATTTGCTTGGATTTGCTTCCCTGCCTCCTTACTAACCCAGATTTCCTCTGGAGCAGCCTCTCAGTGGTCCCCAGCACAACCCTGGCAGCCTCATCCCCAGTGCCACCCAAACGCCTGTGGACACAAACCCTGGAGCAAGGGCTGGAGCTGGCAGTGGGAGGCAGGACCTCACTCCTTGAGCTCCCTGCAGTCCCAAACAAATCCCACATGGTGACAGGCAGCCACATTTCACTTCTTCCAGCCTGACAATTCTTAGAGTGTATATGAAGAAAAAAAACCTACTCGAAGAAAAAAAACCAAACCTTCAGCAAAAAAGGCCCAGTGGACATCTGTGCAAGTTCTGTCCAGATATTTTCTCGCTGGCTGCTGGGGTGGGGTGTATTTGACATTTACATTTAACAAAACATCCAAAGGGCTGTGATTACAGAGGGCCAGGGGAGACACACTAGAAATGGGAAGGAAGGAGTTTTTCCTGTTTGCAGTGGATGGATTTGTCTGACACTTGGGTGTAACAAATCCTGCAGAGACTGGCAGCAAGAGAGCAGGGAGCTCTGGTTTAGCCCATCACTCACTGCACTGCAATCAGATCACACTTGGTCCCAGAGAAAGGAAAAAAAAACCACACCTCCCAAACATACATCACAAAATGAAACATTTTGTCATTTTGTAAAAATAGAAGCTAAGGCCGGGAAAGAACTCCACTTCAGAGACAGCAGGGGAAAGAAAAGAAAGAAAAGAAAGGAAGGAAGGAAGAAAGGAAAGAAGGAAAGAAGGAAGGGAGGTTAATCCAGAGAACAGAAATACAAATTTTAATATATATTTTTCAGCCTGGATTTAAGGTAAATAGTTCTCCTTGTGTTATATGAATGAGCTGATGAAGGTTGAAAGGAACAAAACCCCAAACAAAGCCCAAGACATCACCCTTGAACACCAGAAACCCTTGTGCTGCAGAACATGAGCTGCAGTCAGGCACTCCTGAGAGCCCAGCTGCACAGAGGGGGCAAGAACATTGTGAAAGACCTGATGAAAATCTGATAAAATTTAAAAAAATTAATGTCTGGACTTTCCTAGGCTGTCCAGCTACCTGGTGAGACTGCACACAGGACAAATCTCAAGAATAGACTGGCCAAGAATCAGTCCTTGAAAGTGCCCAGAGCAATCTGGAATCACTGAGGCAGTTTTACCACCTCAGTAAAGAGCACCAACAGATGAATTTTCCCATTTGGATTCGTCAGGTTTCTATCCAGCTCAGGTGGGGGGAAACATTTTTAATGTGCTGTGATAAAGGAATAATGATGAGGGGTAGGAGATGCAGTGACATGTGGAATAGATTTTTATACTCACTCCATCCCAAGTCTGGTGAAGGGATGTGGCAGAGGGATATATTCTGCAACTTTGCTTGTGTGTGCAGCACATCCCACTCACAGCTACTCCCAGGTAATAGAAATTTAACCCCAAGGACAAACCATTGGACCTGTTTGGGGCAATATGGAGAGAGGACAGAGGCAAGAGCCAAGCACCCCAAGCTAAACATTCAATTCTCTTCCCAGAAGGAGGACAGGCACTCCCAGGAGGCTTGGCTTGTGTTTCTTCCCTGTCTACCAGGAGAATCTCCATCAAAGAAGAAGCTCTTTTTTATCTGAGGACATTTGAAGTGTTCTTTTTTAGCAGTTTGAAACACGCACATAACCTTTTCACCACAAACCATGCATGGCCCCATCAGCAAGATCCCAGTAATTAATTAGACAAACCATTTATTTAGCCACCAAATCTAACCAAGCACTTGTCAAAAGTTTCAGGCCATGCACTTGGCACTGCAGTTCCCAGCCCAGGCTCCTGGTGAGCAGGGCAGGCAGGGATCCAACCTTTCAGAGGAACAAGGCATCCTTTTGTAAACGCAGCCCTCAGGGCTTCTCTTTGTCATCCAAGAGTAATTATTGTGCATATCTCATCCTGGGTGAGCTGGAGGGTTGCATTTCATTACATCCCAGGCACAGGTGTTACACCAGACTTTAAGGAGAATTTTTGATCCTTAGGGGGACAAGGAAAACTGGATATTGAGAGACTGTTAATAAAAATGCACCACTAGAAAGAACATTGTAGATAAAACAAATATGGCCCCTTTAATTATGCAGAGGCAGTAATTAATTCATGTTATTAACTAATAAATGACTCACTTCAAGGACAAGGGAAAATGGTCTGTTTATAGCTAAAAATGATGTTCTTGCTGCTTAGAAAACAAAAACAGAACATCAGTTGAAGATCAAACAGCTCTGTCAAGTCCTGAATTTGGTTCCAGGAAATCCTGTGTTCTTGTCCCCAAGGAGCTGTGATTCACAGTTGTGTCTTGCTAAAGAGACTGAAGCTAGGTGCTCTCATTTGCTTCACTTTGACAAGTTTTTACATTTTTTGGTCCAAATTTGTGGATTCCCAGAGCCAAAATAAGCTGCAGAGTGTGAGACAATAATAAAAAAATCAGGATTTATTACAAGGTTAGTAATATTTTAGCACTTTGGAGACCTGGTAAAGAGCCAAGACGCCTTCTCTTTGCTCTTTGCCAAGTATTGTAAGAAACAGAACAAAACAATATGGTGCTTGCCCTAGAACACTCACAGCCCAGCAAGCAGAGAGATGAAAAGTGCTCCAGGTCATGGAAAAACAGTGACTTTCCCAGGAGGCTGGGATGGCATCACACAGCCCCATACAAGGGCTTGGTGCATCCAAGTTTTGGAGAATGTTTTAGTTTAGAGGACAGGTGTCTGCTAAAAAAGGCAGGAACCTCTCTTTGAAATGGAGAATATAACCCGCCCCCCTCTTCAAATTATTATAATTCTAAAATTATGGGGCTCTCAGGCAAAGATATGGGAATTAGGAATAACAGTTATTTACTAAGAAAATTGAAGTAGAAATACAATGCTACAAAGAAACAAACTTCAAACACTGACGAGGTCAGAGTACAACCTGATACCCGGTCAGGCAGGGTGCTGGTAGTAGTTCCATTAAATGGTGGCTGCAGTCTTTTTGCAGTGACAGATGTGGTTCAGTTCAATTAAATGGTGACTACGGTCATTCTGCAGTGACAGATGTGGTTCAGTTGAAGCAGTGCTCCTGTAGAAGGGTGCAGTTTTTCTCTGAAGATTTAGTGATGATGTGAAAAAAGTCTGGTTTTCCTCTGGAGTCCAGGGGAAAAAGGGCTACTTTAGTGTCTCAAACCCTCTAGTTTTATCTTGGTAAGAAATGTTGGGCTCTTCCCCCTGGCTGGGATGAAGTAATTTTATCAGTCCCACAATGGGACTCAACGGACCACTAGCAGAAGATACCTCTCTTGAGGAAGGATGGGTTGTGAAAAGATAAAGAACACTGCCCCACCTGGTTTCAATGGATGGCCCATTAGCAGAATATCTCACATGGAGATCAGGATCACTGCCCCCACCCTCAGCAGATGGTGATAGAATAGATATCTTTTATCCCATCCTGTATTGTAACCCAAGACAGAAATAGAGGAAGATCTTGCAGACCTGTTGCACTTCTGTCTCCAGCAAAGACCTGAAAGATTCAGAAGTGTTTCAGCTGTCTCTCAGTGTCTCACAAATGCTTTCCCTTGAAATGGTTGTAAGGAGCCATGGGGTTGGTTTGGTGTTCACAGCTGCTGGAGAAGCCTCCAACGGCAAGAGTGTATAATTTCCCAGGCAGGGGAATGCTGAAGGGGGCTGCTTGTTGCTGCTCCAGGAGGGAGGCATGGGGCCAGAATTCCCAGCTATCGAAACCTGTATGAGCTGGAAGAACTCTGCTGATTAGTTGATGGGTGCTCGGGTTGTAAACCACAGTTCTGGCCCACTTTGTTTTTCTGCACAATTTCTCACAAGAAGCCTTTCTGAGACAAGGCAGGAGATGCAGCTTCAGTCCATCACTTGTTGCCAATCCTCCTCCGTTCTGTGAGGATGTGAATTTTGTCACCAAGCTCAGCACGACCAGATGGGGACAACAGCCAAATAGGTCTGTATAACATCACAAATCTCAATGTCCACAGAAAAGAAAAAAACTACAAAAATCACCTGATAATCCTTCCCCAAACCCCTCTAAGCTCACCCCACCCACATTATTTCAGTTGCACTAAGAGACAAATTGGTTCATACTGAGCATCCTACAAGAAATACGAGCCCTACATTGATATCCTGTGATTTCTAGATCCTAATTAATAGACAATTCCAGGAAATGGAATTATAGCCCCAAAGAGCACGTGTGAATACTTGCAACAGGGGTGTCAGTGGATATGCTAGTAGTTGCCTCCCCAAAATGCTGTGGAGAGCATCACTTTCCTCTTTACAGCTGAATGCATGGACTCATCACAACTTTAAGAGAACAAACCCACAACAGCCAAGTGGGCAAGCAACAGGATTAACAATCTCCAGCCATTATTAGAAGAAAATACACAAGAGATTTTTCTTGGCAACACCAGTCTTTAAAGACATTGATTATTCAGCCTTATCACACAACTGAGTATGACTAATTTGCATCTGTATTTTTCCTGACTTTCTCTGCATCACTGAGGACAGAGCTTTTCTGTTAAAACAAGGGAAAAGCCCAAAAGCAGCTCAAGTAGTTCCATGACTGAACTAGCAAAAGGAAGAGGAAACTTAAAAGTATAGCCAGGTACACAGCAGAGACAGAAAAACCTTAGTAACAACAGGAGAGAGGCCAGCACTGACATTTGACCTGCTACTCCTGGGAAAAACAGGATTATATCATCCTCCTCCTCCAATTCCCTAGGTAATGTGCTAGGAAAATCTCGAACTGGGCAGTGACCACAGTAAAATCATGGAGTCACAGAATGGTTTGGGTTGGAAGGGACCTTAAAGCCCATCCAGTGCCACCCCTGCCATGGGCAGGCACACCTCCCACTATCCCAGGTTGCTCCAAGTCCCATCCAACCTGTCCTTGAACACTTCCAGGGATCCAGTGAGAGCCAGTGGCAGCACACTCACAGGGAAGAATTCCTTCCCAGTATCCCATCTAACCCATTCCCCCTTGTTCTGTCACCCCAGTCCCTCTCCAGCTCTCCTGGAGCCCCTTCAGGCACTGGAAGGGGCTCTGAGCTCTCCCTGGAGCTTTCTCCAGGTGAACATCCCCAGCTCTCCCAGGTTGGCTCCAGAACAGAGGGGCTCCAGCCCTTGGAGCATCTTTGTGACCTCCTCTGGACTCTCTCCAGCAGTTTTGCATTCTTCTGCTGCTGGAGCCCAGGGCTGAAGGCAGCTCTGCAGGTGGGGTCTCACCTGAGCAGAGTAGAGGGGCAGAATCCTCTTCCTTATCCTGCTGTCCACACTTCTTAAAATGGTAAGTATGACTGTGGATTTTCTCATTTTTTCAGATGTTTAATAAAACCCAACCCTCTAGCACTATTAATGTTTGGGGGGATTAAGAGTCCTCTGTCCCCTCCCAGCACTTATCCACCCTCCTCTTCCCAGAAGAGATGCCTGAGGCCACCAAGTCAGACCAGGAATTCCTGACCACCAAGGGGTTTGTTGTTTTGGAAATAGCAGCCAATGACTAGAACAGACGTGGAAGACCAGTCTGAAAAGAGATGATAGATGTGAGGACACTGGAAGCACAACTTGGTTCTGCAGTCTTTTCTCCTCTGAGCAAACCACGTTCCAAAGATGCTCAGAGCACTTTCCACATTAGCTTGCACTGAGAACACAGAGAAAAGAGGAAAAAGAATCTTCCAAAGGGAAAAAATATCAGAGGCCTTGATTTAGCAACTCTTAGAACAGATTAGCCTTCATCTTGCAAACAAATCCCAAGTAAAAACATCAGTTCAATAGGAAAAACCCACTACAAAACAGCACTGCTTAGGAAAAACGGCAACTTAATGTTTTAAGTTGTATTATTTTCCAGAAAGCTTTGAAATAGAAGCAGCTTTGAAATAGAAGCAGCTTTGAAACGTTCACAATTCTCACCCAAATTCTTTTCAAGTCCCTTTACAAGAGTAATTGGGGAAAATAACATTCAGGTCTGCCCTGCACATGGTTAGATGTGTGTGCAATACAACAGAATGTGGGCAGCCAGAGATATTGGAGGGTTTTTTCCAGGCGGGTTTTTTCTGTAGTGTTCATGTGTTCCCAGTAGGATTAGAGGAGACAAAGCACCGCCTTCCACAAGCTATACTCTTTTGGATGCAGTTTGATGTAAAAAAAAATTAAAAAAAAAAAAAAAATTAAAAACTGGGAAATAGCTGTCAAGGGAAATAATGCCAGGGGTGGAGGGTGGAGAAGAAGAGGATTGCCAAGAGGGCTGCAGTTTCCAGAGAGCAGAGCGTGAGTCAGCAGAGTAATTTTTTTTTAAATATATATATTGCAGAGCACAGTGATGCCCTGAAGACCACAACAGATGAAACCTCTTTACTGTGTGTGTTTTATCAATCAGCCAGCAAGATGTCATTACTTCCTGACAGAGGAACTCCCTGTAAAAACAGCTGGGATGTTTAAAAAAAATCCACTAAAAAACCCCACAACTTACTTATTTTTTAAGGAGAGCTTTAGCAATCTTTGTCCTTGAAAGGCTTGCCAGCATGAGCAACTTCTTCCACCTCCCTATATCTAATTTGTCACCACAATATACAAGAACTTGCTTTTCTTTCTCCCTGACCTTCCAGCTCTGTAGAATTCATGAGTTCTCAAGGGCTCCTTTTATTTGCTCTTAAATCCTGCTGAAAACTTTCCCTTTTGGAAAACATTGCTGTCTCCTGGTGGCTGGCTATCATTCCCACCTCCCACAGCAGCCAGCCCCTTTTACTGGTGTTTACTCCACTTGCTTGGCACCCACACAGAACTCCATGCCTACAGAGGAGCTGGGAGAGCTGCACCATTCCCAGCCACACAGCAGCTCTGCCTCCCTGGGAGGCCCAAAGAGGCTCACTCAGAGCCCCAAAAGTGATGGGCACACCTTACTCTCACCACTCAAACCCTCTGGAGAACCAGGTCCAGGTGCTCCAAGACCCCTTAGTCCAGTGAGCACCTCTGAGATCTCATACAACCTACTGAAACGGCTTTTTATTTTTTTCTTGTCACAGTAAAGTGATAATTTCCAGTCCCTCATCCTGAGCAGCCTCATTACACCACCCAAATGTCCAAGCAGAACATTGGATACTTCATTACCAACAACTCAGTGCCAGATTTAAGACTAACAGACTCCTGCAAGAAGAGTGGCAGGAAAAGCAAAACACCTGCATATCAACAGAAGGAAAACCAACACTGTAAAATGAATACCTGCTAGAACATGTCAGTAATCCCTGTGCTGTTGCTGTGCTCCTGGGAACAGGCAGAATCCAAGGATTAGAATGGCTCTCACCCTCTGAGAAGAGCTGTTTGATAAGAGCAGAGGTGTTGGGGAATGCTGCTCCTGACAGA
>VRYO01002326.1:2450587-2467258 GCA_009812075.1 Sialia sialis
TTGCACATGGATCCGCGCTTTAAAAAAAAAAAAAAAAGTGCGTCTTATCACCCGGTGCGGCTTATTTATGGACAAATTCCATGGTCTTCCCAGCTACCCGGAAGTGTGGCTTATAACCAGGTGCGGCTCATGAGTGTGAAATTACTGTACTGGTTTGTCTGGAGTCTCTTCTGTCTTCACTCAGAGCCAGGATTAAAAAACACACAAAGGAAACAAATTTTCTCGTGTTTGGGCTTGGTTATCAAAAAGTATCTAAAGTACAAAGATTTCAGCAGCACTTCCAGTCACCAGCTAGAAGTGAGCAAAATAGAGATGAACCTAGCTGGCTACAAGGTCTCTTAAAGCTAAACAGTTCAAGAGAGAATTAACACCTCTGTTATTTATACTTTTGACCCAATAACCAAACTTCTGTGCAGCAGTGCAGCACTGACTGTCCAACCAGAAACTACTGCCTAAAACCATGGAGAAGAAGGAAGAAGACAGGAAAGAGACAACAGCCAAAATCTTCAATCTTGTCCCATACCTATCACTGTATTATAAAAACTTCAAATTTAAAACTCTTCACTATGTGAAATCACATACTTCTATTCAACTACACACCCATGATTTTAACTCCATCACTCAAATTTGGAAGTCTTCTCCAAGGCCTCAGGTCAAAAGCAGTGTTCTGCAGGGGGTCAGTGCCAGAAAGCACAGAAAGATCAAAAACCCCAGGTTTCTGGGATCCAACACTATTCATGCTGCAGACACTCTGCTGCTCCTCTGCACCACAGGGATGATTAGAGCTCTTCAGGTACATCCAGACTTTCATGAGAATGACCCCAGCAGTGTCACTCTACAAGGGTGGCCGTGTCTAGTCCCTCATTTTCCTGGAGCACCAAGAGAAGCTGCCCCCCTACCCCTGCCAGGAGCCTTGGAGCTGCTTTGTCCCAGGTGTCACTTCTCGGTGTTGCCAAAAGAATGTTACTGTTAGAAACAATAGAACTTTTAAATAATTTTAGTTAATGACTCTAATGATCTTCTAAATTAATTGTTTAAATTAATAATAATCAGTCTATGTGAATTAAAAATAGTGTGTTAGTCTTAAATTACTCTTAGCCAGCACTTAGCAAAGTTGTAATATGCTACTTTTGGAGCTTGGGAAAAAGTGCTGAAACTTTGAGTTTCAGTATCTATCAGATATCTATCTATTCAGAATCTAGCTCTGATAAGATTCAATGAACAAAGTCTGGGAGAAGTGTGCTGTTGAAATTGGGTACAAGGAGAACTATGGCCACAAAGACATTTTGCAGAAACCAGAAGATAAAGAAAATATTAATAAAGGATCACTATATGTATGATAGAAAGTCTCTGCTGGAGGAAAAACATACTAAAAATATGGAGTAATTAGCATGAACAGTGAAAAATCAATAACAAATAGAAGACAGAATGATAATTAATGAATGATGTAATTTTGAACCAATGAGCATTAATTTCTTTGTTTTCCAAAAATGTATAAATAAGTGGAAAAGTTTTGTATCAGTGTTTGTGTGGACGCCAGAATTTTGTTGGCTGCACACACAAACCCTGGCCAAGAATAAAGTAATTCCTGACTCACTAACACCAGAAAGTTAGTGTTGGAAGGTTTTATTTATCCCGATTTCAGAGGATTTGGTGACATTATCATGAGTGATAACCCAGGGAGGCTTTAGGATAAAGGGCATGTTTTCCTGTCCCTTCTGCATGAACGTGTGAATTTCTTGGACAAGTTTGTATTCTGAAGCAGGAGCTGGAGCAGCTCACCCAGCCCAGGCTGTGCCTTGCATCTCTCAGAGGATTCCTCCCCACGTCTGTGAAACATCAGAGCTTTCTGTTCAAGCACATGTGGGCTCCTGCCCAGCTCATCCTCTCCTCTCCCTCATCTCTGAGGAAGGCCTAAGAATTTTCTGCTCTGTTTCTCCTGACTGAAATGGGTTGTGACTCCAGTGCTTTCAGACCTGGGGGCCTGAATGTGTGACTTCAGCAGGTTGTGGCATCACAGTGAGGAGGTCCAGCCTTGACCCAAAACCTATGGGGTCAGTGGGAAAGCACTTTGGGGATGTGATTGGGCTGTGGGTGCCCAGTTCAGGGATGAAAGCACTGAGCTCAAAAGAAGGCAGTAGAGTGGTTCTGCTCTTGCCATTTGGCTGCTGGGTCCTTCTGTATTTCACTATTCTGCTTCCTTAAACATCTCCATCATGGTCCAGGACCCTTTGAAACCTTTGGGTGCAGAGAGTTCAGCCATTGAAAACCCAGCTCAGAAATGGAGCCTTCTGAAATGAGTTGTGCCACCAAAATGAGTTGTGAGTTATGAAAATACTGGGGGAAGTCAGGGTCAATTTGCAAACAGAGGGAATGGGAGGAAATCTGATGCATAAAGAATTTGTTATGAACTCTTCACCCACTGCTCTCCCTGTTAAAGCCTCCACAGGAAGACACCTTGGGGACGTTATTGGGCTGTGGGTACCCAGTTCAGGGGTGAAAGCACTGGGCCCAAAAGAAAGCAATACACTGGTTCCGCTCTTGCCATTTGGCTGCTGGGTCCTTCTGCATTTCACCATTCTGCTTCCTTTAACATCTCCATCATGGTCCAGGACCCTTTGAAACCTTTGGGTGGAGAGAGTTCAGCCATTAAAAACCCAGCTCAGAAATGGAGCCTTCTCAAATGAGTTGTGCCACCAAAATCAGTCACTAAACAGTGACTCAGAATATTAAACAATACTCAGAAAGCAATGGGGAAAGCCAGGGTCAATTTGCAAACAGAGGGAACAGGAGGAAATCCGATGCATAAAGAATCTGTCATGAACTCTTCACCCGCTGCTCTCCCTGTTCAAGCCTCCATGAGCTAATCAGCAGTTCTGTTTCTCAGTGAAGGCTGACAGTGTGTGTGCCTTCTGTGGTGTGATGTGATCAGCCCTAATTGATTTTGGCCCTGGGCTCGCCGTGCGTGCTGCGTATCTGGGAAGAGCAATAACTTTAACATGCAATCATCCTGGGCAGTGACCAAGACAAGTTGTTGTCCAACAATCACTGGATCTCTTCCTCCATGCAGCCTCAGTGCTCCAGCTTAGCTCATCGTTTGGGACACTTTCATCTGCTGCCTTGAAGCACCTGCTCACTGTAAACCAGGTTTCCTGGCCATTTAACCTTGGATTTCAGGGTTTTGGATATTCCTGGTGAAATTTTGTATGAATTTTTCTTTGGAAAAAGAAAGCTGCTCTTTTAAAAGGACTAGAAAAATCTCTGTAAAACAGGGTCCACGTGGCAGATTTTGGAGGTTATGTAAGGTTATGCTGTGAACACTGATGTGGGTGACACGCTACCAAAATAGCTGGAATCCTCACAGAAAGACAGTTCTCAGGTACTGTGTTTCTTTAGTATTCCCACCCCATTACAGCCCCAAACCTCTTCCTCATCATTAAATACTCTTCTATGTGGCCAGATCTTTCAAGATCTACTGCTTGCCTTGTTGGACTTGGTCACAAAAGACATTTCACTCACTGCTCTACAAACAACCATCAGCTCATGACCTATCCATCACCAGATTTTAAGATTTCTCGGGAAGGGTTCTTCCCCACTAGGATCTCTGATGGGAGTTTAAACTATTGTCCTGAGAGCAAGCTTTTGTTTTGTAAATCAAAAGTACTGACTGGGCCCAGATTTAAATGAACCAAAACCTCATTTACCAGAAAAGGTGATTCCAACCAAGATGTGGATTGATTTATAAATCAGTCCAGGTTCTATACCTGCTCTAGGAGAGTCTCTTGCATCCTGTAGCTGTGCACAAAAAGGCAGGAGTACCTTTAGCTTTTCACCACCTGCCTTTTAGCACAGGTTGCTTGCTGATTCCCAAAGGCATTTCCATGCAAAATACCCCTTTGGCTTAAAGTGGCTTCACTACCATACAAATGGCTTTGGCTAAGAAACACCAAGGGCAATTTGTGCTGGAAAAAGGGAGGATCATCTTTAGGAGGTGCTGCTGTAGCAGGCAGGCCAGTCAGGTCTTCAGCTAGAAAAGAGATTCGAATGGACCCCAATGACAGCTAAGGATGTGGCAGAGGATAGGAGGTATCATAGGAGCAGGTCCTTTGGAAGTCAAATCAAAGGTCCACCAAAGCCTGTGACCATAGGTAGGAAGAGCAGAGCCTGCAGGGATCCCTCCCTCCCTGTCCTACTCCTTGCAGCCACCAGCAGGTCAGGGATTGCCAGCAGCACGGATGAATGACTCTTCCCAAGCCTGAATCCTCTTCCTTTTCAGTCTTTGACAAGGGTATTTGGTGTTATCTCCTCCATGCTGTGTGTGACTGAAAGCCCTCTCTCATATCCCCTCAGGGCAGGCATTCCTTTACTTGTTTTCCTCCTCCATAACTTCTATATCCTTCTTGAGGAAGATGAATAGGACTGCACACAGAATCCCAACCCCAGGGATTTATATAATCACATGGAGTGATTTCTGTGCTGTTCACTATTTGTCTGTGATAAGTCCCTGCCTTTTGGTCTCTGGTGAGCACTAAGCTGATGTTTGTACAGGCTGATCCACAGTAAATTCTCTGGAGCAGTGATAACTGGGTATGCTTGTGGCTGGGCTCCCTTTCTCCTGTGTGCTTTACCTTGCATTTGACAAAATCCAACCTCATCTGCCACTTTCCCAAATACCCCAGTACCAAAATATCCTTCTACATCTCTTTTCAGCCAGCTTTAGCTCTATATAATCCTCCTGAATGTTTGGAAAACACTTTTCTGTGAAATCTAAGCCTTTCCTCCTGTCCTTTGTTTGCTTATTATTATAAGTTTGTAATTGATGAAAAATCTTTCCCTCCTTGGGAGGGGACTTGTTAAAAGCCTACTGATTCTGTCAGCCTTAGCTAAGGATTGTTAGACAATTCAAATAGTTGTTACAGATTTGTGAAGTGTGATTTCTCCCTACAAATTCCAGACTAGCTCCTCCCAGTCTATCAGTTTCAACCAAATGCCTACTACTTCTAACATTGCAAACATTTGATCCTAGACAAATCAGGATTCCTGCTCTAGGGGTCTCAGGAGGTGTTTTAGGAACTGGTGACATATTTATCACACTCCAAACTTCCAGCACAGAGACTGGTTTAAGCAAGAGGCTTCAACCTCAGAAGTGGAGCAGTAGTTTTCTACCTAAGAATGGCAGAGCTGCTGTGAGAGCAAGTTATTGCTGTTGGCTCTCTTGGCTTGGTATAATCAAGGTTTCATGAGTTATTGAGCCATCACCCATCAGGAAAGGCGGCTGCAGTCATATCTCAAAGATGGGGGTTTAAGCTGTTGAATTTTACTTCACAACAGAATTGGATGGAGAAGACACATTTATTCCAGCTTTCTGACAGGCAGTAAACAATTTGGTAGCACAGGTCTGTTGCTTCTGTTGTAAATCACTGCCCTTGGCTCACATGGTGTTCATATTCAAAATATCTGGAAATTGTCCCAAAATAGAATCACAGAATGGTTTGAGTTGGAAGGGACCTTAGAGCCCATGTTGTTCCACCTCTGGCCATGGGCAGGGACACCTCCCACTATCCCAGGTTTCTCCAAGCTCTATCTTAACTGGCCTTGGACACTTCCAGGGATGGGGCAGCCACAGCTTCTCTGACACCTTGTGCCAGGGCCTCCCTACCCTCATAGGGAACAATTACATCCCAATATCTCATCTATCTCTGCCCTCTGGCAGTGAAAAGATGTTCCCCCTCATCCTGTCACTCCAGCTTGCCAAGAATCCCTCTATAGTTCCTTTAGGCACTGGAAGGGCTCTAAGGTGTCCCCAGAGCCTTCTCTCCTCCAGGTGAACACCCCCAGCTCTCCAGCCACTAAAGAATTTTCAGCCCAAGGACAGAACAGGATATACAGAGGGTGTTTTCCAAGGATGGAGGAACTGTGCACAAGTCCTTGTCTGCAATGTAGGGCCTGGATTTCAGACTTACAACCTCAGTCAATCTGAGAAAATTGTGTCATGGTAGGATAAGATGGGACTGAGGCTGCAGGAGTGAGAGGTTAAAAACTCTTGAACTAGACACAGGATGAATGAACTGCTGCCAGGTTAACTCCTAGCAAATCAGCCTCAGTCCAGAGGACTGAATATAAATTGGTGCATAAGCTAAAGCAAGTGCTGACACAGCTTTGCTGGGGCAGCACACCCAGCCCTGCTGTACACGGGGCCAGGCTGACATTCCACCATGACTGTCACTGCCATCACATCATTTGTTACCCACCCCATTTGTCCTCCCTTCCCCTGCTTGTCCCTTCAAGGGACAGGAGCTGCAGCACTCAGCCTGCAGGCCCTGTTTCCATTTGTGTCCCATTTGAGCATCCTCCTCTGAGGGCTGGCTCCTGCTCCTGGACAGAAAGTGCCTCCTCTTTGGGCTCTTCCAAGGAAAAATCAGGAGAGAATTATCTAGTTCAGACTTTTTGGCAGGCTTGCTGTACTCTGCATTATAGTGTATATTTCTAGGCAGTGTCTTTGCCCTTTTGTGGTCATTTCTGAACAATCTGAGCTGCCTCCTTCAATGTTCTGTTACCTCTGCAAATTTGCCTGAGCCCAAACAGAAGTTTGGAGTGAATCAAACTTTAGTGGAATTATTTTAACATATGAGCAATAAACACTCCCCTTCTCCTTCTGCTTTGCTACTAACTCACATCACAGTTGCTCCAGGATTTTGCTACAGGAAAACACATTTCAGCATCAGACACAACAAATGAGATGCACAACTACAGTCATGGCTGGTGCCTGGGTTAAAGGGAGCTCTGCATCTATCCCACGCCTGGGTCTTTAAAACTTGAGCTGTACAAAAATGTCTGTAGTGAAACATGAAACCAACTGAGACTGGCCCAGACTGGGATTTGGTTTTACATGGGAAAGTCAGGAGAAGGTCACCTAGAGAGTTCTGAAGGTTCATGAACCTTATGAGTGAGCAAAGGTCCAGTTCTGAACAAGCCTAGACAAACCTTTTCCGGAAATTTTAAACAACTGTGCATTTGGGAACAGAGATCCTTTAAAATAAATACTTTTGATAGGAAATCCATTGGAGTGAAACCTGGTGGCTTCAACAATGCTTAGCATTTATATGTTGAATGAACTGTAAGTTCAAGCTCACACAGAGCCTGAGAAGTGTTAAATGAGTGGGAATGAACCACAGACTCCTGTTCCTGGGGCTCCAATTAAAAATGTGTCATTTGCAGCTCTAGAGTTAAGGAGAGGTGTATTTTACCTTATTGGATACCTGCACTATGTCTGAAATTTGGATCTCTCTAGATGGGACCTTCACATATTCAAAGCATCTCCTCATTTTCTCCTGAAAAGCCTCTCAGGAACAATTTTTTTCTGTAAAATACCAGTCTGACCTTTTTGTACCTTCCTTTGGCCAGGCTCAGCAAAATGCTTCACAAACACCAATGTAACTGAGGGACTCCCTAAGCACTACTGTTAACAGCTGAAAATCACAAATATTTCTGGGGAACACATCCTTAGAGACAGGTCCTCTGACTATCAGTATTATGATACCATGAAATAAAACCTGGGAACTCACCAACATAGCAGAGTTTCCCTGAGGTAAAGAAATATTCCAGCAACTTGACAGCAGTCAGGGATTTTGTTTTGGGTCATGACTTCAGCTTTTTTTTTTCCCCCCCAGATTTGGCCAGGGGAAATGGAAAAAGATTTACAGTACAGCTAAAGGCCAGACACCAAATCTATTGACTTATCGTCTGGTATCTAATCTTTAAATTAGAAAGGAACTGAAGACAGCTTCAGATGTTACCACTACCAGATTCCTAAAGCTGGGGGAAAAAAAATACAATAATGCAGTTTTTAGAAGCCAGATGGGTAATCCACAGTATTAACATGTGGAACACAAGCAGGTCTGCAAGGGCCTCTCCTGTCCCTTTCCCTGGGGTCTCTGCAGCAGTGGTGGTGCACAGATCTGAGCTCCAAACAGGAGGCACAGTGGTGGTCCTGGCTTCATGACTAGCAGCAGAGGGAAGTGGGCTTGGAGCTCTTTTGGTGATGAACCTGCTCTTGATACCCCTGGCTCCTGCTCCACCTGCAAGGCCTGCTCCAGAGATGAATGGATATGGGCAGGGCAGAGCAGGGAGCTCGTCTGGCTGCTTAAAACCAGAAAGGAGGAAAACTTCACAGCCAGCTTTTTCTTTGTTCAGCAGTAAGAAATGAGCCTCATTCTCCCTAATAAAATTCCCCAGCCATCCTGTGATGGGCAAAGGAATAAGGATTAAGAGAGCGAATGGTGGTGCACGTGCCATAAACATCACTTCCGTGAGCGCTCTGCTGCCAGAGCACACATAATAAAGCTGAATTTCCTGGTGCTGTGCCCTGACTGGAGCACACTGCCCAGACCTTCCCCTTGCTCTCAGCTGAGAGCCAAGTCACTCTATAGGATTATTTTGTTAAGAGGAAAGCTATTTGATCTGAAGAGATTTAGCACCAGATTATGGCCACGGCTTTTTCCGGCTCAACGGCAGCAGAGGAAGAGGGCAGGAGTTGTCTGGTGATTTGAGTTGGATCCTGGAGCTTGGGAGACCCAGGTTCAGTCCTGTCAGCAAGCTCCCCACACATCTGCAGATAAGATACCTCTCCTTCTGTTTGCACACTGAACCTCACACCTCTCCTCTGCCATAGTGGAAAACCACGTTTTGATAGAGCTGCTGACTTGGGGAGAATTCCTGGCTTTCATTCCTCATAGAATCACAGAGTGGTTTGTGTAGGAAGGGACCTTAAAGCTCATCTCATTCCAAGCCTTGCCGTGGACAGGGACACCTTCCACTAGAGCAAGTTGCTCCAAATCCTGTCCAAATTAGCCTTGAACACTTCCAGGGATGGGCAAATTGCTGTCCTTCGTTTCATGAATTGTTTCATGACAATGACTCTGCCCTGGACTCCTTAAATTTCATCTCTCATTTTGTACATAGATATTCCCTTTATATATAGACAGCTCTCACTTGCACAGGGAATGGGAATAGTCTTACAAATTTCATAGTGCCAGCTTCCCAAACCAGCCAGTTCCAGCCAGGGTGGTTTATTACAACATCCTTTGGACTCTCACACTGTTGGAAAATATTACCTGAGTATTTCTAGTGAAACACATGAATGGACACATCTCTAAAAGAGATTTGTACAGATGAGTGTACACATAGACAGGCTCTGATCCTGAAAGCATTCTGTGACAGCTCCTACCTTGTAAAAAACTGTGTTATTAGCACAGAGCTGCTCTTCTGTCACACCTGCAGCTCTACAGGGAAGAATGTTTATGTCAGGGCTCTCAGCTGGGTTGGCACCGACAAAACCATTGCTGGTTCCACCATAAAGTCTTTCTGTAGAAAGTGCAAGTCATTTCATGGAGATAAGATCTTTTCAGAATTTTAGATTAGCTCTAGAGTGAAGGGAAATGAGAGGTATGACACATCCCTTCTACCTGGAGTCCCTATCCCCATCCCATCCCATCCCATCCCATCCCATCCCATCCCATCCCATCTCATCCCCCTCCATTTCCCCAGTCTGTTTCTATTTCACACCAAAACCACAACATTTTGAATGTTATGCACCTGGAGCAAGCTGCAACTCCAAAACCAGCAAGACAAACCATAATCATAAGCTCCACAACCCAAAGCAGCCATCATGGGATGCTCTGAGTCTCTTCCAACTTCATAAAACGATGGCCAAACCTCCTTTGATTGCTCTGGGAGCAGGTTTTAGCTCTTTCTGAACCAATTAAATACTTTTCTCCAGGGCCATGCCTTAGTGCTAATTCTTTGGAAGACACTGACAAAGCCATATCCCTTAGAGGACAAGAGTGCTCCGGGTAAGCTGCTGCCAAATCTGCTTTAATTTTGGTATGTGTGGAACGATTAAGCAGCAACAGGGGCCAGTCACGTGCTGGGGTGCATATCTACCATGCCAAGCCCTGTGGCACAGGGAGAGAAAAAATACCAGCTCATGGAGAGCTCTGTGAATCTGGTACAATCCATGGACCAGCCCTGGCTCAGTCACCCTGCAGGGCTTTGTGGGCCTCAGTTCAGAAACCACGGGATTACATCAGAAAAGGAACATTGTAATGTTAGTTAGACGGGAAAAGAAAAAGTTAATTTAAATAAAACATAATGGAGGATAAATATAATTATGATTTTACCAACTGTGTCTCCTCTTACACAGCCTTAGCAGTGACTGGAAATACTGATTAACTCGAAAACACAAAACAACTGCTCTTAGAATTGGGTATTCTAGTGAATCTTCCTTCCCAGCTCCATGACTAATTCTTGGATGGCTGAACAAGAAATCAGTACTGGGCACTGTACACAAAGTCATGGTAACATGGAGTTGATTGTAAGCCTTGATTAAAGGCACTGCTTTAATTCCATGGATTTGCTAAGAGCTTGGGCCAAATGATGAAATTTGTGCACTGCTATTTATGGATCAGATGTTTATATTTCACTTACAGGTCGACCTCACTGATGTAACAGTGACCCCAGGCAAAGCTGAAGGAGGAGACACTCATAGGGTTTGATAACTTGAGAAACTTTCCATAGACACAGGCTCCTGAGACATGTGAGGAGGCAGAGGCTGGTGGTCCTGAGCCTCCAGTGGCCCTTGGGGAAAGGTGCAGCTGAAAAGGGGCGTGCAGGGGCCACAAGTCATGACCTCTCCAGACTACAGGCAACACTGTGGAGGTTATGGGTATCATGTTGCTTAAAACTGGATGCTGAAGCCTCTAGCTGAGGCAATTTATTGCTTTTCACAGAGGAAATGAGTACAAATTTGGCTGGGGACATAAATAAATATGAGATCATTGACTTGGTGCTGACTTGTGTGATGAATGGTTTGTATTTAACCGTTTCCATTGCACGTTGTCCAAATCCTGGAAGCAGCGTCCTTCTTCTGGGATCAACAAGAGCTGTAGGTGCTCTGCTCCTCAAAACAACCCACATTTCTCAGGGCCAAAATAAGCACCAGGCACTTCTCAACTCTCTCTTTCAGGATTTTGTGTTTGCAGCATTTGTTACTCAAAAATCAAACTGATCATTGCTAAGGCCCTGAGACATCATAACTCGTCCTTTCCAATCTTCTGTCTAGGCCATTTTTCACTTTTATTGAAATGTTCACCAGGTCTAAGTGTTTTGCATCAGATCTTTCTTTGTGCATCTATGTACTGGAAGAAACCTTTAAAAGTAACAATTGGTAAAACAAATGGCAGTGTGATTTCTGGTGTTTGAGATTCTGATTATTCCAAATTTCATCACAATGCCCAGATCCCAACATCCAGCCTTATGTAAGAAGTTCTGACTGAATGGATCTGATTTTGAGGGCATGATACTAAAATGTAGAATACAGCTGTAAATCAGAGTTTGCAGAGTGCTCAATTAGCACTGCAAGCACAAAGTTTGGTTTCTACCATCAAAGCACTCTGAGAACAATAGAAGCCTGCATTAAGTTGTTTGCACTGTCAGATGGAGGGAAGATGTGGATGGCTGGGGAGAAGGCTGGAAGGAGGGAAGCTTGGAGCTGCCACAGATTTGCTTTAACAGCATCCTGAAGACACACAGCCAACAACCTTCCGAGCAAGACACAACATCACAGGCCACAAAGGGAAAATTTCCAGGCAAAAGGACAATGACTGCCCCAGGAGCAGCTGATAAAAGCTGGAGGAAACATGGTGGTTTAAAAGCTGTGGCTTCTGTATTCTTAAGGTGAGATATATCATGGAATCAATCCCTTCAAGAGGGTGTCGAAGACCTGTGGAAGGCAGACTGGGGCTCAGTGGAGTATTTTGAAGCTCCTTTGTAGAATCAGAGAATGGTTTATGTTGGAAGAGACCTTAAAGGTCACCTAGTTCCAATCTCCTGCTTCAGACAGTTCCTGTGGCCTTGGCCAGGGATACTTTCATGTGAATGCCTCCTGCCTCAGGTCCTGTGCACCAGGAACTCAAAACAAGACACCTTCCACTCTTGATCCAGGACTTGGTGAACCTACTTCCCATTCCAGTCCTGAATTTCCAAGAATAATTTACACATACTCCAACAGCAGTCAAGGGAACCACAGGACATTCTTGCACTGCTCTGCAGGGTTTGTTCCACCAGCTTTTGAGAACTGATGTCCCCAGAGAAAACTCAGGTAAACCAGGCCAAGCAGAACATCATGCCTTGTTATCCCATGGGGTTCTCCTGAGATCATCCTGCTCTGTTTTGTGCTTGATGAACCTACCCAGAGCTATGAGCTGTCTCCCCTGGTGTTGTAGGTCCACTGGGTTCTGGAGCATAATGTGCTCCTTGGGAAATAAAACAGGCTAAGCCACGGTTACTTCCATCCTCCTAATGCCTGTCCATACTCAGGTCTTTAAAAAAAATGTTGTTGTTACCAGCACCTTGCTGACAACAAATCCTTTCTCACACATCCTTTTAGTGCTGGTGCCCTGCCTCCAGCAATGCTGAATGGAAAGAATAAGGTTTCAGGCTCTGTACCAAGAAATTCCTGTTTTCAAAAGGCCAGACACAACAGCTGGGAAATTTTTGGTTGTTGCTGCCTTGTGTCAATTCTTGCCCATTCCTGGAGTGGGGTGTAATTTCTGAAGCTGAGCAGCATTTGAAGCAGGCTGAACAATCTTTGAATAATATCTTGGCTGACATTTCCCAGAGGCAGGAGTGTGTATTAACACAGAGCTGTATGTGTGTTTTATGGCTGTCTATATACACACATGCCTGGGGGAGGAAAGGGGGGTAACTCAGCATGTCTGGCTTTCAAAATGCTGATTCAGGAGACTGGAAGCTACCCCCAAGTTGCTGTTCTAGCCAACCCTGCCCAGTTTTCATCCAAGATGAGTCTAGGGGAGCTGAGATGTCTGTTTAGGGTGAGGGTCCAGCCCCAGCAGCACTGCTGTCTGTAATTATGAACAGATTTTTTTTAATGATATGCACATTCCCAATGCTCCCCCTGCCTTTCCCCCTCTCAGGGAGCTGTCTCCTCCTCCTCCCATACGTGCTGAGCCCCTGTGGGGACACATATTTCCATGGGTAGCAGCAGTGGAAACCAATGTCAGCCCAGTCATCTCCTGGAAGCATCCTCCTACTCTCCCCAGCACCACATTTCCATTACAGCAGCAAGGGCTTTTTGTCTTCTCATGGCTGTCTTCACCTTTGGATCCTGTCAGGAGTGACAAAAATGTGTCATTTTGCCTGGTTTCTCCAGTGTGGCTTCCCACACACATTCCCACAATCATTTTCTTCCCCCAGTCTCTTTGGAGACACACGTGTGCACAGAGGAGGAGGGAATCCCCTTGTTTCCAGGAAAGGCAAGGGAAGCTGTCTGAGCATTTAGTCCCAGAAACTTCTGCACAGGAGGTGTGATCTGAACTGAGGACTTGAGACTAAACATACCAAGCTGTGAGCATTTGGCCAGTCCTTCTCTGCCCTTCAGTTTAGGTGAGCTGTTAGGGGGCTTTGCCCTGGGGTTTTCATCCCAAGCATGCTCTGCCCCAGGCAGGGATTATCCAGCTGCACCAGCAGCATCAAGATGTGGAATAGGAGAACACTTGAGAATCACCTCCTGATAAAGTATCTGAGGCTTTTGAATCCACATCCATCTTTCCTGGCAAAGTCTTCGCATCTCAGATATTTTGCTTTCAGAAGTTCTTTGGGCCTGAGCCCAAGGAGGAACATCTTCTCTTCCCGCCACCCACCTGCACCAGATTCAGCTGGTAGGGGCATTCCTTGCCCCTGGAATCTGGAAGCAGATCTGCAGCAAGTCACCAGTGCTGGATGTGCCTCTTTCCTGTGGGGATCAGGACTCTGCTGAGGAAAAGCAGATAGGGTTTCACACAATCCAAAGCATATGTACAGTAACTAAAGCTGCATAAGCACTTTTCTTTCCTAGGGAAATTTTCCAAACGTATGTTCCAAAGGAATGTGAAAATATCCCCCCTCCTTTCTTGCTTGCCTTCTATAAATCCAGCCCAATGTGGACAATCTCCTTGGACTCTGCTCCAGGAGGGATTTAAGAGTTGGGAAGGGGTGGGGATGACAATGCAGGGAATTCATGCCATGAGCAGCCAGTGCAGAGCAGGCCCCTAGGAAAGGACATATCAGTCATGGAAATCACTTAAGGTTAATCATACAGTGCTGCTGTGAGAAATCACACTCAACCACTCAAATCCAGTGAAAATTTATGTGTTTGGGGTCGTTTCCTTCCCTTTGAGCACCATCAGACGTTTGTATCCTCCACGGACAATTCAGCTTTTGGGGCATCCCCTCCTCCTCCAGGGATGCCCATGCAAAATGAAATTTCTCCATGGGAAGTAGTTTGTTTTAAAGACAGTTTCATGGGGGAGGAGAAAAGCAAAGCCTTGACCAAGCATTTTGATCAGATGCTTTGTGCATGGGCTGCAGTGACCAGGGGATGCAAAGGGCTGATGAAGTCAGAGCTCCAGGGGGCTGAGGCAAAGGTCTGGGGTCCTCAGCATAGGTAAGACATGTTGGAGTGAGTCCAGAGAAGAGCCATGAAGATCAGAGGGATGGAGCAGCTCTGCTGTGGGGAAAGGCTGGGGGAATTGGGATTGTTCAGCCTGGAGAAGGGTTTGGGGTGACCTAATTGTGGCCTTCCAGTGCCTGGACAAGCTGACAAGAGACATGAAGAGAGACAACTCCCAGCAAGGGCCTGGAGTGACAGCAAAGGGGGAAGAGCCACTGACAGAGGGCAGGATTAGATCAGATACTGGGACAAAATTCTTCCCCTTCTGGGTGGAGAGGCCCTGGCACGGAGTGTCCAGAGAAGCTGTGGCTGCCCCTGGATCCCTGGAAGTGTTCCAGGCCAGGCTAGACAGGGCTTGGAGCAACTTGGGATAGTGGGAGGTGTTCCTGCCCATGGCAGAGATGAGCTTTACTGTCCCTTCCAACCCAGACCACTCTGGGATTCTATGAGAATGTTTGATGAGCAGGGCACAGCTTTTCTGCAGGAGCCAAGCAGGAGAATCAGCTCTCAGGGTGGTGCCCCATGAGCATGGATCCAACATGCCCTGTTGATCCCATCGTGGCTGATCCCACATCCCACGCCCTTCCCTTGCTCTGTGAGAAAAACAGAAATGGGCATGTCCATGTGAGTGTGTACATGGATTCACAGACTCCAGTGTCTCCCACTCGTCCCCAGGGGCTGAGCATGGCCCTTGTCCAGGGTGGGGGATGTCAGCTGTGAGCAAGGACCCCCAGTGCCATGTGGGAAGCAGTAATCCCTTGGGAAATGGCTGAAAACCCCATCTATATCCGTGGCTTTGCACTACAGAGCCCCAACACTGAGCTGGAGTCATTCCAGACAGGCTTATCAAAGATGATTTTCCTTTTAACTCCAAAAGTATTTGCTGGCTATAATTATTATTCTTCTCTTTAAAAAAACCCCAAAACCAAAACCAAACAAAAACTCCAGGGAAAACTCTCCAACCCACTGAGAAAAAGCCTGCTCCTCCAAGCACTGTGTACATAAATTCAGAGAAGTAATGACAAACTCCCAGTGCTTCTGGCGGGTCACTATATTAATTTGTAGACTTTTGTATTCTTGCAAATTGTCATATAAAATGACATTGAAAGCCTGCATGAAGTTCCCATTTTGGCCATTTTATTTCATATTTAAATTTAACCAATAAACCTACAGATCAACTTCCACAGTAGAAGAAAAACTAGGTTTTTGCAGGAGGTTAAGCTCTAAAATCTTTCCCAGTGTCCCAGTCTATGGGCACTCTAAACAAGTCCAGAGGTGACGAGAAGGAATTAAATGTTTGAGCCTTTTTCCCAGGGAATGTCACTCAGCAGAGCTGCTTTGAGTATTTGTGTCTATTTTCACCCACTGAGGATCTAAAATTACAGTTCAAGGAGGAAGCTAAACCTGAAGTTTTTAACAAGTCTAAGCAGTAGAATTTAAGACTCAGGAGCAGAGGGGACCATTCTGGTGCTAACTGGGAGGAGAGCTAGGTTTGAGAAATTATAATAAGAGACAATTTTCACCTTATTATCCACCTTAGGAAAACCAAGCCTTTTAAGGATAGAAGCCACAAAATGTTATTTAACACTGGAAAAGCCTTTCTGGGACTTACAGAAGGGCAAAAATACATCCAGATCCTCCTTGTTTTTGTGCAGACAGCTCTAAATTAGAAACTCCTGACACTAAACCTGCCAAAATTGTCCAGACTTGCTCAAAATCACAAACAGAAATGAACATCAGTCCCAGAAATGGGAAAGGCCAGAAGCCACTAAGCAGGACTCTAATTTTGTAACCAGGACCTTTCTTTGATGTCTTTTACAGGTATGGCCAGACCTCAGGCTGAGCATCCCTTGGGGAGGGGTGAGAGATAGGCACAAGCTAAGTGATGCTGCAGAATTCCCTGCGTGGGGGGACTGAGGTGGGCAGCTGTGGAACGACTTCCTGATGTGCTGAGAGCCAGGAGAGGTCTGCAAAGGAAATCTGCCTCTCCCAAGGGCACAGAAATGCAGGAGCTGCACAAATGCCTGCAGGAAGGAATGTGAGCAGGAGCCAGGTGAAAGGCCTAAGCTGTCATCAGCTCCCCCTCACACACCCCAGCACAAGGAGATGACAGCAGAGCTTCCAGTCTGTCCTAGTTTGGAGGACAGGTGTCTGCTAAGAAAGGC
>VRYO01002326.1:2471026-2555415 GCA_009812075.1 Sialia sialis
AGCTGGAGCCTGGTGGCACTGCTGTGACAGCCTGTTATCCTGAGCTGAGACAACTGGAGTGAAGAGCCTGCAGAGTACAGGTTGTCCTTGTGACTGCCATGCCTCACCTTGCACAGCTTTTTCTGAATCCAGCAGTATAAAATGTTCAGTAAATCAAAAAATAGCTAAAATCACTGGTAATTAAAAAATTTAAAAGAAAGAGGAATATTATTTTACATATTCCTCCACCACTGCATAGATTCTGTTTCCTATTAAAGGCAACTGTGTGTAGTGTTTCCATTAAGATTCTGCTTCCTGTTGTGTAATATGGAATGTTAAAAACCTCAATATCGCTTCAGAAGTTATTACAAACTCCAGAGAGTTTTCTATTCCCAAGAAATCTCTCCCAGTGGGAAGCTGGAATAGTTCCTGCAGAATTTAACAGCAAATGCCTCAGACTCTATGTAATATTTATGGTGTCCCTCTCATCTTATCCAGGCTGGTTTGCTGCTCTGCTGCTGTGAAAGAAAAGCCTGTTTCAATGGTTCAGGGCTGTGACATTCACTTTGAAGGATATTGAAGCGGATACGACAGCCACAGGAAATGTTCCAGTCTCGCTGAGGTACTTGGGAGAGGTATTCAGTCAAATGAGAATTCACTAATCTGATTCCCAGGGTAAAAGAAATAATTAAAAAATCACTGTAACTTAATGAAGAAAGAGAAAGAAACACAACAGATCAAATTTGCATTCATGGCTTGCCAGATCTGGATTTCATGAAAGGAAGAAAAATTCCCATTCACTTTCATAAGAATAAGATTTTGACCTCAAACGTCTTCCATTGAAACAGAATGATGATGCATTTTGAAACCTTGTGAGAATTAGGTGATATCCATTTGCATTAAAAAGAAATCAGTGTATGCTAAGATATATTTGCATGGCCACAGTCCACAGATACCACAGCCCTTCTTATAGAAACATAAATTGGGACAGCAAAACCACCCAAGTGATGCCATCAGAGCTTCAGTTACTGAGTCAAGGGCAGAGGTGCCACCTCCACACTGCTGCTCCAGTATTGCTCCACATATCAAAGTGCCTGGGCTCTATCACCTGCAGGATAAATGACTGCTCCAGAGATGTTCCCACTTTGCTGCCTGTGGGAGAAATGAATGTACAGTGGCAATAGCTGTGTGTTGTAATCTGACAGAAGAAGTGGAGATAGAGAGAGATGCTCCTTTGGGTTGAGCTTGTATCAGATAGGAGGTTAGATGAGACATTAGCAAGAAATTGTTCCCTGTGAGGGTGGGCAGGCCCTGGCATAGGGAAGTCGTGGCTGCCCCTGGATCCCTGGAAGTGTCCAAGGCCAAGATGGATGGGGCTTGGAGCAACCTGGGATAGTGGAAGGTGTCCCTGCCATGGCAGGGGATGAGACTGGATAAGCTTTAAGGTTCTTTCCAACCCAAACCATTTTGGGATTCTCTTATTCTATGTGTGCATACTGACAACTCCTTTAGAGAAGCCTTTTGCAATCCTACTTCTCAACCTAAACTTTCAGAACTAGAGGTCAGAGCTCAAAGTCCATATTTAAGTCCCTAGACTGGACCATGATTCCCATATGCCAGGCACTCAGCAGCTTGCATTCATCCAGAGGGAAGATGATGGGTACACAGCACCTTTTTTTCCAAAATACCTGCTCAGGTATTTTCTGAGTAGTTGTGAAGCCTGGAATTGCAGACAGCTAGTCCCAGAGGTGCTGCAGGCATCAGTCATGTTGAAAGTTAGGGAAATGGGATGTGGCACCTGGAGGAAAGGGATGAAGTAAAGAAAGGAGCCAGGGGCCTGGCTGTGAATCTATGGAACATCAGCTCTCTGAAGGAACCTGGAGCCTGAGTCATTGCAAGGTGGTCTGAGCAAAGTGCTGGAAAACACTGCCAAGATCAACCTGCCCTGTTCTCTGTGGACGAGAGACACAACCCAACAGGGCTGCCCATGTCTCTGGCTGTCTCCATAAACAGAGGGGACATTATGTGGGAAGGAGGAACCCTCATTAGCTGTATCCTTGAGGGCAGATTATAGTTCAGGAGACAAATAGTCCTAGGAACGAGAAACAGGAGGAGTGCTAAGCCTGCATGGCCATTTTTAGCCTCCTTTGCATATTCACACGTACACAGGAAGAGAATAAATCGCACCAAATAAACCACAGCCCTGACTTAGACATGGACAAATAGTTCTGGACAACTGGAGGGTGATATTGCAGTGAAAGGAATCAAAATTTTAGCATGATGTCTCAAGAGACATTTAGAGTGGAGAAGATGGGAAAGCCTTCATCCAGAGAGCACACTGATGATCCATGGGACAAGAAGAAATAGAGGCTGCTCCATATTGAAAAGCAGAGATACTGAGGGGAGCAGTAAAAAGATTAAAGTCAGTGTCTGGTTTTATTTAACAACATCATTAATTCCTTGAGAATCAAAAGGAGTGAGTACATGCACATCTGAAATGGCTTTGAGACACGCAGCCAACACTGAGCATGCAGAAATATGAGGAGGAAACAGTGAAACAAGATTCAGTTCAGGATAGGGAATGCCAGGGAGGGAGAGTAATCCAAACTGCAGATATTCGGTGGAAGAAATACAATTTGAGAGCGGGGATTGGGGTGAAGGTTATCCTCTGAGATATGGATTTACAAAACAGCAAGGCACAACAGCTATAATAAATTGGATATAGTTGCTGTGTGCATCAGAGAAGGAGCATCTCTGGCAAAAGGATCACTAGTGAGATTACAGAGATATTACTGAGGAATCCAAACTTCAATGGAAAAGAAGAAGAAAAGTCACACAAGAATAATAGGAATGATTAAGTGATGTGTGCATATAACTTGACGGCTTATTGAAATAAATTTGGAAAACTCTACAGAGATGACGAAATTACCTTTTACCTTAAAAACATTGATAAGCCCTGACTAAAAACTGAGTATTTTTTCAGAAAAATATGTTCAAAAGCACAGGATTTAAGAAACCTAGTACAAGATACAGATGTGGGAGAAGTCAACTAATCTTTCTGTGAAATGGCAACAACAACAGACACACTCACCAAGGTACTGAAGATATGTATCAAATACTGGTATCCAAAATGAGTCCCCAGCCAGGATAAATGCCTGTTTATTTATCCCCTGGGTTTTAAGACGGCATCTGTGAACTTGCAATTTGGGGCGATATGGGGGAAAGCTGAATTTAAGGAGAAATGGCATCTCTCTGCATATGAGAGCTACTCCTGGCTTGTTTATATTTTCCTTTCCTGGGATGATTTCAAATGAGTTTTCGGCTCATGGCTGTCGGCTGCAGTCGGAGCGTGCAGGGAGAAGGAATTGATAAAAATGCCACTTGGGATTTCCATGCTGAATATCAGAGCTCTCCCCTTGTGTCCAGCAGCCTGATTAGACCAGACAAAGCACTTGAAGAACAGAAGTCTAATGCAGGAAGCAAGTCTGTGTGGAAGGAGGCAAAGACAGGCCTGGTTTACATCAGCAGCAAATCCTGCACCCCCAGGAATCCTGGATTTCTCCATAGAAGTGGGAGCTGGGCTTGGGCTGGGGTCTCTGCAGGCAGCACATGGTTGAGGATACAACACAGTGGATCCTATCTTTCCTGCATGGTGTTAGGGAATTTCTTGTGGGACTAATGTCTTGCTGGTTAGCCAGAGAGGGGCTGAATTCAGCATACATTCCTCTGACACCTCATTACCACCCCAGCACCCCCGTCTGCCTCTGTTTGTTTAAATGGAGCTCCTTAAGTGGAGGATGCTCATTAGGACTCGGGTATGATAAACACAGCACTTGTGCACTTGCCTAATTTGGTACCTCTGATGAGCCAGAACTTAATAACTGCAAACTGCTACCCAAATTACTTAGATTTGTTCAGTCATTTTCTGTCTTCCTCAGCATATTCTATGGGCTGATCTCATGACATTCTCCTTCATGCCAGGTTTTTTTTTGTCTATCTGAACTTTCTTTTTCCACTAGAAGCCTCCAAGCTGGGCTACTCTCAGGCACTTTGCATATATTATTTCACTGCTCCAGTGGAATGGTTCAAATTATAATTTTCCAGCTGAGATACAAAGACTAATTCATTCAAGACTACCTTTTATTGTGTGTGTGTGACTGTGGATTTCTCTGTGGCACTTGAGAAGATAAAATGCACCCAAAGTGCTCTGGGAAAACTGGGAGCAAGACCGAAAAGGCAATTTGTGCTATCAAGTGTATCCCATGCACTCTTTGGGGATGAGCTGATTGTTGTCCCTGGATGGTGGGAGAGAAGACAGGAAACCAGACACAGAGAATGCTGATTGACAGATACAAATCTGGGCTGAAATCCTCTGCTGATGCTGATCACATCAAATCCACAGCAGGAGTCAAAACCCAGAAACTGGCTGCTGATTCTGGTGGCTAACCATCCAGCAGGGAGGACCAGTGTTATCTGGGGAGGCCAGGAAGGGATGCGCATCCTTTTCCTTGCTCCTGGTGTGAGTAAGGCAGGAGATCCACCAGGAGCACTGGTGAGGTCCCCAGCAGAGTCCAGAGGAGGTCACAGAAATGATCAGAGGGATGGAGCATCTCTGCTATGAGGAAAGACTGAGACAGTTGGAAATATTCATCCTGGAAAAGAAAAAGGAGACCTCATTGTGGCTTTTCAGCTCTTACAGGGAGCCTGTAGGAGAAATGAAGATGGCCCCTTGCTCTAGGACAAAAGGGGGGTGGTTCTAAACTGAAGGAGGGTCAGTTTAGATTAGATAAAAGGAAGAAATTTTAACAATGAGGGTGGTGAGGGCCTGGCACAGGTTACCCAGAGACGCTGTGGCTGCCCCATCCCTGCAAGTGTCCAAGGTCAGGCTGGACAGAGCTCTCAGAAACCCGATCTAGTGTAAAATATCCCTGCTTGTTGCAGGGGGTGGGACTGGATGACCTTTAAAAGTCACTTCCTCCCCAAACTGTGCTGTGATTTTGTGATCTCTGCTCTGGTGTTTGTGCCAGGGGTGATCTCAACTCTAGCTCTTGGGAAACCAGGCTTAGGTGCCTCTGATCTTTCCTGGGATGGACAAACTGGGCAGGGAGGGCTGGTGAGGCCTCTGGATGCAGCAGTGTGTCACCATCTGAGCATCAGTATGCAGGATTTACAGCTCCTGGGACCCTTCCATGGCTGTAATCCTGCAGAAGTCATTCAGGGCAACTGAGAAATATGCCGGGTAGATGCCTAAAATTAAGATGGAAGTGTCTCTCATTGCCTTGGCCCCACATTCCTGCCTAGCCTGGGACGTCATCCATGAGAATGAGATTGCAAACAGAGAATCAGTGTGGGCTGACAAAGGGAGACACGTCACAGGACAAAGGGAGACACGTGGGAAAGGCTGAATCCAGCTTTATTTCTACCATTCCATGGCTATGATCCTGGTATTTGACAAGTAGCTCAAATTCACTTAGAGTAACCTTATAAAGTAAATAGCTTTGATCCGATGTGTTTAATTTAAAGCACTTATGTTTTATTTATTCTTTTACTGTGAGGAACAGACTGCACTTTCCTTAATAATGTCTGAGAAAGAAGGGTTTCCAGTCCCCCACACAGAGCAAAATTCATACCAGCAATACAGTTGTGAAAGGTGATTTCCTTGAGCCTGTTTTCATGCAGAAAAAAAAACAATTCCTGTGCCTCAGGAATCAGTGTGGCCATGTATTGAATTGTAATGCATCAAGTAATGGGATGAATATTTGGAAAATTAACTCATGAATGATTTGTGAAGTTGAAAAATTGGTAAGTGCTCAGTAACAGCAACAGTAAAGAATTGATATGATGATAAAAGTAATGGAGAATATATTAAGGACCTCAGAGTTAAAAAAAAGAGAAAAAGAAGGAATTAGTTTGCAAAATATGATTGTTTTTGAAATGTTTGCCTAGCAACAGGCCAACAAATGCTCCAAGTGTGGCTGTATTTCATATTCTCACAGCAATACCATATCGTGTTTCAACACGAGCCAGCCCTGAAATCCACCCTGGTGACCTCAGATGCCCTGCTCTGATGCTGGGGCATCTCACAGCTCCCACCCTTCCCAAGCTGTGGCCAGCTGCAGCCCTGGCTGGCCATGGCAGGCCACAGAGCACATCTGGTTCCTCTATCCTACATTGCAACAACCTATTCCCCACTTTCTGTCGCCTGGCACTATGGAAGAAAACAACTGGATGTGCCAACTTCCCCGTCTGTGCCCACCTCTGGCTGACCTCACTTTGCCCACACCCCACACACTGTCTGAGCTGGCCCATGGAGGAGTCAAAGTCAGGTCAAGCTCTTATGTTCCAAGCTAAGGTAAAATCTCTTCCCCACAGAGTTCTGTTTACTTTTCCCATCATCTCACTCATGGCTTCGAGATCATGGCTTTGCTTTTCAGAGCAGACTCAAAAATTTGAATCTAACAGCAGAGACAAATCAGGGGATTTAAACAAAGTCCAGTTCACTGGTCAAGGCAAGGCAAAGTTGAAGGCAAGGGAAGGTGCCAGCCAATCTGTCAGAAAATGAGCCTGTCAGAAATAAGGTCCAGATCCATTTGTGTCCTTGCAAGTGAGAGCAGAGCTGGCAGCATGAACAGTGGCTATGCTGTGAGAAGCAGAGGGCTGTGTACCTGGAGGGAAGGCTTGGGATGGCACACGGCTTCCCTGAACTCTGAGCCTGCTGTGGCCAGAGTTATACCACTGTTTTCAAAAGGCTTTAGGTGCTCCTGTCTCTCAGCAATGGTATTTGTCCCCAGAGATGAGCTCAGGCTCCTGGATTGCCTGCTAAATTCTGTCCTCAGAGGGAGCTGGGAGAGCCTGGTGCTGTGGAGGCATTATCTCAGGGGAACAGCAGCTCCTGCTGCACTCTGAGCTCCAAGGCAGCTGTGATCCAGAAGTTTTCATCCAAACACACTTCCTTCATCCAAAAAAACCTTCTTCATCCAAACACACCTCTCCTGTCTGCTGTCTTGTCTCATTTGCCATGGTGGGCAGCAGGGACAGCAGAACCTCACCCCCCCAGAAATGGACAGGAGCCTATTCTGTCTCCTGCCAATGTGGCTCTGGACAGGTGACCTCTGCCGGAGGGACGAGGCAAACAGGCAGGCAGGTACAGCTTTAATCAGGTCCCCTTTTGAGCAAAAGGCCTTCATTTCATCACCTGTGTCCCCTTGCAATTTGGGCTTGGGGTGGGCAGCAAACCCAAGGCAGCGCCCTGTACCTGTTAAGCCTGGCAGCTGTGCTGTACTCAGTGCACCTGAGTGAGTGTGAATTCCAGCTGCAGATCCTTTGCCAGGACAAATTTTGTCCCCAGTAGGAGGGCTAGGCAGTGCAATTAGATCAGCTAACCCTTAAACACGGACAAAGCCGAGCCCAAGGCCACCCAGGAGCAATTCTGAAGTGAGAGCAGTTTAGCAGCTGTCCTTGGGTGGCTGCAAACTGCTTTTATGAGCCCAGTTGCAGGAAGCAGGGACTGCACATCATCACCTATGTTGTCCAGGTCCTGCAGGCCTTGTTTTTATGCTAACTGGAATCAGATCTTTGTTGTTGCATTTGTGTTGATTTTACACAACCTCTTTTCTGTTAAAATCACCTAGATTATATGAAGTAGAATTCAGCCTGACTTCCTGCTTTTACATATGTCAGAATCCAGACAATTCCTAACACAATGTAACATTTGCCAGCATGGACTTCACCCAGCTGCATTTTTAGAACATTTTCAAGATAGCGACATGACTTTACAAGGGACCACCTTGTTTTGCATCACACTGCTATCATATTTTATCTAGTGCTGGGAACCTGAGGGCTGGAATTACCACATCACAGTTTTCACATCCCTATCCCAAAGGGACACAGAGGGATCAATGGCCCATCAGCTGCTGCCTGCAAAGCACACTGAGGCCCACAGAGGAAAGCATGGCAGTGGCAAGTGTTATTAATCTCTGACTTAATAACCCTTCATTTTGCAGCACATCTCTGACCTTGGTCATCACACCCTTCCCACCTCCCCACTCCAAACCACAGAGGGTTGCAATGCAGAACACATCTGTTTCCGGTTTCAGAAATTGCAATTACACATTTACAACCAGCGTCATCTGAGATTCAGAGGCAAGCAGTTTTATTTACAAGTACAGTAATTTCACAATTAGAAGCCGCACCTGATGAGTAGCCTCACCACTGGCATAGGCTGCATTCTTCAGTGAAAAAGGTGCGGCTTATAATCGTGAAACTACTGTAATATGTGCTCCTGAACCTATCAAGCTCCTTCGCATTGTACTGCCTGCTGAAAATGCAGAATAGACAAATAGAGGAGAAAGAACAGTCCTGTTATTTGGAGAGGTTTGCACCATCCTTTCTCTCTTACTGCTATTAAAATAAAATAGGTGTCTGGGATAATATGATATATTTAACATAAATACATAATTGTAACAACACACAGGGAGATAATACAATTCTTTAAATTGGTCATGAATGTTCCTTCCTAAGATGATATTATTATTATTATTAGTCATGAGAACTTGCACGCCAAGTAAGGGTATGTGCTGGCTTCCCTACTTCACTGAAGAGAGGCCAGTGGGTAAAAATAAAACTCTGGCCAGAAGAAATCACTGGTTAGAAGGCCCCAGTGCCTTGGCTACAGGCTCCATCACGCAACTACGGGTTCTGTGCAGTGCAGCTCCTCAGGCCCCTCAGATGCTCTGGGACAAAGCCTGGCCAGCCCACTTTAGGCTTTCCATCACCTGCTGACATGTTGGATGCAGACTGGAAGCTCGACCTCCTGCCATTCTGGTAGGCAGTGAGGCTGAGGGAAATGCATCTCTTTGACCACTCCTCTTTCTCTGCCTTCTCAAGTTAAACAGCTTGAGACTGATGGGCCCAGCCCTGTGCTCAAGGATAAACATTGGTGAAAGTATTTGCAGACATAAGACCATCATCTAGAGACCAGCGTTGAACCCAGATATCATTTTGTTTATGAGTGTCAGTCCTGGGGAATTACTGAAATCCCAAGGGAAAAGCCCGTGTTCCAAGATGCTTGCAACATTTTAGCCTGACTCAAGTGAGCAGCCTGACTTGCCAGAGCAATCAGTATCTACTAACAACTAAAATCACAGGCTGGTGTAGGATAGATACATTTGCAAATAGACTTGGGAGTTGAAAACATGCAGCCCTGCAAAAATGCTGGCACTTTGCAGGATGGGAGTTTGCAAATGCTTTGGCCAGCTCTAGGTGGAAGCTAGTGTGCGCTGGCTGTGTGAGGAAAGAGAAAACAGAAAACAGAAAGACTCCATCACAAGGCTGCTGCTGCTTGAGCAAGTGAATTACCTGGCTCCTTGGTTCATTACTTGGCATATTCTCTTCTCCTTGCTGGTGCATCAAATGCAAATATCTTGATTGCTCATGAGCTCCATGGTGTGTCTTTCTGCAGGGGAGCAGCTCTCTGCTACCAGCTCTTCCCTCTCCAGTTCTTTATTTGAGCTCCTGAGTGCAAAACAAGATCTTCCACAAGAGTTGCTGCTGCCCAAAAGTGGAATAGGAACCAAACCTCTGACTCTCAGATGCACACAATGTATAAACCCTGCTTTTCCCCCTCCAAGAGAATGTGCAGTAATGTTCTTTATAAATAATGTAAGCTATGACACCTTAGCTTTGGATTTTCAGGTCTGGATTTTCAGGTTGGCTTAAACCTCAGCACAGATATCAACACAATGACCAGCACACACAGCTTCCTGTCACAGTTAATCTCTTTAGATTAGAGGGAATTTCAGCAGGCACTTCCCAGCCTCACAGTGGTGGTGCTGCAACACTGACAAACTCATCAAGAGAACGGGCAACTGGAGGGATTCCTGAATTTCAGGAGGTCGCCTGTTTTTCCTGGGCCAGCAAGCAGAGTTTGGGAGCTACAAAGCTGGTTTGGTGTGCTTACAGGAAGATCTGCTGCTCACACCATTTGCTGATGTTTCCCAGGCAGCTTTGCAGATGTGACAGGGCTAAGGAGAGGCCCCTGGAGACCCAACTCACAAACAACGCTCCTAGCTCCAGTGGCTCTTTCCCTTTGGGAAAGCTCATGGCTTGGATGGGTGCAGTGTTCTCTGAGTTCAAACCTGTCTGGATGACTAAGCCCAGAGAGTTACACCCAGCTGGTGACTTCTTAGAGGGGTCATAATTGAAGCACTTCTGTTTAATTACTTTATTGATGACCCAGACAAGGGGATCAAGGGCACTCTTGGTAAGTCTGAACCACACCAAGCTGGGCAGGAGTGTTGACCTGCTGGAGGATAGGAGCTTGGACTACTCTGATTTTCAGCTTTATTTCAAGAGGCCATAGCAGATGAGGGGGAAGAAAAGGGAAAGCATTGTGTCAGATCAGCATTAATTCCAAGAGAAGGAAGGGGGGAATCCTGATGTACGTTTTGTCTGCCACAATCAGGAAATGCTGCAGACATCTACTCAGCATCATCTGCTGTCCTTATTTCTTCTCTGGGTTTGAAGCACACTGGAGACAAAAGATTTTGCAGCCCCAGCAGAAATGTTTGTGGAATGTTTATCTGATCAGCTAAAGCCTTAGAAGGCTTGCTTTGGGGAAGAGTTGTAACACTTCATCATTCAGATGCAACTGAAACACTCGGTGTCTCCTTTTTGCAAGAGAAGCTTTTTTAGAGGAACAAATTGGTGTTTTGAAGTCAGGGTACCACGGTTCATGGCATTATTTATTTTTCTGGACAAAGCTAGAGATGGGACTACATGCTGTTTTATGTTTGTCAGACACACGGCACTGTCCACCAAACAAGCAGTCCCTGAAAGGGAAAAGAGTCTCCAAATTGCAGTTTTGCTCCCTTCCGCTGCTCTGCATGGAAAGAAAACCTGATGAAAACCTGATCACAAAGGAGACTGCACAATGGGGAAAATGCATCTCTGCTAAGAGTAACACTGCTGGCTTTTCAGCATGGAAAAAGTGATGTCAGAAACACAGAAGCAGCTTGGGATGAGCCAGATTATTGGCCTGCTCCACAGTTTGGGAGTAACCCCTGGGAAGTAACCCCTGGGTAGCCAAGGCTCTGCTCCCTGCTCTATCTCATGTGATGGGGTGAAGCCTTGTTATCATCTTTTAACAGCACTTAGCACATCCTAATTTCGAGGTCAGGCTACCAGAGTGATATATGGAAAGGTTTTGGTGTGACCAAGCTGGACAGTTACAGCTCACATGAAGCAGGGCTCTGGATCCACACAGTCACGTTCTGTGCTCAGGGTTACATCTGAAGCTGTGTTTCTTGGTGCTTTCTCTGCCTGGATTCCAAGTATTCCTACAAGCTTGGCTACTTGATGCATTGCAAGGGACAAACACTTCTGATTTTCCATCTGATGCCCAGAAGGGACACTTGAGACATCCTCAAGGGCAGCTGCACTGAGCTCACCTTCCTGAGCACTGCTCCAGCTGCTTTCAGCTTTCTTCCCCAGCTAAATTGTTGATCACATTTCTCTGTGCCTGCGGGTGCTACATATTCACTCATATAATCTCAAAGACCATGAGTTCAGATGTATGTCAGGCTGAATTTCCAGCTTCAAGGGGAAAAATAAACCTCAGGTAGACTATAATGTTCCTGATCCTACTTCTAACCACTTGGAAAATACCATTTTGTCACAGGACATCAATGCACCATTCTGAGCTGCATCAGATTTGCTTTTAAAGCCCATTTGTTCTCGAGTCCTTTTTTGTCCAGGATGTGTGCCCTGTTCTAGCTCAGCCTGGCAATGGTGGGGCGTCCTAGTTTGGAGGACAGGTGTCTGTTAAGAAAGGCAGGAGCCTCTCTTTGAAATGGAGAATATAAACCCCCCTCCCTTCAAATTATTATAATTTTGAAATTAAGGGGCTCTTAGGCAAAGATACGGGAGTTAGGAATAACAGTTCTTTACTAAGAAAATTGGAGTAGAAATACAATACTACAAAGAAACAAACCCCAAACACTGACAAAGTCAGAGTACAACCTGACACCCCGTCAGTCAGGGTGTTGGCAGCAGTCCCATTAAATGGCGACTGCATCCTCCTGCAGTGACAGATGTGGTTCAGTTGAAGCAGTGCTCCTGTAGAAGGTGCAGTTTCCCTCTGAAGATCCACTGATGATGTGGAAAAGTCCTCTGGAGTCCAGGGGAAAAAGGCTGCCTTAGTGTCCCAAAACCTCTGTTTTTATCTTGGTAAGAAATGTTGAGCTCTTTCCCCTGGCTGGAGCAACTCCCAATGGGATGAAGTAATTTATCAGTCCCACAATGGGACTCAATGGCCATTAGCAGAAGATAACTTTTTGGAGGAAGGATGGGTTGTGAGAAGATAAAGAACAATGCCCCACCTGGTTTCAGTGGATGGCCCATTAGCAGAATATATCCCACAGAGATCAGGATCACTGCCCCCACCCTCAACAGATGGCGATAGAATAGATATCTTTTATCACATCCTGTACTGAAACCCAAGACACGGGGCCATACCAATACTTCAGCTTGAAGCCAGCCCCTTTTACAGCTCAGTTCTGCAGCAGAGGTTGGGTCCAACCTAGGGGTTCCTGAGTTTCTCAGCGGAGAAATGTACACCAAACACATACAAGACTGCTGGTGGGAAAATCTCCCAAAAACAACTGATGATCCCTGTAACTTCTATTAGCAATAACTTGCTTCAGTGCAATTAATTCCTGTAAATCTCCTGATGATACCAGCTATCTCCTACAGACACTGCTGCAGTGTCCTCTAATCTTCAAGTGCAGAAAGAATTTTCTCTATAACTTTCTTGCCTCTATGGGGAATGCTGCCCTTTCTGCTTTCTGACTTCCAGTGTCACAGAGTTGCTCCAAACCTTGTCCCGAGTCTCTTTCCTCTCACCTTGCTATTTTTTTTCCCTTCTTTTTAAAACTTTGTTTTAGGCTTTTAGTTGCATTGTTCCTGGTATTGCTTCATCAGTGCAGCAAATAGGGCTGGAGCTTGAGCAATGCAAGTTCAGAGCAAGAAATGAGATAACAGAGGCAGGAATGAGACAAGGCAATGCCCTGCTCTTGCGAAAGAGAAATATAAAATATAAATTTCTGAGGTTGCAAACAAGCCCTTTCTGCTGGATCAAACCACAGCATTACAGGCTGCAGCAAAGGATGATTTCAACATTTTCAGGGCTGTGGTGTTTAGGATTAATTCAGGATATTTTGCTTTTGCCATGATTTGAAATCTTTCATACCACCACAAGGCAAAGAGCAACAACTGTGTATTTTAATCTTTACTGTCCCTCAAAGATATTGAAATGTTTGAAACTCTGCACTCCACAGGATGCTTGAAAGTATTCCTTTAAAAGGAAATTATAGTTGAGATATCAATGTTAATACAGTGATAGCTCCCCTGAAGTTCTACTAGATACAAAGAAAATGTTTATTTTATTTATCCTTCCATGATTCCTTGAATGTACTGAGCATTATAAACGTTTCCAGGAAAAAAAATCACTGTTTATTTACAAGTTTTATTAGCATAGTACCACGTGACCTGATGTTAATGGGCTGGGGGGACTATAAAGAGGAAAAACCATTTTGCTTGGAGGAGAATAAAATATAAAGGGACAAAATAGGATTTAGGTGATGACCTGAAGCCAGAGAAATGGAGGAATCTGTCTAAAACCACAGAGACCCAGACTACATTTGCACATTCTTACTCTGATTTATGTCCAGGGTGAGCACCACGGATATTTCCTGCGGAGAACTTTGGCCCCATTAGCTTAGATTTTAGAAAATCCCAGGCTCTGCTAATTAATGAATGAATTAATTGCCCCTGTGCTATGTACAGGATGAGAAGCCATTGAAATGAGCCCAGCCTACAGCTCTGCTCTAGAGTTATGTGTCTGTATGGGCCATCAGAAGCACTCCATTGTTTTTCCTTGCAGCCATGATGCAGGAATAAATACTGAACTATTGTCCTAGTTTGGAGGACAGTGGTGGGGTGTCCTGGATTGGAAGAGAGGTGTCTCTTAAGGAAGGCAGGAGCCTCTGTTTGAAATGGAGAATGTAAACCTTCTCCCTTCAAATTATTATAATTTTGAAATTAAGGGGCTCTCAGGCAAAGATATGGGAGTTAGGAATAACAGTTCTTTACTAAGAAAATTGAAGTAGAATTACAGTACTACAAAGAAACAAACCTCAAACACTGACAAAGTCAGAATACAACCTGACACCCCGTCAAGCCGGTAGCTGGTAGCAGTTTGATTAAATTGTGGCTGCAGTCTTCTTGTAGTGAGAGATGTGGTTCAGTTGAAGCAGTGCTCCTGTAGAAGATGCAGTTTCCCTCTGAAAATCCACTGATGATGTGGAAAAATCTGGTTTTCCTCTGGAGTCCAGGGGAAAAAGGCTGCCTTAGTGTCCCAAAACGTCTGTTTTTATCTTGATAAGAAATGTTGGGCTCTTTCCCCTGGCTGGAGCAACTCCCAATGGGATTAAGTAATTTTAGCAGTCCCACAGTGAGACTCAATGACCATTAGCAGAAGATAACTTTTTGGAGGAAGGATGGGTTGTGAAAAGATAAAGAACAATGCCCCACCTGGTTTCAATGGATGGCCCATTAGCAGAATATCTCCCACGGAGATAAGGATCACTGCCCTCAACCCCAACAGATGGTGATAGAATAGATACCTTTTATCACATCCTGTACTGTAACCCAAGACAACTATGAAATTTCCAAATTCACTTTCAATCTGATCTCTGCTAAGCAGATCCCTACAGATAATTCTTTCTTCTTAAAAATCACATTCCAACTTTCCCAATAAAAATGTATCAAGGTAAACCACCTCCAAAATAATATTTATTTAACTTCTACCCGGTTTTATTTTGAATTTCTATATTGAGTTTTAGACATCAGTTAATGTCACGAGTATGATGACATCTATCATTGGACTTGAGTATTGAATAAAAAAAGTCTTTCTGTCCCATATCCCATATGCACGTGTTTTGATTATCTACAACACAGAGGGACATGAAAATAAAATAAATGTTTCTACCCCATTTGCACTGGTGGAGACACAGTATAACACAACTATGGAGAAGCACATGTGGGAAGAAAGTGGAGAACAAGCAGTACTTGTGAGTGGGTGATTTGAGCTCTAGTGAAACATCCTTTTCTTATCTATACCCCTTGCTGAATTCACTTTGGCTCAAACACCCCCACAAGGTTTTGCTGTGTGGGGAGGCTGAAGTCAGGGTTCAAACTCAGGCTAAAAGTGCAGTGGAAACTCATCCTGTGTAAAGGAACAGCTTAGAAAACTTTAGATTTTTGGCACCCACTTTTCTAAGATGTCAGGAGCTATCCCAGTCATGCTGGGGGTTAAAAAAAAAAGGAAAGAAAAAAGAATAAAAGAAAAAGAATTTCTGATACTGCCAGCACTGGAGAGTAAGCAGAAAATATTCTTTTTCTGGTGGTAGAAAAACACTTGGCTGCATTTTTTTCCTGAGAAAATGCTGTTATCTGTTGTTGGGAGCAACAGAGAGAGGATTTTTCCCCCACTGCAGCACTACCCTGCTTTCCACAAAGCATCCTGATACAGCTACAGGTAGAATGAACTTCATCTTCCTCTGTAGGCATCTCTGCACTGGGAACATCCCCCACAGGATTAATGAACTGTTCCCTCAAGCACTAGAGATAGTAATTTCTAGCAATTAATCCCCATTTATGTGGGGAAACTGCCCATTTTCCCCTGCAGGGCACGTCCCTGCCACTGAGGAGCATGAGCCTGAGAGCTTAGCAGGGATATGAGGAAATGGATGACAACTATATCCAGAGTTATCTAAATCAAACAGAGGCACTCTGAAAAGTTATAATGCATAATTCAGGTGGAAGCTGACCTTTAACTACTGCAGGCTGAAATATTTTTCTGAAGCAGAATATCTTGAGAACTGGTTCATAAAGGGTTTTCTACACATTTCTCTGATGCCCTGAGCAGCAACACACTCTGGTAAACAAGAAATCAGCTCCAAGGACTTTTGGCCTAATCTGGACTTGCAACCCCTGACTATTAAAAGTTTCAGGTGAATATATATGTGTAGTTCAGGAGAGAAAATGAAGGGTAGATGCTGCTAAAGACTTACAGGCAATCAGGATATCATTACCAGAATTGCAGTCAAGCTAAGCTGTTACTATTCTCAGTTTTATTTGGATTTTACTTTAATCCCACAGAATCCAATAAAATATACCTTCTTGGAAAATATAATATGAAAGGATTCTATTGAAGCACCTGCTGTCCTTGCCAATAAGTTGTAAAAGAGGGAAAGATATTTGGAAACTAGTGTTCAGAGACTGGGCAGGAGGACTGGAAACTTTGCAGAGATGCTGTTGTGTTGTCCTGTTTATCTTCTTTCCCTCTTCTTGCCCAGCTGGCCAGCAGTTAAGAAGTATTTTGCCTCTTGTGAGTCATACTTACCAGAAACGTTTTGCTTTGGGCATCTCCTTGTTGCCACAATCCTGGTCCCCCTTCTTTCTGTATTTCCCATTTAAATGGAAAGATACCAACTACTCTTTGGAAATATTACATGCTCTTGTATGAAGAGCACTGCACTGGGCATGTCCAAATCTTTCCATTACAGCAATCCAGGAACAACTGCAAATAACATTTGTAATCAGAGTAGGACCCATAAGATGAGTCACTGACGTCTGAGAGGTTCCTGACTACGGCAACTCATGGGGAGGGGGTGGTTGAAGAGAGGGAGAAAAGGAAGTTTGGCTCTGATCCACACTCATATCTGTACTGGAAGAGCAGGAGAAATAAGAAAAACTTTCCAGAAACACCATATGGGAAAACACCCATTGTTTCCCCCAATCTTTACTCTCAAGGGCTAGAGCAATAGACTCAGGAGAGGAACTCTCACCACATACCATCAGCAGCTCCAAGAGGTTTCTAAGAAGGTCAAAGATGAAATGTGCAGTGAAATGTGGTGGAGAAGGAAGTGAGTGGCCTCACTGCCCTGTCTCTGCCCTGTCTCTGCCCTGCAAGACTCCTTGAGCAGGATGTGCCCTGCTTCCTGCCCAAGGTGCTGAAATCAGTGGAAAGTCCCTCAGGACTTCAAACTCCAGTGAATTACATCCCTTTTCAATTTTGAATCAAAATGAAGAAGTTATCCACAGGCCTGGCCTGCCCAGGAGGCTGTGGGAGCCCCAGTCCCACCTGATGAAATCCATCAGCCACCAGAGAATAGGCACCAGCTTAGAGCTGGTAACAGCCACTGCCAAAATAGCCTTGGAAGCTTCCATTGCTACATCTGTCCTTTCCTGGTTGCAGGATAGACCCTGACATCTCTCCAGGCTGGCAAGTCCTTCAGTTCCAGGCTTTGGTTATAAATAAGCAAGGTTCTCCCATTTTTGGTATTTAATATCAAAAAGTGCATTCCAGCTTGTGGGGATCCACCAAATAAGGTGACAACGGCTCCAAGATACTTCTGATCCACCAGCACTGATACTTTGTGAGGCATCCTGACTCTGAGAAGTTCTGAAATTCAGAGTGATTCCCTAGCTCAGGCATGGGTGAACCCTCAGCAGATACCCCCTAAGTTTCTACAATGTTCCTCACCAGTATTGCAACCTTAGCCAAGGACAAGCACACCCTCCTTGGTGTCTGCTGTTTGCCAGTGCTGCTGATGAGGGCATCCCAAACTTTCCCGAGGAAGGAGTCCTCCCCTGTACTCAGCTCATTTTTTAACATGTACAGGTGAAGGATGGTGGCTTGAAGGTCACCCGCTCTACATGGCCTAGCAGCCACATCTTGAAAGAATATCTGGAACCACTGTGCACGGGGAAAGTATTAACAAGGGTGTCATAAATCCACATGACCCCACCCAACAACTCAGTGGGGTTACCATTCCTTTCTCCAACAGCTGCCTCTGAGCTGTGGTTAGTGTTGGAAAGCGCTGGGGGTTTGGATCATAACCACTACTTTTTGCAGGGCACATTACAAGTTACAATGGCATGGTACAAACCCAAACTTTTCCAGGGCTTCTGATTCCAGTAAGAACTTGACTCTCACCCTGACATGGTTCTTGCTGCAGTGCTTCCACTGCTTCCACTGCTCAGATTGCTCAGCTGCTCCAGTAAGTTCCTAGAGCTTTCTGCCTCTCAGAGGTTTATCATAGTCCAGAGTCCAGCTGAGGATTCCTGCATCAGAAGTCTTCCTTTTTTTCTCCTCATCTCATGCTGAATATCCATCCTCTGCCTCATGAAGTTACTAAGGAGTTACTTATGCCTTCCTGCGTTATTCCTTTTCTGTCAATGATCAATCAAAGCCATGCAGATCTGTTCGCACTCTCATTTTAATTTGTCTGCACCAAGACTTGAAGTTCAGACCTCTATTTAAACCTGACTCCACTATGCTTAACTTCACATAATATTTAACCCTCTGAGATTCCTGAAAGAGCATAGATGAGAATTTTCAATCATCCACCTTTCCCAGCTGAGTTCGGGGGACCAATTCCTGCCCCTTTAAACACTGAAATAACTTTTCCAAGCCAAACTCAGCACCCTGTACTTTGACATCCAACTGAGGCCAGGCTTGGTTTGAGGGACAATAATTCTCACCCAGGCAAGATGGACACGTTTTTCTGCTAGAATAGGAAAAGTTTCTGTAACACTTGTGGCCTCACACCTGGTTTGAATGTAGGAGTCTGGTTTAAGTCCTGGAGTCAGACCTGGCCATCTTTGTACAAATTTAAAACCAGCCTCTGGCTACTGTAATTTATGCTAGGAGTCAGGACGAATGCCAAGCCAACTCATGATGCAGGGATTCAAAAGTGACTGAGAGTCACATTCTCTCCATTATTCTTCTAATGATGAGCCCATTGCTGCAGATCTGAGCTAGGGAATGAATACCACAGGAAGGCAGCAGAAAGTGAAATCATCCTGTGATGTGCCTCACTGCTTACCTGTGGTTTCAGCAACAGCCCCAGTGAGCATTCAAACCTTGAGGCAGAAATCTATAAGCTTGGCTACTTCAGCTAGAACTGAAATCACTGCACTCAGGGAAATGTCTGCATCCTACCCCAAGAAAAGACAGGATGGGAAGGCATCCAGGGAATGTGTTTGGTCCTAGAAGGCAAGTGTGTAACAGTTCCCATGAATTAGCACAGAATTGTTTCCAGATAAAAAATCTGAAGTGGTTTGGGTTGCAGATCAGAAGCACTTCTAGATTTCTTCAGTGCCCATCTTAAAGGTAAAAGTTTTCCACGGATATTTTTTCACAGTCCACAATCTTTTGGTTAAACAAGTAACATTTACTTTTTTTCAAAGTCTGATTCTTTGGCCAAAGAGCTGGTAGGCCAGAGCATTTCTACACATAGTGCAAAGTTAACTGAGTTACCACTGAAGGATCCTTAGCACGAGATGAAAACCAATATTCCACCTTAGCTAAGCAGACAATGGTTTGTGGAAGTGCAAGGAATATTGTAAGGCAAAAGGGAAATGGAGGGGATGAATTGCTGGTCTGTGGGCTGTTTATCAGCTCTTGTCTCACTTTTCTCATGCAGCTCTGTGGGAGGCATTTCTGTGGGACATGAAAATAAAAGCTGGGATGTTTTTCCACCCTTTTTTTTTTTTTCATGCTTTCTTTGATTTTGCTGTAGATGCCAGAGACCAGATGTCTCATATTAAAGGAGGAGTCACTCTGCTTCTCTTTGGGGACGTATTAGGGGAAGGAAGGGAGGAAGAGTTTTTTCTTTTTGAAATGAGAGTTAAATTGACACACAGTGGATAAATGGCAGGCAGAGGCCAGGCATGCTGTTGATAGAAAAGAAGATAACCCTGAAAAATGAGGTTGATCACCACAGGATCTGAAGATATTTTATTAAAATAACTTTAAGAAGCTTCTTGGGTCATCTCATAGCTAAGAGTGACCTGAGCACTTGGACATTGTGAGCACCTTTGTCTCCCAGGGGATCCTTCCCATGTCCCCAGTGGGATAAGGATGTGAGGAGGACATAACTCCCTCCTGCAGCAGTGCAGCTGCCTCAGCCCTGACAGGAATAAATGATGGCAGCCTGCTGATGGCAGACACGTTAGTCATGCTCCCACTGTTGATTGGGCTTCTGTGTCTGGCTGACTTCATCTGCTATCCCTTGTAACATACTGACAGCATAAGCCACGTGCTTGCATAAAGAATTCCTGTGCTCCACAAATTGGGATCCCAGCACTGCATTTTAGCTTCTCGCTGGTACTTTGTGTAAATGCCATCATTCCTGAAAGAAGCTGCGCTCAATAAATCACTCCCTTGACACTGCTTTGAGAATGTGGACGTCATTTATCTCCACTGCACTGGAGAGCAGCTGGGGCACTGAGATCACTGCCCACAAATCCCAGAGAAGCCCAGTTAAAATCTGCAGCACATCCTTTCCACGCTCACCACAACCTTCAGGCAGACCTAACAAAACAAGACGCTGAGCATGAAACACCAAAACCCTCACAAACTGAAATGTGTTACTGGAAGGGAGTGAGAGATGTCAGGCATTTTGGTGTCTTGTGGTGGTGTGTCCTTCACAGAGAGACTCCAGCTCATCCCTGCCAATGCAAACTCAGGGGTGGCACGGGGGAAAGCGAGCAGAGAGCGCTGCGGTGATTCCAGCTGCAGATGTGCCCAACAGATGGAGGACCACTCAGCTCCCTGCAGCCTCCTGGCCTGTGTGTCCTCCATCTGCCAGGAGTCCCAAGGGAGCTCATTTCCTCCATCTTTCCTGGAGCCATCCAGCAGCAGCTACTCCTCTAGGATTTATGGAGCTCCCGCTGAGAGGCAGGAACACAGATTCACATGAGTCATTAAATTTGAGTCCTGCTGGCAGGATGACCATGAAAATGGATATTTTAGAAGGGTTTTCGTTGGCACTGCTCACCCAGTTAAATGCTTATAGCATAATTACTGAGGGGGGGGGAAAAAGGATGTTTTCAGGAAAAAAAAGTACAACCCAAACACAAAAATACTTCATGCAACCCAAACAAACTACACATATTTCTGCAAATTATTTATGTGGAGTTGGCTGCTCTGCTTAAGCAAGTTACAGGGATCAGGTTGTCTATGTCCACAAAAGCAGAATCCTGCCCAGAAGCTTAATTTTTAACTTAAGGGAAAGCAACAGAAAGAGTTGCTCTCTGCTGCACAGGGCATTAGCATGAAAATAGACCTGGTCAGATATTATTCTCACAACATTTTTGTCATTAAAGGACAAACTCAAAAGAATGCTTGACCATGTCTGATCTTTGCTTTCAGTCAATGCTAGGAAATCTGAACCATTTAGCCACAAAGTGTTCATTCAATTCATGCAAATATTTGAAATTTGTCTTTCTGATGTTTTGACATGATTTAATGAAAATACATCATAATTATAAGCAATTATTACCAAAAATTACCATCAGCAAGTTAAAACTCTAATTCTCTCTCTTCCACTGATTTTTACCCCCCTACAATTTCAGTATTACCAGAATAAGTAGCCCAGCTTCCCAAAATACTTGGATTACCCGGCTGCCTCTGCACTGACTCACAGGGAAGCTGTGGACAGCAGCTTGCAGACAATGCTTTCCATCTGTCCATAAAATCCCCCTCCCTGAGCATGTGCAGCACAATGACACCTACATATGTACCTGCAAGGTGAGCTGCTCTCCTTGCATCTGGGAGTGCACTTAATTCCTCTGCCTGCTCCTCCAGCAGGGCTCCTTCTCCCACTCCTGCATTAGCCGGTCCCTCCCCTAAAGTATCTGAAGGAGCCAACAGGAAAGATGAAGAGAGACCATTTAGACCATTTGCAAGAGCCTGGGGTCACAGAAAGTCCTCCCTGTGAGGGTGGGGAGACCCTGGCACAGGGCCCATCCCTGGAAGTGTCCAAGGCCAGGTTGGACACTGGGGCTTGGAGCAGCCTGGGATGGTGGAAGGTGTCCCTGCCCATGGCAGGGGGTAGAATGGGATGAGCTCTAAGGTCTCTTCCAATCCAAACCATTCTGGGATTCTCTGATTCTGACCAGCTTAAGCAAAGGTACTGACACAGTGATGTGGACTCAAGGAAGGAGTCTGAACCTCTGATCCCACTGCTACTGTCCAGCTGGGAACCATCACTGCTTCATAACACAGAGAGAAACACAGGTTCCTTGGATTTTGGCTCAGACAGAGTCATTGGCTCCTGCTGACCACCTAAGTGATCCCACCAGAGCAACAGAAGGAATTGATTGGATTGAGAAAACAGCTATAATTAGAAATGGGTTGAAACAGATGAACAGACCTCATCACTTGTTTTTTGTTTGCTTTAGCAAAACCAATACCAAGAATGGTTTGGCTGCAGGCCTCATTTCTGAGCTCATAATATTCACGGGTGGATCTGGGAATAAGAGAAATGGTTTCTGTCAAAAGCTGTCAGCAGAGAAAGCAAAGTATTCTCCATTTCAGCATGCTCCCACATTTGTATAGCTGAACCCACTCTGACCATCACCACATCTGTTACTGTGGCTTTGGAAATTCAGTGGCTGGATGAATCTGCTGAGCTGCTTCTCTTCACTTCAGCAGCGCAGTATTTGCTCTGAATTCAGACTGGGACTCTGCAGAAGGGTCCCTGATCCTCAGCCAAGGATCAGCACTGGGAAGTCTTCACAGAGTGGCCCAGTGCAAACTAACACTGCAGATTCTGCTCATGCATCACCAAGGGGCTTTGGTGGTGCAGGAGGAAGTAAATTATAATCCAAAGGTAGTATTAATTTCCCTTCTGCCTCCCTCCCCTTCCTTCCCCTCTATGGATTTCTGTGCAAATCCACATGTACATGAGTATGTGACTGAAGTCAAGTGCCACCCAAAGGCAATGTTGCCAACTTTAAGGGTTTTATTTCAGCTGCAGCTCTGCAAGCCAACAAGTGCAGAAGTCCCTTTATTTTAGGAGCTCTGGCTAATATGGAATAAGACAGGTTTAAGTGCTATTTCAGCTCCAGAATTTCTTATGGGTTCTACAATCTGAAACTAATCCAGGGAAACACTTAACCAAAATTTATCTTCCACACCACAGACATCCATTCAAACTACATCTCCATCAACCCACTGCTTTATAAAGCATTAATTAGCAGGGCCAGCCCAAATATTTTCAGTATATTCACTTTTATGGGAAAAAACTCCTCAGCTGTTTGCCATTTTACCACTCCAGTATGAAGGAATGATGGAATGTTATTATGAACTGTATTTCCTTAGGGGCTATCTCACACGTTCCCACATGAGCTGCCTTTTTAAGAGATTCTTCATCTGTAAGGAAACATGAAAGCCTCTCTCATTTGTTGGTTCTAGAAGTGCCAGGGCCCTTTTCTGCAGCTATTGGGATGAACAGCTCTGCTCCTGTCTCCCACTCCCTCAGCAGAGCTGGGCCATGGATGTTTGCAGTTGCAGTCCAGCCAGAATCACGCTGAGTTTTACTAACAGAGGATCTGATCTAATACGTCTGAGCTCCTCTGCTTGCTCTAGCAAAGATACAAAGCCTTTGCTGTGATTCTGCCAGCTTTCATCAGCTACCTTGGTCAAGGCTGAACTCTTCCTGGATGGGAGTTTTCCAAGAAAAATCCAGCACCAAGGCAGCCCTCCAGCACAGTGCTCGTGGGCACGGTGCTGTTGGAGAAGCTGTGTTTCAGATGTGGTCATAGGCAGGCGTGGGTTCAGCACTGACTCAAAGGGAAGAATACCACCCCCTGAATCACCAGCACAGCTTCCTCCAAACCTTGAGCTTTCCTGGCCCTGCATCAGAAGAGGTTTCTGTCCCTTCTGACATTTTTGTTTACTTTCTGTAATTTTCCACTATGCTAGACATCCATGGATTTTTCTCACTGGAGCAAGGCAGACAGTGCCCCAGTCAGTTGACTTGGATTGTGATATGCCCAAGACCTGGCATCCCACCACCAACCTGTCATGCCAGAAGCTGGGGCTTTGCAGCCTCTTAGGGTGGGCAAGCTCACTGCAAGTCTCCTAACGGAGATTGGTCCCACTGGCTCACCTTCTCTAGACCCTCTCCAAGGGTAATGAGAGAAAAAAAAGAAGGAAAACGGGGAAAATGCAAAGGTAAAGGAACAAAACCACCATTACTTCTGCTCGTCTCCTCCAAAGGCTGTGGCTGTCCCAACAGCACTCACTACAGGCCCTGGTGCAGCAGGAGCTGTGCATCCAGCACTGCACAAGACCAAAAGCAAGACCCCCCCCTTCACCTGCACCCTCACAGGGAGCTCAGACACAAATCTGAGCTTTCTCTGGGATTACTCCAAGATCAGTGCCAGGTTTTGCAGCTCTGCACTTGCAGGCAGCATGAAATGGCATCCACAGTTCATGATAACGGATAATGGATCTCCTGCTGTTCCCTGAGCTACAGAAACAACTTTCCAACTAAGAAATTTTACTCATATCTGATGTGAACCTCTCCTGACATGACTTGAAGCTGTTTCCTCTTGTCCTGTCTCTGTTCCCTGGGAGCAGAGCCTGACCAACTCCTGGCTGTCCTATCCTGTCAGGGAGTTGTGCAGAGCCAGAAGGTCTCCCTGAGCCTCCTTTTCTCCAGGCTGAGCCCCTTTCCCAGCTCCTTCAGCAACTCCTGGACCCTTTCCTAGTTCCATTCCCTTCCTTGGACACAATCCAGACCCTAACTGTCTTTCTGGTCATGAGGGGCCTAAAGCTGGACACAGGATTTGAGGTGCCTCAGCAGTGCCCAGCACAGGGGACAGGCAGTGCCCTGGGCCTGTGGCCACCCTGTGCTTCTTGAATCCATTGAAGAACCAATTGACACTTGATGACCATCTCATCATATTTCATCCTGAAAATGAACACATGTGGGGAAATGCTGCTTTTTCCTGTCCTGGGAAGAGAGCTGATACCTCTTTTAAGGTTGTAGGATTTTTGTGGGCTGTTGTCAGGGAACCTGGGAGATAGTGAGGTCCTTATTATAAGGGAAAAAAATGTACAAGATTCTATAAATTCAGTGTGAGACAATATGCATTCATTCATTGCACTCCATGTGTTCTTTTCCATTAAATGCAAGGATGCAATGGCCCAAGGGCCCCAGAAGCCTAACAGCATTCAAGGAAGGTCATGAAGGGGCATAAAATTCCTGCAGAATTTTATGAAGCTGGGATCAAAAAGCCCACACATCTTTTTATACATGCCCTGAACTTCACCATTATGTTCAAAGGAACAAACTGAGCTCTTTTATCAATCTTCTTTACCTGAAAGTGATGCTTCTCCTGCCCTTACATTTAGAATACAGGCTCCAATCTTTATTCCAGGACATGGTTTTGTGCTCAGAGTTGGTGGGCTGCTGGGTGTCTGGATATTTACTCAAGGCTGTGCAAACCCCTCCCACTCAGAGGTCGGTAAGTGAAGCCTCTTTAGCCAGCCTGGTGCTGTTGTTCATGACTCAAGGCTGACTCTCCGAGCCTCTTGCTGTGCTGATGCTGCAAGACCATCTAGCTATGCCTTGGTCCCCCCCTTGTCCTCTCCTTAATGCAAGAGGGGCAGTGGGAAATGAGCAGTGTGCAATTCTCACTTGTGAATAAAAAAGAATAAATCAGGGAAGCATTTACAAGGGGGAAAGGGGAAATTAAATATGAAGGCATCTTAATAGAAAAGTTCCCAGCCTTGATAAGGACTCAAAAGAAAAGCAAACACAATGATTTTGGTTCTGTTGGTCTATCCTGGGTTATTACTGTTGGAAAACACTGTATCAGTAAAGGAAAAAACAAGAGTGCCAGCAGAGGCAAAGGAATTACAAAAACCAGTTGTTCTAGAAGTAGGAAAAGGAGGAGAATTTCTTGTTGTGGAAATCTAGACTTCCCAAGAGAATTCCTCTGCTGAATTTAGTAGATCCTGTCACTAAATACCTTGTAAAGGAAGGCATGCCTTTGCATATGCCTTTAGTTAGCTCAAAAGAGCCCATACTAGCAAACCTATTGTTTCTCAAGATGACTCAAAATACTTTCTGGGAGGGAGCAGAAGCTCACTGATACGGTTTGAAGTAAAAGGATCACCTGGTAAGGGAGGAAGCTGAATGTTCCCCTGCTGGAGAGCTCTCCACCTAGGTCACATTTCATCAGCAAACATTTCCCTCTCATGCTGTTCTTACTAAATCTACTTACTGCAAGATGTGCTGCAGCCAACTTTTGTGTGCTTCAGCTCCTCCTCAGTTCAGCCAGAGCTTTGCTCAGGCCAGGGGAAATTTGTGGATTCAAATATTTTCCTAAGGCCAGAAAGGACCCATTTGCTTGTATACTTCACTTCTTCCATCACCAAGGCAGTGAACCTCTGTTATAACTTCTTTGTGGGTGGCAAATAACTTTCTTTTCTACCTAAGCCACCACCACCAAGCTCAATAGTTTGTGACTGACCTGGGGCATAATACTTAAACTTAAGGATAAACATGACCTGTGATTTTGCCAGAGTGGGCAATGTTGGAAGTGAAGTCATTTAGTCCAAACTCCCTGCTCAGGCAGGGCATGTTACTCAAGAGAATGTAACTCAAGATTGTATCCAAGCAGCTTTTGAGAAATTCCTAAGAAGGAGACTACAATGTCTCCTTCTGACGTGTATTTAAACTCATGAGTGCAGAAAGAATGTGATAACACAATTCCTTTGCCCTGTTGTCACTCTGCAAAACCCACATTCAGACACAGATTTCTGATTAAATTGTTAAGAAACTCTGCTGATTTCACCTGGATCTTGTGAAGGGGAGGACTTCTGTATACAAGTGTCAGCTTTATGGTCTGTCTTTATACTCCATGCCTGCTCAGGTAGCATCAACCTGACAGAAAGGAAAATGCCCTCCTTTTGCTCCACCGAGGCCTTTTATTTGCTCCATCCAGAGAAAAGTGACCCAAGATATTTATTAGGCTAAGGTTTGTTTGGTTTTCCTTGGTCATAAACTCTTGAGAACGGTCAGAAGCATTTCCTGTTCTTTCACCAGGTCTCCACAGAAATCCTGGAGAGTGGGAAGAAGAGAAGAGCCCAGCTCCTGCAGTTCCTGGTGAGCATTGGGGTGGGCACACACACAAGCTCAGCCACCTGGAGATGGGAAGAGGAGCTCTGTGCTTGAGGAAGGGGCCTAGGCAGCTCTACCGGTTCTTCTGTGCCAGCAGAACTAAACCCTCTTGGAGAGGTTTGGGATAGGGAGCAATCTGGTGGCTGCTGGAATATTGGTCTCCACAACAAAGGAGCCTTCCCTTCATTCCTTGTGTAAAATACAAATATATAGAAGCCAAGCAGGTATAAATTCATGGAAACAAAATCATTGCTGGAAATGAGTTACACAGGTAAGGGGAGCCCTCAGACAGTCACATCTATATCCCCAGCTCCTCACAGTGCAAGAGAAATTCTCCAAATAATAGAGGCAGCTGCCCATAATCCCTGTGTGTTTCTTGCCTCCCTGAGGCCAGCACCATCCCTGTGCCAGGCATGGCAGAATCACATCCTATTAGAGAACTCCTGGGCTGGCAGCAATTCCAAAAACACTTCCCTGGTGCTGATGGCATCTGGGCATCTCTCAAATCGTGTTGATTTATTCTCCTTGCAACTCTGTGAGGTGAGAAAACACCAGTGTCTGCACTGCACAGGAAAATTCAGGCACGAGAAGGTCACCAAGTAGCTTTGTACATCCCAGACAAGCCACTCATGCAGGAGAGTTTCCTTCTTCTTTCCTGGGAACATTCTGCTCCAGCTCCAGCTGACCCAGGGGAGAAAAGGCTGCTGCTCCAGCCCTTTGCCACCCATCCAAGGGCTCTCCAGCATTAGAACAGTTATTTCCCAACAGCTCCAGACTAAATGACCCTGCTTGGCTTTACTGAATTCTTCTCTTCCCCACCCTGCCCCAGGTCATTCTGAAAATGGACTTCATGAGAAAAAAGAACTGAAACACCAAGATGTGGCTCTGGCTTTTGAATATGGTTTGGGGAATTTCTGAAGAACTCCTAAAGAATTAAAGGCACACTGAAGCCAAGAGACCTGCTCCAGTCATCTTTGGGAAGCACCAGGTCAGGCAGCCAAGCCCTGCTTCCACACTGCTTGTGCTCATAGATTTTGCATCAAAAAAAATCTCAAAGACAACAAAATAATAAATGCAATTCCCTCCTCCCCTCCCTGCTTCCCTTTGCAGGGCCTCCTGTTTCTTTTGCTGTTCTGATGGGACTTTTACTGGAGACTCTGGTGCAGGCATTAGTAATCCTAGAGCCTCTGTATCCTACAGCAGGCAGGAGCTGGCAGGTAGGTAGAAGTTGTAAGGAAATTTTGCTAAAAGCCAGAGCATTGTTTTTGTGCAGAGCCCCAGCTTTTCAGAGCTCCCCTCCTCTCCCTGCTGACACTGTCTGTGCACAGCCATCCATGTCAGTGCAGCTGGGAGAGCAGGGAGGAGGCTTGGGGGAACATGGGCTCATACAGACAGGGAGACACTGCCAAAAACTTCTGCAGTGTCACCAGATCAGCCTTATCTATTGGCCATGAAGGAGTAAATTCTGCATGCATTTCCCACAAGAACATGATGCTAAATTCACCCCTCCCTGAGTTTTGGTGTTTTGTTTTTTTGTTTTGTTTTGTTTTGTTTTGTTTGTGTGGTTTTTTGGGTTTTTTGTTTGTTTGTTTGTTTTTTGTTTGTTTTGTTTTTTGTTTTTTTTTTTTTGTGTTTCACCACCTTCTGCATCTGTTAAACAAGGTATCCTATAAGGATGCAGAAGTAAAAAAACTCATCAGTGCCTTTCCCCTTTAGCATAACTAGCTGCTGTTTGAAGAATTATATAATAACATGCAGTAAAAGAAACCCTCACTTAAAATGAAAGTTTTTCATAAAGCCCCTCTACTTTTGTTCAGTGGAAACTCATTTAAAGTTGATTTATTGCACCTTGGAATTTAAAGCTTCAGATAAGATTAATGGACTGTTTTCTTGTTACATCATCTTCATGGATTGTCAAGACAAGCCTACAGTGAATTCACAAAGGAAAGTTTGGTTACAGTACCCGGCTAAAACACTGGAGCAATTGCTGTTTCTAAGTAACTCAATTGGATAACATAACAGATAGGCTTCATAAGAATAAATATGGAATTTTCACTGTATTAGAACAGCGAGCTGTGGCCATGTTTTACATTACAGGAATAGGTCATATATTTTTAAATACATCAGACATGACTCATTCTTCAGTCCACACTCTGATTGGCTGAGAGAACATATTTTTCCCCTTTTGGGCCGTGTTTTTGGGGGATTTTGAGATCTATACTTACACTTTCTAGTGTGGTTAGGTTGGAAGTTGATAGTGGTAACAGAAAGGGTGGAAAAGGAGGATTGTCAAAGGCAGGAAAGACCATCCTGTGATGATCTAAAGAAAGGCTGCAGGGACAAGCAGCACCCACAGAGCAAAGGGTTTATCTGTAATAGAGTAGCACCCTAGACTCCTTGGAAATTGGATCCCATGGGTTCAAAGCCAGCAGCAAACCCATCCTCCCACCCTGCAAGTGAAGCAGCATTTTTGAAAAAAAAAAAAAAAAAAAGAAGCTCAGTCCACAACCAGCAAATACAACTTTGACACCATCTCTGAGGTTTCCTTAGGGAGAGAGTGTGATTTCCATCACACAGCCACAGAAAGAAGAGTACAAACAACTCCAAGTGACAGCTTCAGCCAGCAAAGCCTTGGGACCAGACCACAAGTGGCACGTGAGGGCTTGATCCCCCACCCAGAACTGTGGGATGGAATTCCCCTTGCAAAGAGACATCCCCAGGGGACATAGGACACCTTAAGGTGGGAGCCTCCCCCAGCTCCCCAACAGGCTCCACGTGTTTTAACAGCTTGACAGGCTTCCAGGAATGCAGCCTGGAGCCAGTAAATAAAAGGCTTAGTAAATAAGAGATGCAAAGAGTGATACTGTTTGCTAACTCACATCCAACCAATGCAGATAGCCAAGCAATTGGATTTGGCTTCGTTTCCACACAATATCCATCCCTGGGGGTATCTAGTTTAGAAAGCAAATTTCTTTACAATGAAATGGATTTGGCAGCCCTGCTGCAAATGAAGTTCATCTTGAGGGCAAAGAAAAAAACCCCACCACCCTCCCAACACTGCTAAGCAGTTACTGTGTAATTTATGTCAAATTATTGGTTGCTAGGAGGAATAGATCCAGATCTGCCTACATTTGCTATAGGAAAGGATTATAGATCTTTCATTCAGCCCATCAGAAGCATTATCAGAGCTGCTACTTAGTCTGCCAAATGTCTGATAAATGACCTTTTGGGGGATTTTGTCCTTAGAGGTTTGGTTTCTTTAACAGCCTTGTTTAAACCATGGAGAAGGACATGAGCAGGCTGTGAGGCTGAGCCATACATGGAGCCTTTGGAGGACCAATAAAATCAGACTATTTGAGCTTATAAATATCTCAGATTCTTAAATCTCCAGAGGGGAAGTTGTGAGAAAGTACAATAAAAACAGAAAAGTTGGTATTTCTCAGACATACAAACTGAAGAGAAAAAAAAAAAAAAAAAAGAAGGAAATTAAACCAGGCTTTAAAATACAATTTCATAGAAAAAAAGATAAGTTTTTAGATTTATTTTGGGATTAATGGTGAACCAGCTTTGCTTCCTACTTTGCTATAAAGAGCTTGTATTCAAGGAGGAGTTGGTTTTAATCAAAAATTACCAGCACTCTAATTTTGTTTACAATTTCCCATCTACAGAAGTGCTCACACTTTGCTCGGTGTCAGATTTGATCTGAAGGAATTACAGGATCCAACCAAATAAATGAAAGGCAGCTATCAGGACAGGCCAGATTGTTCAGAAATATCAAATATATATCCTTTCCGAAAAGGTTGAATCTTTGTAGCACATGAGCAGCTGTTATATCCAGCTCTGATGTATTTTCTTTGCATATTGGAAGCACTCAGCAAAGCAGCACAGGGTAATTAAGCCTGAGACTAAAAGCCAGCACATTTATGGGCCTTAGTAGACATTTCTCAGTAGTTCATAGGACTTATCATAAATTTACATGTTTGTTTAACTTAACTGGGACTATTTGCTGGGGTTTTTTTTCTTCTGCTTTTAGAGATAATTTTTCTTATGTAAGAAATTCCGATTCATGATGCAGCACAGAATCTGCAGCTGTGCTCTGGCACAAGTGCTGGGTCAGACAGAGATGAAATTGAGCTCCCCAGTGCCATTGGCCAAAGACATTGAGCTCGTGGCCCATAATCAAAGCAGGAGCCCAAGATCAGGGCACGGGTGAGCCACAACAGGGTACTTTCTCATGTCCTTTGTGGCCACCTGCTCCCTCCCACTAACCTGGGGCCAAACTGTGCTCAGCCCAAAGGTGTTTATTGACCTTATAATGGTCAGACTGAAGGTTGTGGCTCCAGCTGCTGAACAGAAGCCTTCACATCATCAGTGGGAGAGGAGCTGGTCTTGACCCTGTGAATTTACCTTGGGGCTACCTATGATAGAGGACGACACCTGTCATACAGTCAGGATAGAACAGTTAGAAGATAGAACAGTTTGAAAAGTTGATATTCTGTGACTTCAGCTCCCATAATCACCTGGATCAACCTGCACTGACCAACTCTTTAGAGCAAGTTAGCCTCATAACTCCACAGTGCAAAGAGCAGTGGAACTGCTTTTGAGTTAAAGTAAGTACACCCACATACTCCACAAGAGTAGAAAATCAGTTTTATGGAATGGCAATTCCCTTAGTCTCAGGGCCTCCTCAATGATCCAATCAACGGAGCAGGAGCTGAGAAATTCTAAAAGGGTTTGCACGTGCATTTTTCTGTCCAGCAGCTGAGAATTCCCAGCTCTAGGCCTCCACCAGGCAGGCATAAAAGGTCACCTGCCCTCCACTCCAAGTGGGCTACAGGACAATGTACCATTGAGCAGATGTAAGTTTGCTTTCAGGTAACCATTAACAGGAGCTCAGCGTGGAGACAAACAGCTCCTCTTTTTACCAGCTCCTGCAGGTGCCACAGGGATGAACCCCAGCAGGGAGTGTAATTACAGTAATTACAGACCTGAGTGGGCCTGGGGACTCCTTTACAATCCTTCCTTTGACTTTCATTTTGCCCTGGTCCAGCCTTGTTCAGGAATTATTTAATACCCCATAAGCCCACCCCTGTTTTCTTGTGGGGAGAAGAAGCTGCACTTTGCATAATTCCTAAGCTGATTTTCCCTTGAGCTGGAAAAGCACATGTATTTGACTAAAAGACAATGGAGGCTGTCTGGACTAAAGATGTATTTGGGACCAACAAATCTGGTGAACACATTGACTCAAGACCTTGAGTGCCCTGTTCTAGTGCTGATCATTTCTTTCTGTGACTTTGGATAATGAGTTTTTTAACAATAAACCCTGAAGTTGTTTGTAAGTGCTTTGGGCTTCTGGAGCCTACTGTCACATAATCTACTGATAGAGGAGGGTGTGTAAATAGAGTCGGGTGAAACTGGAGAATTTTTGACCAATTAGTTTGGTCAAGAAAAATGCAGCTAAGGCTGTAGATGGTTTAAACCAAAATCACTGTCAAAGTTAATAGGATGACACTGATTTGTCAGAATTTCTGGTCTTTGTGTGGTTAAAATATGTAGTTAGCAGTTGTGTTTGAGTGTTTTCATTGTGCCTGTTCACAGCACCTGAGTGAAAGGCATTTTAAAAGTCCCTCAGAAAAATAATCTCTTTTCTATTCTATATATTCTTCATGCTTCCTGCTCACTTCATTGCAAGGGAGTTGGAGTAGACGACATTTGAATGTCCCTTTGAACCCAAACCATTATATCATTCTTCAGTGGCACCATGAATCACTGCCCAAAATACACTTTCTGTAGCTTGTAAATGTTTATCCTCTTAATTACTGCAAATTAACTAATGTCAATGAAAACACAATTAAGAAACTTTCATGGCAGCCCACAACCAACTCCTCGATAACCTTTTCAGTGCACACACACGTGATTTGGTTATGTGATGTGTCTGTGCTGTTTGCAAAGTATTCCATAGAAACTAAGAGAATTTGGGGGGCATGAATCACCTCAATACAAGTTCTGTTACAGGTCAGCAAAGGAAGGGCAAGGAATAGCCAACCTAAACAGCACAGGTAATTGATCTCACATTCTTCTGTTTATATACCCAGTGCCCTGAAGGCACATTGTGAGTCCCTCCAGATTGCTTGAAACGTCATTTCTTCCCAGTGTTTCCTTAGAGACAGAGATGAATCAGCCTGGAGAAAAGCAGCTGGAGTCAATAAAAATTCCAGAGGGATAACCTGGCCCCACCACCTCTTTGCCTAAGACTTTCAGAGCAGGACTCTGCTTTCTCCTGTTACTTCAGTCTCAGGGGCTTCTGTTTTGAGGGAGGAATGCAACACCCTCTCATTAAACTGAAAGGATCTCCAGGGGTTTTTCCTCTGTTTCAGCTGTTTCCCTGTTTTCCCATGCTTTGTTTACTCTCCAGTATCTGTTAGTAAGTGAATGGCTCAGGCAATCTTGTCTGCCTGTTCCTGCGGCTCTGTTAACACAGAACATCAGCTAACTCATCTCCTCTGTCCCTCTGACACAGAGTTATCAATCTCTTGGAGAGGCACTCAGGGACCAGGTGTCATTTGCAGCCCACTGGGTTGGAGGCAATCTCTCACTGGGTTGGATCAGGACCAGGTGCAGCAGAGCTGAAGCTTTATTCCACCTCCCAGCCTCTTCACCTTCAGCATATGTCCCCTCCAGCTGTAACTTGGAGGTTACTCAGATGACAAAAGATAGTCCTGTTCAAATCTTCTCCCTTCCAAGCTCACCACATCTGCAGAGATGCTGTTCTTGGTGGAAAATGCCCCAAATCAGCAATGAAGGACATGAGATGTGGCCACCCTTGAAAGGCTCAATAAAACATTCATCTGGAAGCTGCACAGCTCCTGAACCTCTGGGGCTTTTTGTAAATGCCATCAAATTACTTAACTTCTTCATTTTATTCAAAAAGATGAGGAATAGTTACAGAAGGGTCAGGGCATGTAAATACAGTTAAAACAAAAAGAAACAGATGCCTCTAAAAGAAATGGCATGTTTGTTAGCATTTACTTCAGGGGTTAGAGTTAATAGTCAGTGGCCAGAGAAATACTTTCAAATTGTCTCAGACAATTCTTTTAAATTGATTTCTTCCATGCTTAAATTTATGTCTTACCTTTATCTCTTTTATGAACTTAAACACAAGCTACAGCACACTCTTTTTATTCTAAATTCTAAGCTTTGAAGTTACTACCACACTTCTCCAGAGGTTGTGGGTGTATATTTAGCGTGTTAATGTGTAACAGGTTTCATTCATAAGTCTCAATATATTCTGTAGCATAACACAGCCAGAGTCAGATCTGCTGTGATCAGCAGAGGCTCCATTCAGGAAGAAGGAAACTCAGCCTCCTTGCCTCTCTCTTTCTGGGGAAAGCCTTTGAAATTCACAGCAGACCGGAAAAAATGAGAAGTTCCCTCCTTCTCCTTCCAATTTCAACAAGTTGTCATTTTTTGGTTTTTTTTCTTCATTCATGAGCGTAGAAGCTATTAATAAAATCCCTGAATGAGAGTGGTTTACCCCTAAAAGTGACACATACCTTAGGCTTTGCAAGCCAGCATGACAACAGTCAAAACAGAAATCTGCCTCTCAATATCTCAGCACATAACGCTGTCTGTGCTTTAAAAAAACCCATCAGACAGCCTCATATCAGCTGCAGACAGATGAGTCACTAGAAAGCCTGAGACAAGCAGACCTAGAGTCACCTCCAGCCTGGAAAACACTTCCTGTCTTTAATAAAAAAGTGCAGGATTCTGGCAGTGAAGCAGAACTCCTGGCAGGCAGATGCCCAGTGCTCCTCATCCCCTCCTGGGGAAGGGGGAACCAAGGGCAAAAAGGAGCAGTGGGGAAAGGAACAACAAGGCTCTCTGCAGCAGGTCTGGTACAGCAACAAGGTGTGCCCATGAGCAAAGGATCATGAGAATAGCCCTCAAAAGAAAAACATGGGATGTGGCACAGGCATTTTGGGCTGCAGGGTAGCAAAAGGTTTGCCTGGTTGGATTTCTTACTCCTGTCTCATCCAGCAAACCTGGCATTTTGCTTTTTCTCTCCTAAAAACATCTCCCCATGGCAAGGTTTAGTGCCAGCAAGGAATAGCATCTATCCAAGTGACCATGTGTGTCCCAGCAGGCAGTGCTGGAGGGATTGCAGCAAGACAGGACATCTTTGTGAGGACTCTCTGCCCTTAGCAGGGACAAGCTATGACTAAAAGCACCTTCTGTCTCTCCCAAGCACTCTGATAATAAACTATCAAAAGCCTCAATTGCCAGGTAATTCCTCTTTCCTGGTGCTGGAGACCTCCCAGGTAGGATTCATATCACAGCTTTCCTAAGGCAGTGTGGGGCTGCCCTCAGCACAAATGGCTTGGGTTAAAACCTACTTCTCTCTTGACTCATCAGCTTTATTTACATGGTTCCTCTGTCGACAAAATCTCCAGTAGTCCTGCCCTTCCAGATTTTCAGGAGAAATGCAAACAAAATTTCTTCAGAAATGTTTCTCTTAGTTCTTATTAAAAGAAATCAGAAAAACAACTTCTGTCACTACCTTCTCATTCAGCTCTTGTAAGTTTTGAAGAGAAAAAGGGTCTGCACAGCCTCAGATCCATCCTTTGCTGGGGACTGTCAGACCCCAGACCCACTCGTGTTCCCCTATCTCCCCTTGGTAGCTCTGCCCCACAGCCCTGAGCCTGCCACCAGAAGCTTTCAGGGTGGAGCAGGAAGGGCACAGCTACTAGCCCCTGGAAAAACATCTCCGAAAGTTTGGCTTGCTCCATTTCCAATAAATCCCCACCCAGCACGGAGCAGTGCTCGAGGGCACTCAGGTCAGGAGGGAGCAGGAAAGGTGGCTGGGCTGAACCAGTTTGCTGGGCTAGAGAGAAATCAAGCACCTGCTCTGCAGCCTGGTGAGCTCCTTGGAGAAGTATGGGCACAAGGACAGGACCTGTTTTGATAAACAACACAGCGAAGTGTGGTTTAGACAGAGGCCTTGATGTAGCCCTGTCCAAGTCTTGAGATGCCATCTGAAAAACAAAGTATGAAAGGTTCCTTATCGCCCAGAGATGAAGGGACAAGAGGAATAAAGTGCAAATGAATAACAGTGAGGGATGGAGGAGAGAAATACTTGGAAATACTTCATACTTGGAAAAAGTAGGACAGCATCCATTTCTCTCAATGGGATAAATTAAATACCTCACCTCTGAGCAACCGTACTGCTTGAAACCAAATATTTATGAGCTCTATTTGCTCTTTCTTGCCCCTATTTTTTTCTTCTGACTAATGCCTTACCAAGAGTCTGGTGTGCTGGGCACAGTACATGCCCACATCAGGGCATAGCTCTGAATATTGCAGAGCTCAAAACAAGCCAAGAGTAGAGGAAAAGGCACCAATAAACTATGGAAAACCTACAAGTTTTCCAGCCCTATGAAACTGGAAAGTATTTGTCTGGGAAAATGCCTGCCTCAGGTACTTTATGGTGAATGTGGCCTTTTTTCAAACCTGATTGTTTGGACCACAAGCAGAACAATTTCTAATAGGAAAACACAACTTTCTAACCGGGTTTAGCTCCACGGGATAAAGCAGCCCAGATCAATTTTCTTCACGGACATCTGTAAAGTGTTTCACTTTTGAGGACAGGGTAAGTGGCCTGCTGCCATCACTTGAGTGGAGCTGGGGAGGATCCTCATTCCCAGTGAGGCTTCCCAACCACTGGCTAACTATTTCCCTCCCATATTCCAGCTGCTCAAGCTCTCAGCAGAGCTGGAAACAACATTTCATTGCATTCAAAGCACTCCACAGATAGCAGTTAAATTTCTCAGCATGTAAAGTAGAGTTATTAGTGTTCTGCTCTTGGCTGGAGGGATTTCCCCACAAAATCCAGGTCCTGAATGAGGAAGGAGGAGGGTACCCAGTGCTGTTCCCTTGGGGATACCTGGCCATGCAGCAGCACAGGCAAGAGCCCTGTGTTACATTCTGCAAAAGAATTGGGAAAAAATTAATGCACATTATCTCCTATATGCACCACAGATCCCAAGCATCTCACCCTCCAACTGGTGAGTTCCAAAGAAAACAATATCCCTTTTTATCCTGTGGAAAACATTACCTCAAAAAATTATGTTTAGCCATAATCTCCAAGTTTCTGGCAAAGAAGAGGAAGCAAGTGCTATTTTTTTTTAATCCCTAGGTGAAAAGGAGAAAAGATTACCTGCATTAACTCTATCCTTTGCTGCCCTTTGGAATTAAGACAGGGAATTATTTCTGCACAGCAAAGGACCAGCCCATCCCAAACAAGAGCAGACACACACACACCACCCAACACCTCATTTTACTGACACAAGCGCCTTGAGTGCTACAATGGCTATCTCTCTGTAACTCCAACAGCATCTGAAGAAAAACAAAGGACAGGAAGAGAGGCAGGGAACATGAATGGTGTAAAGTTTTAAGTGTGGATACAAGTGCTTTATTAAATATTGTCTGCCAAATGCTCTAATGCTGGAGGAACTTTGCCAAGCAGGAATTTGGCTCTGTGTCCTTCTTTGTCCATTTATTTGGTTTCTTTAAGCTGTATCCCAGCTCTGAATTTAAGGTATTCTGGATGCACAAGTAGGTCTAAGACAGTGATGCTCCTCTTAAATATTTATCAAGAAACTCACAGACTGGCCGTTTTTCAGGGAAACCCTTAAGCAGAATTTAACTTTTCAGTAAAGGTCCCACTGCTCCATGTGATGGTTGCACTTACAGCTGTGCTGAAGATTTTTCAGATACTCTGCAAGTCCCAGCTTTGCTTTCTGACAATCATGAATATAAAGAAGATTGCTTCTTCCTTCATCCATTGACTGGTATTTACAGCAGCTGATTCTTTCCTTTCTACAGCCTAAAACCACAAAATCTCTTTGTTTGACTAGATAATAAGCTAGCAGCAAGTGGTGTTTACTTAAAGCATCTTCAAAGAATCTCAGAGCACACAGACCCCAAACAAAGCTGCTCTACACAATTCACTTGCCTGTTTAGAAAACTGCAAAGCAAACCAGTGTTCTCATGCTTTATCTAAGATAAAACTCCCATGGAAAAAGACTGGTGTGATAGGTTGGGTGTTTTAAACAGTGTATATAACAGTACCAGATATCTTGGTTAAAACAAAACCACAGGTCAGATTTGTCAGTGGGAGTAAGAGGAAGCTCTGAGTCTTTCTGCTCATCAACTGCTCCTATTTGCCACTGGAGCTAAGGACTGATGCTGAGTGTATGAAGTCATTAAAATCCCTTTTATGCCTTCCATGCCAAAGCCTTTGGAATCCCCTCTCAATTTTCCTCCCAAGCCATAACAAGCAAGGCCACCACTCTCTGCTACAAGCCAGGCATGATCCTCATAAAGTGGTTTTCAACAGCGAATTTCAAGAAGCTGTAAAAATGCTCCAGGGTCAAAAAGACCTTTCTGGGGCAGGAGGATCAATCACATCCAGGCCAACAACACTGAGCATAGCTGAAGGCTGGTATTTCCTAAAATTAATAGCAAGTATTTAAGAATATAATTACCCTTCATTAACCAAGAATGCAGAGTTGCACTTTTACACACTAGCCTTCAAGCAGCCAAGTTAGATGGACTGCTCCATCTCACCATCAAAATTTTAGCTACTAGCTTGTAAAAAAGCAAAGCAAAAACCATCAGGAGATAGATGGGGATGATATGCTGGGTTTGACTCACCTTGAGAAGACCTGACCAGCACAGCCATCCTTTGAGAGTGCTACAACCATAAATTCTTGGGTGGAGGCAATGCCTCTGCTGCCCTGTGCACTGTACCTCTGGGAGGTGTGGGAAGGTGCCCTAGTTTGAACCCTGTGCTTAAGGCAATCCAGAGCTAATTTATGGATGAAGGATGAAGCAAGTGCTGCAATGCCTGGTTGCCCAGACCACAGCTGTGCCTCACTGTGAGGGGGATTTTGGGGGGTTGGTGAAGTCAGCCCAGGCTGGTCTCAGCAGCTACACCAGCTTGAACAGCTCCCACCTTTGCCTGTCTCCCATCAATCACTCCCTCTGCTCTGACAGCCCACTTGACCCCAGGGCTTGCCAGGACACAGCATTAGTGAATAGGTCAGGTTAGACTTCACTTCTAGGATTATTTTATAGCCTGGAGCAGTTCACTGATCCAATTTGCCTACTGGCTTACCAAATGTAGGGTCACAAGCAGCAGGTCAAAGGAGGGGACAAGGGGATCCTTTAGGTTGCTATTGCTGGTGGAGAACAGTGGATCTGCCCCTGGGTTAGGAAGCAGCTGCTGAGGATGTGGGGATCCTTTCTGGATTTAGGTGCCTTCAGTCTCTTCTGGGGCAATCTTGTCACTTTGACCTAAGCAATCACTAGCAGACAGTCTTGCTCAGTTAGGTTATTCTTAATTAAAATTTAAACCTTCCCTGTGACAATGCCGCTGTGTCAACCTCCTAGATGCTCTTTCCCCTAAAATCCCACTAATTTGCCAGCATCATGCTGTTGATGAGTTGCTCAAAACATAACACATGTTGCTATAAACACAGAGCTGTTACCTCCCTGTCTCAGAACCCAGTGCTCGAGGGCACTGAGCCTACCATTTAATTAACAGCCACCAGAGCTGAGAATTGCATGTGGAACAGGAGCAGCCAGTGTAGAAACACCATCTGTGCAGACCAGTTAGGAAAGGGGATTTCTTATCCCTGCAGCCTGGGGAGCACAGAGGTGTCTGGATTAGATCTCCATGGCCAGCTTACCCACCACACTAATAAATGCAAGGCTCATGCCAGCACACAGAGTATTTGTGGTTTCAGGCTACGAGGCAGCTCTAGGTAAGCCACAAATGTTTGTGTCCCAGAGCAAGCATTTCCAGGGCACCCAGACAATCCAGAAGAATGAGTGTGATTGAGCTGTCAGGCAGATGCACAGACTCTTGTCTAGACACACAGAGCACAGTCAGGCCAGGGCAGGTGGAGGACACAGGGATGGGAATGTGGGTGGCAGCAGGAGGCTGAAGTGAGCAGTGTTCCACAGCCCAGCTCATGTCCTGCCTTCCCATCTGGCTGACCAGGGCCAGATGCCCTTGCAGGGATGATCTGGCACATGTCCTCCTCGGTCTTCCTTGAGGCCACATTCTGTCACAAGCCCATGTGAGATTTGGTGTTTGCTACTGTGCTTAAGAGTGTATCAAAACCATGGGAACATCAGGACAAATGGATGCGAGCAGAGAAAATAATTTGAGAGTAAATTCAGCTTTTAAACATTTGCTCCCAAATTACAACTCGTTTTCTTGTAGGGAAACCTATTCTCAAAAACTGAAGCCTCAGCCCTTTGTTGGAGATTCACCTCTTTAGGAACTAAAGTGGAATTAGCAATTGGACTGCAATGCACCTTTCCCTCTTGCCCCATATTTCAGTGGGACAGATGATCCCAATCTAAAAGCTCAGGCTGGGCAGATTTCAAACCACTGCTGAGCAGGACTCACCAGTCAAGATATAACTTAGCAACAAAACTTTCCTTCCAGCAAAGTATCAATACATCCAGCTGGATGCCTGCCCAGACCACAGAGCTGTTCAAACAGCCTTGCTGGAGAATTCAGTGCCCCAGAAGTCAGTCTCCAAGCCAGAGTCTCCCAATAATTTGAACAATAAAATCTCTGCACCCAGTCATTTGAAGGAGGCAATGCTGTCAGTGACTGAAGGAAATGGCAGGTCCCTTGCTAGTTCAACAAGTAATTACATACCCTGTTTGTGAAAATGTTCCCTGCCAATGGAAACATCATTTTTAATAATTTTTAAGAGGCTGTTTTTTTAATAGCCACTCTATAAAGCAAGCTGGGAATAAATACCCATTAAAATCAGATCTAGAATTCAGCCATAAAGCAAAAAGCAAATGGAATGGGTTTCACTTGGTAAATTTTCTCTCCCATGTTCCCAGGCCCCACAGAGCTGCCTCGCTGTGTTGTGCTTTCTGCAATCTTTTCAGCAGCTCCCCCATTTCCCCTAAAACCCAAACTGCACAGGTCAAGCTCCCCAGTGCTATCAAATCACATGGCTTTTTACAAATTATCTGGATCCTTAGCCCTCAGTCCCCTTTCCCAATTTTTTTCCCAGCACCTTCCAGTCTCATTTCCCTCTGCAAGGAGCACAAACCAGTCAAGAGACACAAACTGGATCAAACAGGTGCCATCCATCACAGCACTTCGGATAGAACTGAGAGGAAAAAGGGCTTTAATAAATAAAGCATGTTTTTGCACTCATGTCGAACAAATCCCTAAGTATGAGCATTAAAATCCAGCCGGCCCTTGGGAATTCTGATTTAAATAAGGTTGATCATGTCCAGACAGAGCTGAAGAAACTTCTACCTTGCCACATGAGCAGTGGTCTCCTGCCCACATCGCTTGGCTCAAACTGGAGGCATGAGGAAGCCAAAGGGACAGCTAGTTAGATTATATAAACTTATTTTGCTAGTATAAAAATAAACAGAATTTGACTTTTTTTTTCTGAAAGCACTTAAAGCAAACATTGTTTTTTCAAGCCTTCCCAAGGTTTTTAAGGATGTTCCTCAAATTTTTAATGCAAATACCAAGAGTACATTTTGACTACCAGAAACGAAAAATGTTTTGAAAAACAATTTTGCTGGAAGTGTTATAACTTTTTTTAAAAAAGTTTTCATTAAAAAATACTTCACAGAGGTACCTTTCTGTGGAAAATTTTGCTTTTAAAAAGCCCATTGGTTTTCACACATTTTTTTTTACTGCTGCTAACAGGAGAAAAGCTGCTCCTATTTATGAACAGGATTTTGGAGGCAGAGGTTTTGGGGTGTGAGCAGGTAAGTGCATCCTCGCCTTGGCTTTTAGCTCCTCACAGCCTCCTCTGGATGCATCTCCTGACAAAACAGTGAATCCATACCTGGAGTTTCCAACTGTAAAACACAACCTAATGGTCAGGATGCTACAGCCATCAGCTCAACAGCAGGGCAGTGGTGAGTCCTGCATTTCCATGGATGCAGAGCTCATGGGGGCTGGAATGCCCTGTCCATGCACCTGGGACCCCAGGAAGAGTCATGGCTCTTTTGAAGTGTGATTACAGCTGTGCAAATAATTACATTTTGGTTCCCTGGCTGGACTTGAAAACATGCTATTCTGTTTCAGATCCATCCAAAATGATTTTAAAATTTTGAGTGCACCAAGAAATAGAAGTCATCCGGCTCCCACCTGGGGTCAAACAAAACATTGCATTTACAGAAGGAAAGAGATAAAAATATCATTTAAAATGTGAATTGTGATGCTTCCCTCTGGACACAACAGCAATGAAACAGCTTTGAGGGGCTTGCAAATCAACACAGCCCCTCCAGAAGGCACAAAGGTTGTCACAGCATGGATGAGACAGGCAGGAGGCACGACAAAGTGGCAGTAGGGCTCATGCCACCCTGGCACCTTCCCTTGCCCCCTGGCCTTTTGTCCCAGGACACACAGAGCTGGGCTGAGCGGTGCAGAGGATCATGCCCATGGTTCTGCCCCCTCTGGGATTGCTCTTGTGCTGCCAAAACTCCATCCGTGCACTGACTCACAGCAGCCCCAAGCTGCAAAGTTGTTTCTTGACTGGATTTGCATTTGGCTCCTCCTCTCCTTTGCAAGAAGGGGACTTCTATCTAGTCCCTGAAGTTTGTGGAAAGGGAAAGGCCATGCAAACAGAAAAATATTAGATGCTAGAAGTCCAACAGTATTATGCTAAGGTGACTGTTGATCCCAATCACACAGTATTCCCAAACGCATTTGGAAAACAAAATTTACTATTCATGCCTTTCCTGCCAGTACCATCTTAAAATAATCTGGAAAGTGGTTTTAACTTATTAAAATTAGCTTTCTAAATCTGGCTCTTGCCTGCTCCTCAAAGGCTGAAGAAGCCACCAAGAGCACTGCCATCACTCACTGTGTGACCCCACAGGAGACACCAGCTGGGACACACATGGAACAGAGAAGCCAGTGCCCTGTGAGGCCTCAGGGCATGGTTCCTCTCTTTTGGAGGAGCCCCTCATGCCAGAAGAGCCCCACAGAAGTCAGCAGGAGTCCATATGGCTGAGATTTTGTGGCCTGATCTGGGCTTACGTAGCTGGGGCAGATGAAAGATGATAAATGACATTTCATGACACAAAGTTCTCATCCCTTGGGATTGTTATCCCAGCCTGGCTGTAGCAACACAGCTCCTGCTGTTATCCTGAATAAAAATCCCCACTGAGCTCTCCTTTAAGTAGTTTGCATATAAAATGAAACTGGCACACTCTGGCACATGAAAATGGATTTAATGAAGGCCTGGTTTAAAACTGCTTGGTACTTGCCAAGAATATTTCACCAAATCTGAGCAGGCACTGGGCCAGGCTCTCACTGTTCCAGATGCATTAGCTCCTATTCTGAGAGCATGGATGAGTCACCAGGACAAACTCCAGGCTCAGTGTGGAGGAAAGAGCCTGGTCCAGCCTGAAGACACGGAGTAAGTGGGAGCCTGAGCCTTGCTTTAGCAGCCTTGGATCTGCACCTGGGAGTGTTTGTATTCTCAGCATGCATTTCCCTAAAAATATCCCAGCACTGGGATACCTTCTCTGATTCTCCCTCTGCATCTCCTCAGATTTTAGTTTGATGAGCAGAAGTCAAACTTTTCCTGTGTTTTTCCATGTTCATTTTCTGTTTCATAGCACAGAATAATCCCAATATCCCATCCAATGTTCTTCAGGCCCTGCAGACTCAAGTCCAGCAGTGAGAATGAGATAGTTTAATTATTTGCCTTTTATTTAAATTAAAACTGCCATATTATATTGAGAAGAGCTTTTCCTCTATTGATTGTTAAATCAGATTCCTAACATAACATCAATTGTGATTAATTGATGATTATCTACCTTGCATATACAACAGAAGTCAAAAATGACAACATAAGATTCCATAATAAAAATCTTCAGGCACCACTGTTTGGAAATTTGTAATTTAAGGTTTAGATTTGCCTTCCAGCTCCTGGCTGCAGCAGAGGATTGAAGCGAAATAGTCTTGTATTCAACAGCTTTAACAAGATGTGAGAAAAGGGCATTGAGGTGAAGATGCTGGATTGGAGAAGACACAAGGTGGAGGATCAGGCACAGCAGAGAGGGGACCTGAGTGTTTGGAGATGCTTGCACCCAACCTAATTCATCTGGAAATGAGGATGGAGAACCATGAAGACATCATGCACGGGATGGGTCATCTCCTCAGTTGATGCATGTGGTGTGACACAATCATGTGGCAATAAATGGTTTTAGAAAACAAGTCCTTCTTGGGCAGGACTTACCCTGATTTCCAAAGCAACCAGATCCCTGGCCAGCAGCCCCCTGAGCCTGGGCCCTGCCCTGCTTAAGGGGTGCAAGGCTCCTCTGCAGTCTGTGGTTTCCAGCCCGACAAACTCAACGTGCCATAATCACAATTTCTACTGCAGCCTCTCCTTCACTCCTTGTGCTGATGCTCCAGGCAAAGTTTCACTGCAATGCACATACCCCAAAAAATGTGTCTGTGGTTCTTGGAAACCTAAATTTGAACTTCTTAATAGCATAACAAAAACAACTGAGAAGTTACTCAGTGCATCATCCATGGCATTTAGTAATATTATATCACCCATGCTCACTGGCTGCTTTTCTGAGTAGCCATCAGCAGAGATTTATTTCCTTCCAAACGATTTCTCCCTTCTTGAGTCAGAAGGGACCTATGTGAAAAAGCCATCGTTTGGAAAAATACAGTAAAAGAAAAATTCTGTCCTAAATTGCTCCTTTTCAACACAGTCTGCATTACAGTAGCTTGTAGCAGAATAACTCAAGAGACAAGACTGCCTTTCTGCAACAGAAGAGGCTGAGAGAGACATTTAACACTTAATGTTTACATCCTTCTCTAGACAGATGGTTGTTTTTCTTGCCCAACAAAATACGTGTATCTGGCCTGCCTCTAGTGCCCTGGTGCTGCTGCTGTCATACTTTACCCTGTCTTTTCAAAAAGAAGAAATGCCTGGTGCTTTTTCTAACAAACCAAACTAGACACTATTTCCCAAGTCCACCGCTTGAGCAGTCACTGATGACTCTCTGAAAATCCTGGAAATGCAATGACAGCAGCTGAGCACTCATTACCAGCACTGTTGCTTCTTCTCATGCTGCAAATGCCTTCAGCAGCAAAACTGCTGCAGATTAATCTTCTGCAGCTCCTTCTGCTAAACAGGGGAAAGGTGTCAAGTGCCCATTTACAGCTTTCTCCATAAATCTGTTTTTTTCTCAGGGCTGAGAACTTTGCTGATGAAGAACTCCAGCAAAGGTTTTTCCCTTGACACTAGCAAGAGTTGGATCAGGCCTAGAGCAGCCATAAACATGAGACTTCTCTGCCTTTAACAAAACTTGTGAGCTCCTGTGGTTGGAATTTTACACTTTTCAGTCCAAGCTCATCATAATCTATTTCTGGAAGCTTTCAAAAACATCCCAGTGAGCGCCTTTCTTGGACTTGCAATCATACAATGCATCTTTACATCCAGCCACTGAAGAAGTGAAGGCAATAAATAAATAAATCTGTGAGTTCTCCTTTTCTTCAGCATGTCATTAATTTCTAAGTGGCTCAGACAGCAGAAGGTTACAACCATAATAAATCTGGACTTCCTTGAACCAAGAGGTTGCAGCTCTGATTTTTATTATGGGTTGACTGAGCCATTTGTAAGGGATTTGATCTTAAAGCAGAAAACCAGGCAGCCCCAGAGCATGGCTAGGTTCCTGTTCAGTCAAAGCACCGCGTCCATGAGTTTCCTTGGGCCCTGGGAGCACGTCCTAAGCCTGGTCATGTACAAAAAGGAGCCTTTCCAAACTCCTCATGGGCTGAGTTAGGCAAAAACATCACCATTAAGGTTGCTCTTGGAACATCTCTTTTCCTTCTCTTAGTCACAGAGTTACTTGGCCTAAGCCATCTGTGCTTCTCCAGCTGAGGTTCATCACTGCCTTCCCAACAGCTTCCTTCTAAACTAGCCGTGATTACATGAACATAATTAAGACTCTATAATCCTCTTAAGTTTAATTAACACCTCTTAAAGTAATGGTTCCCCACCAGACATCCCAAATCAAGGGGAACCTCATTCAAGTGCTCAAATGAGTTTGGGCTGGTCTCCAAAAAGCTGATCCATGCACAATGTTATGTATTTCCACAGGAGAAAAATAAACTAAAGCTATGGCTAATGCAGCATTTTCCTAGGGAATCCCCTATGTCCTTCCTCCATCACCACAAAGGATGAATCATTTGTAAAATGAGACACAAGAAGATTTTTTTAAGATGAATGGAAAGATCATATAAATACTTGCACAGACAAAATGAGTGTGTGTTAGTCAGATATATTTATTTTTCAAAGGCAGCCTATTTCACCTTACTGTCACACTGGCAAAATTTATGTGAAGAGCAGGCATGTGTATCAAAGGGAATATTGGCTCCTAAATGCTCCTAAATTTAGTATTTACATTAAGTGGAGCTATTTCAAAGAGTGATTAAAAATTTTTTAAAATTATTAATAAACCCCATTATAAGATCAGAAATCAGAACTTCAAACACTCTGAAATCAGGATTCCCACCTTTATTGAAAGAATGATTGTGCAAGTGTTAGCAAGCAGAGGGATAAAAGGGGAGAAAATTAATTGGATCCATTGGTAATGTATGGAAGAAAATGGCACATCAGTGCAGCCCTAAGACTGGTCACTGAATTCCCAGAGAAATAAAAAAAAAGTTGATACTTTTAGTGAAGGACATATAAGATACCAAGGAGCATTCTCAGTTTCCCATTGACAAAAGAACTAAAAGGAAACCTAAAATCTTTGAATTTGGCTTTGCCTCTAGGCCTGAAGAACAGACACTGAAAATTCAAAAGGCAGCATCAGGCTGGAACTCACATTAAATATCAGGAACAGGAATGCAGAGTGGAAACAAAGATAAAGAAAGACATTCATTTGTACTGCCAGCAGAACAACAGAGAGTAACATATAAATTAGCAGGAGTACACACCATAGACAAAAAGTGCTGTAAAAAGCCTTCATCCCTTCTCCTTTTCTTGACAGCCCACAAAAGGATGGAAATACAGCAAAGCTGGGGAGCCATCTGCAGGGATTAAGTCAAGCCACCTCTGCATTCACAGGCAGGGTGACTGCAGATTTTTGTGTTAACCACTCTGAGGTGTAAAGGAAGGAGACAATTTCAAATCTTAGAGCATGCAAGCTCTGGAGAGTGAGGGGATGAGATGCTCTGGGCTCTGCTGTGGGAAGGGTGCAGCACAGAGTGGCACCAAGCCCAGAAAATGAAGCTTTTTTAGGATGTGGTGCCTCTGCAGAGGGAAGGCTGGAGCAGCCCTTGGGCTTCTCACTGTGCACAGCACATCCACTCCTTTCAAGTGTTCACACAACTATACCTATGTTGCTTGGCAGTTTCATGAAAACTTCTTCATACTGTTGGTAAGACAGCAGAAAAATCCAATCTTTCTGGATTTCATGGTTTCCTGCTGTCTCAGGAATCTCTGTGAACCTTTACCATCAAGCTTTAATCAGGAAGTGATAGGAAGTGGATGTAAATCCTTGGAGGTGGAACTAAACCATTCCCATCAACCAGAAATTGTCTTTTCCCCCCATCAAGACCTCTGGGGCCAACTCTTCTCCAGTTTTCATAACATCAGGAGTCTGGATTCATAGTTCATAATTCCCATTTATCCTTGAAAGAGATTACAGAACTCAGGATTTAGGATCCTTGTGCACATAGTGAAGTTAAAGACTGTTAACTTACAAGCAGCAGCTGAGTCAAACAACTTCAGGCAGCTACTAGATGGGGACAAAGTGTGCACTGATGTACACACACCCTCTGTTAATCAGGATATCCCAAATGAGCTGCTGCCTCGATGACTGATAAGGGGGGACTCAAGGCCTCTTTTTCATCCCTAGATTCACAGAATAATTGCATCTCTGCTTCTATAGGAGGTGTATCTCAGAAGTGTTGCACATCAGGATATCCTGATAGGCAGGAGGGAATATTTTTGGGCAAGATTCATAATTCTTTCCTGACTGCTAACATCTGTTTGCTAAAGCCTACAGAACTTCCCTGGAGTTTTGAGGTTTAAAAACATTGCTTGAAGATGACATACTAAATATTATTAAAATATGCCTCACAATCCACACCCAAAACCCCCCAAAGAACATTTCATATTTTCAGTCTTCAGTCAACAAAACTTTTTTTGGACTGTTTTTAGCTCTTTTAATTAAAAATGAGCCCATGTACCAGTATTGAGAGGGAGCTAGACAGCCATAAACCCACAAGACCAACTTTGAACTAGGCTATGATTGGAAAATAGTGGTTACATCCAAGATCATCACCTTATTGGGAACTGGGATAATTTGCAAACACACTCACTGAACCACCACATAGAGGTAAACAGATGGTAGATGGATCTTTCCCATCCTAGACATCCTTGGAAGGTCTGCATTGGCGCAGCATTACTCCAGGAAACTGAAGTCACCATTCAGGAGCCTCATTCCTCTCTGGGCACAGCTGTGACTTGCAGCCACCTCTCCTCCCCCTCCTGGATGATGTGCACTGACACGGATCTCCCAGTCTTGGTCTGCAATAAAATTACTGGCCTTTTTCTCACTCTTCCCTCTCCCCTAAAATTCCATTCACATTTGTGATTTATGAAGCCTTTCCTTCACCATCCCTCATTTGTTCTGTGTCACTGAGTGACTGGCTCAGGGAAATGGATGAGACATTTTTAAGATCCCAGGTAGAAATTCCCATGTCTGGAAACCCAGGAATTGTCAGGATGTGGTGAAGAGAGACCTTCACCAAGCAGCCAGAGAAAGGCACTCCCTTCTGCTGATAACACAGAGCATAAAAGAAATAGGTGTACACTACTATTTAAACATAGGTGACTCTTTTTTGGAATTTTTTTTGAAGATTCTGACTAGAAATTCAGCCTTTGATTTTTAAGTCATGAGTGACTACACCTGCCCTGCTGATCTCTTCTCTGCAGGTCATGCAGATAAAGAGAATTTTCTCTTGTACCTCTCTTCAAGCTAAAACAAATAACACTTTCAGTCACCTCTTGCACAAAAGCCATTCTGTACCCTTGATCTATTTTTGTCCTTCTTTGTATACTTTATTGTCTTTTTGGGTAGCAAAAAGCACACAAAGTCCTCAAGGGAATGCTGAGGATTACCACAAGTTTAGTTTATTGTGTTTTCTGTTTTGGTAGTTCTTAAAATCATTTGATCTGCTTCTTACCTCAGCTGAGTGGCTATTTTCATACAATCACCTGTTGCAGCTTTTGATGAAAAAGCTGGGTTTTAAAACATTCCTACTCACTAGGAGTTAGAGTTGCACATGGATGCTGAAATCCCAGGTTGGTTCCATAGGGGACACAGCCCTGTTGATTGGGAGGATATGGCAGCTTTAAAGTGACAGCTCTCTGAGCTCAGGAGCCAACCTGACCTGTCACCACAATGCCTGGATGTGCACACAGTTCTTACAATCTGACACCACCTACACCAGCAAAAGACAGGGCAGGACTTCATCCTTTAGGCAGGTAACAGGAAAACACCAGCCTGGCCATAATGTGTGTTTATCCATGTATAAATACATATGTTTATATAGGTACACATATAGGGAGATTTTTAATAAAGTCACTTTGAACTTTATTTTTAGGCCAGCTGAAAGCCACAGATGAAGAGGGCTGCTTTTTGGCAGGGATCCAGCTGTGCATATTTTCAGCATCTGGAATGCTAATGAGGCCAGCTCTATTTAAATGAGCTCCTTAACACTCTTGTGCCAGCTTCCCAAAACAGCAGCCAAAGAGCACTTAGCATGATGTGCTTCATAAAAGATGAAAGGACGGCTCAAATACCTGTTTAAGCCTTGAGTGAACCCCCTTTCTCCAACAAAATTCAGGTTTTTTGACAAAGTCAAAGCTATTTCTCTTGTTGGTTTCCCTCAGACCTATTGGAGTCTATCAAATCACGTTGGACTGGCTCAAATCAGCTTTGATGCTCCACGTGCAACTGGCTGGACTGAAAAACTTTAAAGACTGCCCAGCACGCAGCCACCTCTGGGGTTCCCCATCCCCACTTTTCCACATCAGCAAGGAGAAATCACTTTCAACCAGAGCAGCAGAAGGAATTTGCCTTGCCTGGGCATGCACTGAGTGTTTGGAAGCTTCATCATACTCGTACAGTGTAAAGCCTGGGGCCCAGCTTACACAGGTCACCTTCTGCCTTTATAGCTCTGAACAAGCCACGCTATCCCCAAGATATAAAAGTCTTCCAGGTACAAATTAATCTGCTTCCCTCTTCCATATATCTGCTACCTTTGACAACTTTGCTTTGGTTCAGGCTTATGTCAAGACTTGGCATGGTGCAATATTTCTTATTAATAGAAAAATGGACCAAGACTTTCTCAAATATGGCAGCCTATGATAGGCCAAGTGCATTTGCTGTAATTGAACTCCAAAAAGGAGGCAGGAAAAGGTTCTCTCTTTTCTACCCCCAAAGAGAGATACAGGTTTCTTCCAGTAAGACACAGCCAAAGCCAAGGCCATTTTCCTAATGCCTTCCCAAACTCCATCTCTAATCAAGCTGACAGTAATTCATGGAGCTTCATGCCAGCACCAAGCCAGCCATCAAACATGATAAGTATTTACTTTTTTATATGAAATCTAAAAACTAGCTCTGTCTAGACAGGAAAGGATGAGTAATCAAGCTTGCCAATCAATCCAGCTGCCTAGGTTTGTAAGGATATTTGTTCTAGTCAGCATTTCACTTGACACTGGCAAGTTCCACCTTCTGCTGGTATTCCTAACATGCTCCAGTTTAATTTTCTAACCCCAGGCTCATGAGGCCTCTAATGAGAGATGTCCCTTTACTTCCAATTGGCCATGCCTTCCAGCTTTATGCAGCTCCTCTTTCTCTTGGCCTAGAAAACATAGAATACCTTTTCACAGATAGTTAAAATCCAATCTAACTAACACAGGAGTCATTTCAGTCAGGTCAGTGGGACTCCCATGGGAGCATAATTCTGCACAAGGGAACTGCACATATGACATCAGCCACTCCACCCAGTGCCATTAGTTGCTCTTCTTTTTGGTGTCACCTGATTTTTCAAAACTCAGCAGAAAGTATAAATATTCTCTGGAGGAGAAGGAGAACCTCAGCCTTCAAAATGTTTATGAGAATATCCTGAGTTTGTTTAATCATGAGACTTTCAACTTTCCTTTGATTTCCAATGGAAGTCAAGACTCAAAATTTTTCAGAGGCTGTTCAAGCCTTGAGATAATTGGTGACTTTAGGAATTTTAGGAGAACTTAGGACTAACTACTGCTCTCAAGACACAGTGTAGAAGAGGTTTCAACTCATGGAGCCTTGTTTGTCATCAGCTGTTTGTAGATTCACCCATCTATTACCCTGAATTTGGGAGGTGACCCGCTTTGTGCCCTTTCCTGTTGGCTCTCTGCAGACTCATGCAGAGACATTGCTCTGAAAGGAGGAGGTCATATTTCCAAGACTGCTGAAAGCATTCCCCAGATGAAAAGACAACTTCCAAGAGCTTGGGTTCCCATAAGGGCACTGGCTTGGAGTGAGTGGCCAGTTGGAAGAACTGCTCAAAAAGACCACTGATCTGTATATTGTAGAAGAGTACCTATGTTATAGAAGTGCTTCAGAATTTTTCTTCTATTATTTGTGGAATATAAGTATTCAGTATCTTTGAATACTGGATAACAGCCCAAATTCCCAAAGTTTCACTACAACAGAGCCTTTGTCTGAGATCTCATCCCAAAGTTTATTATGAAGTGCTTGATGCTGTCACTCAGAGGTGTCAGTCACCCAGCCAGGGCACAGACACAACTCCTGATGCAGAGGGAACTCTTCACTTCCCCTCTCCCCTCCAATCTGCCCCAGGAGAACTGAGAACAGCCAAATTCACATTTGCCAGCTCACCTGTGGGTGGGCTTCAGCATACCACATGATATTTCATTTGCCCATGTCAGTGGTGGAAAACTGCATGTTTGTGTAGAAAGCAAGCAGCCAATAATCCATATTCTCCTTTTAGTTCCTTTGGATGAGTTCAACTTGTTAGAAGAGGGCTTTTGGCTCTGATAAGCAGAGGAAATGGAAAAGCCCAGCTTGGCCTTTATCTGTGGTTTTCTTGTCTCAGTGTGTGGTAGGTTTGAAACTTGTGAGTTTTTTGGATAGCACAGTGGTATGCCTCTGCAGCCATGGCAGGTTTAGGCTCAGCCTGAGTGGGATTCAAGATGAGAAGAGCTACTAGAAATGAATGGCCAGATAAAAAGCTTTCTCTGGAGAGTTTCCAATACTGCCACCTATGCAAACTGAACTCTGGCACAAAATTTGGAAAAATAGTTGGCTTGGATTTGTTGTGTTTCCCTTGTACTGTGGGAAGCCTGTAACCATAGGTGGTATTATTACACCTCTGCTTTAAATACAACACCTAGCCCAGCTTAGTTTTGTCTACAGTGATGAATTCCAGCTCAAAATGTACATTTATACACCAAATTTCATCATAGGATCACAGAATGGTTTGGGTTGGAAGGAACCCTAAAGCTCATCCTATTCCACCCCCTGCCATGGGCAGGGACACCTTCCACTATCTGAGGTTGCTCCAAGTTGGATCCAACCTGGCCTTGGACACTTCCAGGGATGAGGTAGTCACAGCTTCTGTGCCAGGACAAGGAGAAAGCTGGATGTGAAGGATCCTATGACATTTGTTACTTTAGGGCATGAGCTGTATTAATACAAAAGAGAAATTTTCAAAGTAACTTAAAAGGGCTTAAAGGGCTCACTCTGGGAACAGGACATGTGGCTTTCCAGGCTATTGAACACACCAAGCATCTTAATTTCCTATGGAAACAGCCACAGAACATGCAGTCATATGAATAGGTACATGAATGACTGCTGTCTGCATGATATCAGGGATGAACATGAAATTTTAAAAAACCCAAAGTGTTCAAACACAGCATTGGTGAGCAAAGTCTCTGTGCTGCCTCTGCTGGCCTCCAGGGCAGGAAGAGAAGAACATAAAGCCATCCTCCCCTCAACACTGCATAGAAATACAGTCAATACTATTAAGACACTAGCATGAGAACTATGGGAAATGAAAGATGCCTAGAAGAGAGGCAAAATTTCCAGCCTTTAAACAGCACTTTTCAAAAGTGTATTTAAAATAGGTATTTCCTACCCACACAAATCCAGCTCTGCAGTTAGATGAGTTTGGGACATAGGAAGTTGGAGGCTTTTGGTTCAGGCACATATTGAAGTGGATTTTGAGGCTATTGAAAAAGTCTATATTTCAGGTATTAATATAAATCAGATACTATTTATACAAAGAGGTTTGGTTCAAACACCTCCTCCCCAAGTTTAAATGTGAACTCCAGCTTAGACTACCAGCTCTTTGCATGGCACTGGCAGCATAAAAGGGATCTTCTCAGCAATCTTCCCCAAACCCAGAAAGATTTCATACATCATTAAGCTTCCAAAGTTCTTGGTTTCAACATGTGCATGACAGTAATGTATTGATAAATTTTTACCAGGAGTTTCAATGCCTCATGAAAAGACACCATAGGTGGGATAAAAGATCATAAAATATTCCCATCACTTTTCCAACAGCACAGTCATAGCCAACATTTTCATCCATACTGGGTTTGCATGTGCAGAACAAGATTTATAAGTAGGTTCTGGTGACTTGTGCAGCAGTGTTAACACAGCACTCCTTGGTTAGTGGAGAGAGCAACCAAAACACACCAGTAAATTCCTTGCTCAGATTATATTAAAAAATACCAAGCCTTGCTGAATAATAAAAGAATGCTAATGATTAATAGAAAAAGTTACCACAAATTAATGACTAGACAGGCAATCAAATCAACTACAAAATGGTTCTGGTTCTAGATAAATCATCCATGATAGAAAAAACCCAACAGAATAAGCTTCTGGAGGTCAGCAGTTGGACCACTACGATATTTTTTTACACCAGCTGGCTGAAAGGTTCTATATGAGAAAGCACTGTTTGATTTCCAGCTCTAGGTCTCATTTTCTTTAAGACTGAAGTTGCTCAGTGGCAGACAACTGAACACCCTAAAGGCTCTCAGGCACACAACCAAGTTAGGAGCTACTCTAGGCACACTAAGATGCAGACTGACACTCATTGAAAACTTTTTTTCGTTTTAAATTCTTAGTGAAAATGTGGTCAAATTTTTAAAGCATCTCAGAGTCTTGGAGGATTAAGTGATTTGTATTACCTTCAATGTATTTTAGTCTCTGAAGATGCATAAAGAACAGAACATTTAGTTTAGCTCACTCATTTTCACTTTTCTTCCAAACACGACTATTTTTGGATTCCCCATCTGAGCTAGCTCAAACTTCAGGGAATATTAGTCACAATTGTAGCTAAAAACTTAGAATAAGTATGGTGTTGCTTCCTTCCCTAAACCAGGACAAACACAAGATTAAAATAATGAGCAATTCTTGGCTAATGAGACCTGGTCACAGCCCATACCTCAGAGCATTCCTAGTACATTATAGCAGATACACACAGCGACTGAAAATAATATTTGCAAAAACAAAAGGAAACCAAGACTCTTTCCATTTCCTGGCTCCTGTTTCTGTCTCCAGTAGGAGCTGGTTATTCATCTGAGTTACTGGTCACCAGGACTCCTAGACATTTTACAGCTCCTTAGTCTGTAAAGAACTCAACGAGATGTGAAACAGGTCAAGGATTTATCAACAGCTTACAGGGTAACTTTTCATCAGCCCCTCAACTTCACACATATTATATATATTTATATTTGGCTTGCAGCAAAATAGGTCATGTTTAGTAAAAAACATGTTCTGAGACACTTTGCTAGGTCAGTCATTGGACAGATTTCCACCCAAGCTGTAGTTCCCACACTGCTGTTCACTTGGAACAGGAACTCAGTGACGGGACAATTGTGCTGCTTGATGTAGATGCTGACCCCTGTATTCACTCCCTGGGGTTTTAGGATGTTCAGCTGGATGGGAAGGAGAAACAGCCCCGCACTGCTGGCACTTTCCAGGCAGAGACATGAGAGATACAAAACCCACACTGAAATTCCTTCAACTCTATTAAAGTCATTGTTAGATGATACTGAAGGACAAGACTGGCTCCAGCCCTGTGCACCACTAGAAAAATAACATGTTGAAACCTCCCAAGGCGCTTTGACATCTTCTGCAGGTTTCAGTGTCCCTTGTCCTCCAAGGCTGTGCCCTAGAGGGAGTGGTGGCAGAGGTTCTCCCCTTGGGCCCACACAAACAGAGGCACAGGGAGGAAGCGTCTGGAGCCTCCAGGCTGAGATGGGACATTTCAGCCATTCACAGCAGTCAACTACTGAGCCTGTGTATTTAAGGACTCAGTAAATAACTACTCAGGGGGTGGTTTTTTCAAACATACCAATGGTATTTTCATCAAAAGACCCTTTTTACTGAAATAGACGAAGGAGAAAAAAAATATTTATTCAGAGTGTGTTTCAAGGCAGCGTCACTGGCTGGTGTTTTATGGTAAATGATTATGGTGTTCTGGGATAAACAGATCTGGCGGGTCAGACTCACTCCTGTCCTTGAACTGGGACAGGTGCAGGAGGAATAGCCAGTGCCTTGTCTGCTCAGGGCCTGCTGAAGAGAAGGGATTTTCCATCCAGTCTGCTTGAGAATGCCCAGAGTCACTAGAGCACAACACTGTCCCCACCATTGTGACTCTCCTTTTGCCATCTCTTACTGAACCTTCCCAAGAGGTATCAGAAGTGATGGCTTCACCCTCACACCCTCCAGAACTTCTGAGCTGTTGGGTCACACAAATATGCAGCTCCTCTTTTGAAAGAAAAGCTGCAGACACATCTGTGCCTGGTATTTAGTTACATGTTCTAGGCCCCAACAGAAGGACCTCTTAACAATACAGCTCAGAAAAGTTTCTGAAAAAGGAGATAAAAGTTGTTCTAAGAGTAGGCCATAACCTTTCTTTTTATCTACAGAAAGTTCTTCCCTAGTTACTATTCCTATCTTTGAGCAGGAATTTTAGGTGGTGTCTCTTTTAGGAGCACTTAGGAAATATCCCACTAGCTCTGCAGTCAGGAGTTCTGCCTGCATCAGATGCTGGGAAATGGCAGGAAAAGATGGATCCAGTTGGACTAACACTCTGAATGCTGTTCCTACCAGGACCTTTCTCACAATTTCTCAGCCAGCCTGGAATAGTACTACTCTGAAGTGACTGATGTGATGGCATATAGTCAGTAAGGCTGGGGCCTTTCCTGCAGGGCTACAAAGCCATGCTTGCTTCTGTTCAAAGGAGGGAGAGATGTCACCAGATCCAGTGAGCAAGCACAGACTTGTGGCCAATTGTGCAAAAAGGGGCACTTGAACCAGCCAGCAATTCACTCTGCTCTCAGGAAGGCACACAGACAGCCAGGCTGACACTTGCAGCAAGGTTTGGAAGCTGCAGTCATGCAAGCAACCCTCCACATACATATTTTTGGTTGATCCCAACAGCTGAATTTTGAGCTGTGCGTTAGAACTGGAGACCAGAGTCTTGCATTGTAACCCCCTGTATAAAACAGGGGCTCCAAGGAAGTCAGAACCTATAGAAATGTGCATGCTCTGTAGCTCAACATGCTGCTTGTGACCCATCCATTTTGGAGGTTTAACCTGTGTCACTCCAAGGACAGAGGCACACTGTGTGACTCAGTCCAAGCGGGTCACTTCATTCAGTGACAAACACCTCATCCTGTAACAAGGCACAGAAGTTCCACTGGGGACTAATAAAGAACACTGGTCCAAGGAAAACGCAGTAACATGGGCCTGGCATCCCAGTTTGGCTCATCTCACTTGACAGAATGCTGTGGTGAGTTACACAATTTACTATGAAGGATCACAAATGTTTATATCCAACAGATTTCCCAGCACTGGAAGTTAAAGCATGGCAAGACTCCTTTGCTCTACAAGTGTCCAACAGCAGCAAATAATCATGCAAGCCTCTCCCAGCTGAGCTTTTAAGGCACATTTGGACAAAGATCCCTCCAAATTGCCTATAATAGATTGTTACTTTTCCAAGAAGCATCCTGAAATCGCTTACATCAATAAGAAAAAACCCACAAGGCAGTGGGCATCAGATTTCAGCCTACTCGCTCCATGATGGGATTTTTATAACGTTTGTACAAGTCTCTCCTAGCTGAGCTGAAGTCAGTCACTGCACAGTGAGCACCTGCCCACAAGCCAGGTTTAAATCTAAACTAAATCTAAGTGGGAAACCAGCTACTTGAATTAGTCCTGGAATAAGTATGAAGCTGGGCTATGCACTCAAGAGCTGCAGGGGGAAAAGAGATGTTCAGGTGGCAAACAAGACCAACAGATGATTATATCCAGATTTTCTGAGGATAAAAGGTTACAACTGACTGTTTTATGCACTATATAACACAATGCTTTCCCTTCCATGTTACACCTTGCCATGTGGTTTACAAACTCCCCTGAATTAATGCACAAAACGGGGTTAGGGTTTCTTTGGGAAGCACTGCAAATCTCCTCAGAAAAGCATTTCTGGGAAACATAGACAAACACTGGGCCAAAATCTCTGCTGGCGCAACTCCACTGAAATCAGAGCAGCAGCAGATAATTCAGCCATACATTCTTAGAGCGTCACTGCTCAAAAATCTCTCCCAGATGGGAACAAAGAAACAAACAAGAGATATTCTCATTAAGAAGAAATTAGAGAAATTTATTTAATCAGAGATAGAAGCGTTCAACTCCTACCTCTCACCATATCAAGAGTTTCCCAAATGACCATTGGTTGACACTACAAAAACTCTGAACTTCAGAGGAACTAGGAAAGAGAAGCAAACAAATGAAAGGGAGGTGCTGTTAAGGGGAAAACAATAAATTGCTTTCCTCAAAGCTAAGATTCCTTTTTTTAGGAGACCAAATTGATCATTGTTCCACTCAACTTAGCAAACACCAGACTAATAAAAAAGAATTTTAAAAGCAAGGAGAAATTGCTTAATATACCCAAATCAACATAACAGCAAGAAACAAAACACTTTAAAATTAGTGCTGCCCATTAGAACACCACGACCTTTCAGTCAAAGGGCAACAAATGACCCCATCAGCTCTGCTAATCTTTCTGATACCATCAAAAAGGGGGGCTTCAGTTCATCTTCCCTGCCCCAGCAGCTCCCCTCTTTCCAGAGAAGATGGTGTCATTCACGGGAAGGGAAGCACCACAACTTTGTAGCTGACTGACACTTCTGTAATTAATTCATCTTAAGGAGAAACTGTATAATATTCAACCAGGTAAAAGTTCCCCAAGACCTGTAAACTATTCACATACCTGCCAAGTGCACTGGAGAAAAAGTTCACAGCATCTGGGGGAAACCTACCTGCCCCTTACCTCATGAAAATGTAGGGATGAGAACACAACATTTTTCAGCATCCTCTGCCTTCTCTGTCCACACAGGGCTTGTCTGCTCCCAAGCTGATGTCCACCAAATATCCAGCACAATGACAACACTCTTTCACATTAAAGGAAGCTAACTCCCTGTCCCTGGTACATGTAAGACATGCCAGTAGCAACAAGAATTTGGATGATTTAGCAGGTTTGAAATGGCCAAAAGATACATTGAAGTTGTTAATTTTTATGTCTGCTGTATCACCAACACCCAGAATATTCTCTCCTGTGGAGCAATCCACCAGATGTGCTCAAACCGTGCATTGTTCCCATTTAAACAGCATCATCCCCACACTTTGGGAGATATTTAACAGATCTGAGTGTATCTGAGGCTTGAGGTGCCCTGAGGTGTCTTGGATTCCAAGCTGCACAAAAGGCTCCTGGCTGCAGCCTCAAGGTTTTGCTGGAAGACCCATGGATTATGACACCTCATTCTTCAAATGAGGGATATCTTTCAAAGGAAAGGGCTCCAGACACAGATGCAACTGGAAACAGAATGTCATCACAGGGAAGAGATGCAGGCTGAGAATATCCAGCCAAAAGATTTGAGCTCATTTCAACCTAAGTTCTGAATCCTTCGGTGCCTTTCAAGGCTTTTACAACACCAACGTTTTTGGTACTGATGGGGTTTTGGTTTTACTTTGTTTTTCAGTGCCTGGATTCAGTTCCAGTTAGAGTATTACAGCTCTAAAAATCCCCCTTCAAGATACCACTAAGAGAGTTCTCAAAAAAAAGCTGACCTTTAAAAAAAAATGAAAAGAGAGGTTTCATTAGCTAACCTTAGCACTGCAACAGAGGGGGCATTTGCCTTTCCATAGTTCCAAACCAGCACCAGGGCAGCACTTCCTTCCCCCTCTGTTTTTGATGGGAGACATTTCCCTTTCCTCCCTTTTGGGCACAGAATTGCTGCCATATAAATTAATCACCAGAGTCTCACAGTGGTTATCAAATTTTATATATAAAGTGATGATGGGACATGAATAGTTTCAAACACCTGCTATTCATTGTGAATTATTCTCCACTTTCTGATTTAATGAGCATTTGTGACAGCTCAATCAGCTCCTACTGAAATACTTGCACTGTCCCTCACTTCATCCAACAGCTCTTGTGAGGCAGCAAAGCAGCTGGACATAGAAAAATTTCCACTTGTCAGTCCTTGCATTCTTCAAGAGTTATATGAGCCTTCATTATAAACCTTGGAGGTAATTAGAATTAGAGATTTGATTAATTTGTCAAATATGAGCTATGTGAGCACTTCACACACTCTTTCTTGAAAATTATACTTAAGTTCTTATTTTTCCATCAAGAAATATTTGGGAAGGTCAAGTAGGTCAATCTATTCTGCTGGAGTTATAATTATTTGTACCTAAGATGGAAGAAAGAGGTATTAAAATAAACCAAATATTATTAAGGGTTAAGATTTTTTACTGCTAAGTATGTTTGTTCTCATCCCAGTCTTGGAAAACAACAACTTGCCTCTTCTAGCAAGCCAAAAGAAGTGGATGAATTCACCTAAGCCCTGACTCCCCAAAGCTGGTTTTGCTCCACATCTGTCTGGATTTCTTAATAAAGTCTCTCACCCCACAACATCCACAGTGTATCCAGTACCATGCAATAGCTTCCTTTTCCATTTTAAATTGGAAGCATACATATTTGGACATAGGCTAAGCAAGGTGAGATTAAATTCCTTGATTCACAGTTAAGCTATGTGATGGCACTATAATGTATTTTTTTTCAGATTCAAAATACTGCCTGCATCCTCTACCACATGAGAAAATCCCTTCCACCTGCTACAGCATTTTTTACCCCTGAGAAGCAGTATTCCATTTGAAATACAGGTAAAGCTGACAAATAAATTTATTCTCTTACTGTTCTCTTGGATAACTGTGCCTTTTTTAGAATTTTTTTTGTTTGTTTTGTTGTTACACAAAGTACACCCACTCTGGAGGGATGTATCAGGAAATTTCACCCTGCTGAAATCCTTTATCTGACATTTGAACTGGAGACACCAGGATCTCCCAAATAAAGTTTTATTCCAAATCCATCTTACCTAGCAGTCAAAGTCTGGAGGTTTTAGCTGTTTGTCTGGGTTTTTTTCTGAAAAAAAAGTAGAATTCAGCTCAAAATCTGAAAAATAAGGAGGGCTAAAATCCCCAGCTCATCTTTAGGTTGGTACTGCAGTCTGTGACATTTGACATTACTAAGAACAGTCAAGCTGAACTCAGAGCTCTCAGCCACATCTTATCACAACTGAAATCAAAAGTATTGAGAGCTGATGCCAGTCTGAAAACTTCTCCCCCAGAAAATGATGTGGTTTCAGAGGCTCCAGCTATGTCTTTAAAGTATTTTATTTATTTTTTCCTATTGACTGCTTTGCTTGTCACATATGAAGCTTGTTCACTTCTTGGGCACTCTTACAGTTGGGTTTTTTGGGGGTTTTTTGATAATTCTTAACCCAAGGGCTTTGCAAGCAGATGGGTAGAAAGAAATATGTTCCTGACAGCCAGATGAGATCATCCTATGTCGTGTGATCTCTCACCCTTCCAGATTCAGACAATACCCTATAGACTTTGAATGTACCCATATTATGCAAGTGTGTATTGCAACAGTTCTCAGAAAAGGGAGAATCTGGAACATCTCCTCTTTTCTTGCACTCAGACTGTTGATATCTTGTTGAAAAAGGACATTGTGAGGAGAGACATGCTGCTCTGAAAGACAAAGGGGTAGACAACAGCTGGATGGTATCCCTGCAAATCCAAACATTTAGGAACAGCTTCACCGAAAGAAGGAAAGTCATGGCTGTCACTGCATTTAGAGATGCCCAAGGCAGAGCTGCCAGACTGGTGCAAAGTCTCTGCCACCCTCAGCCTGTTTTATCAACGCTTGGTGCAATTTGCTGTCAAATACCGAGCTGCCTGTGCTGGGATGGTGTGGGAGGGATTCAACCCAGCACTGCTCCTTTTCCATGCCCCAGGCAGCAAAGCAGAACAGAGCTGCTCAGCCCACCCAGCCACTGCCACAGCTTTCTCTGCATGAGCAGCCACTCTGACAGCATCTACTGAAAAGGAATGCTAATTTCCTCTTTAATTCAGAGTTAAGCATCACACGGGGATTTATTAGTACAGAAGAGCTGTAAATAAAGACTACAGGCTCCAAATATGGCATAATTTGTCTACCATGAGTGCTACAGAAAAAGGAGTCTTGCCTGTAATATACTGGTTAAATACATATGAACACAATAAATATTAATACAAGAAGTGTGGTGCAGAAGAGCACTCAGAGCCGGCTCAGCTGAGAGTGCAGGAGCACAGGGAAATGACCAAGTAGATGCCCCAGGGGTGTAGAGCCACCAAAGCATCCCTCCAGAAGTTTGATTATTTAGCGATTAGTTAGGTGGATGCTCCTTTGGACATAGCCATACCAATGACTACAGGATGGAATTTCAAGCGTTTTTAAGAGCATTCAAAAAATCATAAAAGCAGATGGGCATCCTGCACAAAACATTTTAACTGTCCCCAGGTATGCACAGAAGCATCTTCATGCCTAATTAGCTTGGAAATCTAAAAATCTGATCTTCAGCTTTTCCTCAGCTTGGACCATTGACAAAAAGCTCTCCCTAGAGGGGAACTCACAAGTATCCCATGAGTAGGCGGTTACAGTTTTCAGCTAAGTTGCTCCATATATGTTGAGTAATATTCAAAAATCACATTTAAAGGGTGATCAGATATCAGCTATTTGAGAATTAGGCGGAGTTTTAGTACAGAGTTTTCTTTTATGATTTAAGCACCTGATAAAAGAGACAGTATATAATATCTAAAGAGAAACATTTGGAGATTGGGAAAGAAAAAAAAAGAAGCTTGGGAATGGGAGGACAAGGATGGCTTTCTACAGAAAAACCAAGTGTTCAAGAGAAACACTGGCTGGCAGAAAGCAGGAGAAATGTGTGGAACAGATGAAACTACGTGTGGATTTACCAGTCTCCTAGGATCATCCCTACTGGAAATTCACTGCTCATCTGCAAGAACAAGGGATTATTTGACCATAGCTGGATAGAAATCAAAACCCTCAGGAACATGGTCTAAAAAGTAAGACAACATCATTCTTGATATTTTTCTATTTGGCTCCTTACATAACAACAGTAGGAAGACTGGACCTACTGTGTCTTTGGACTTCTTATGGAATACACAGACTATTCTGCAAAGTGTTTGGAGCTGGAGAAATGCCTGTAACAGCTGGAATCACATTTAATGAGAAGCTATGGAAGAATCAGCCTGATCTATGAAATAGAGATGAGAAACAGCACAAGGTCACTCAAAGGCTTGAAAAGGATCTCAGGAGAGATGCCCAGGTCAAGGTGCAGCCCTGGAAGCAGCAGGGTGGCAGGAGCTGGCTGTGTTTGAAGAGGCAGGTCTAGGAGAGGCTGTAGTGGGGTGGGGTTTGCCTTCCACCAGCAACTTTCTCACAGCTGCATGGGAAAATAGGAAAAAACCCAAAATTTCACTGAAAATGTCTCTAGCTCTTTCTGAGGTTCATTCTTCTTTCTAACAAAGACAATCAGAATTTCTGTACTTTTCTTCATGCCAAAGCAATAGTACAAGGCTTTACATAAGTGTTTAGATAAATGTTTGTTAGTTTTACAGTCATAAGTGATGACTAAACCCGGATGAGAAGTTTTGGCAGAGAGCAGCAGCCAGGACTGAAGGAATGTTTTACCAAAAAGACAATAATAAGCATTTTTGTTTGCTTTAGTTCAGTGGATAAGGCATTCAGGGATATTTGAAATCTTTATTCAGATCCCTGCTCTACTTTGCTGTGCCCAATTCACTGGGCTGATCTACAAGATTGTCAATTCTGATTCAGATCTTGTTAAAAACTTCTAAAGCAGAACCTTAACTGAGGCAGTTTGGGATAAACTTTTCATCAAAATATGTATGTTTGTGGTGAAGTTTTGTGCTGGGGAGGCTTTGCTCCAAAAATACAGTTTATCCCTCAGAAAAGGAGTCTCCACATTGATGATCACCCTGAAGCTAGAAAATAATTCTGTGCAAAGTGCAAACCATCTCATCCAAGAAATCAGATTATCTTCTAGATAATACAAATAGATACCCTGTTTTATATTTAAATCATTGTTTAAAAGTGGAAAATTAAGGATATTTGACACACACAGAAGTAACAAGAATGGCTGAGATCTCGACAGTTATGGTTGCTGTGCCAATGTGAAGCAAGTCAGGGCAGTTATTTTGATTTCTACTTTTCCAAAGCGTTCTTCTCTGGCAGGAAATCAATGATTTTCAGAAGTGAAAAGCTGAAATAAAAAAAGTTCTTCAAATGCTTCATTTTAGTTACAAAACTGCATCCTACCTGATCTGAACAAAAAGCAGGTGAATCCAAATTCCTGCTTTGGAATGCATATTGTCATAAATCCGTAGTGCCTGTCACAGCATATTTGGGGGAAGAATTTATTGCCATACAAAATACTGTTATACCTAATTTTTACAATTATTTTACAGCATTTTCTTGAAGATGCCCTCTCAGACCAAGTTTTCAGTGTTTCATGTTTTTAAGGCTTTTGTTTTTAAAAAGTATAGGAATTTCAAAGTAGCAGGTATTTCCACATGACAAGGACTGCCAAGACCTAACACTGAATCACACAAACTCCTGATAAAACCATGGATGCCACAGTATTCCCTCCAAGCCTTTACCACTGTCTAGCTGAAAAATCACAGCTTGTAGAGAAACTAAAGTCAGTGGGGTGGGTGTCTTATTTTATGTCTTATTTTAAGTCTGAAATGCACAATAAGAAAACACCTTTTACTGATGTTTATTTGCATTGACATTGATCAGACCAGCATTGGGGATATGTATAAATTCCACACTGTCATAGGTAAAATAGCATCCAAGATCAAATAATGAAACCTGGGATGTGGTTTTGAACACAGAGTTGATTTAAAGATGCACAGTTCCACAGCCACACCATTTTCTGAGACACATATTAAATTCTACAAACCCAATTTGTCACTGTCTTAGAATGTACGCTCTTAATTATGCTCCTGTTCAAAAAAATCTTGTTAGTGCTTTGTGAAATGTGTGCATTACAAATGGGAAAGTCAAGAGAAAGAGACATTAAATGTAAGACCAAATAAAAAGGTTTCTCATAAATAGTTACACTGATTGTATTTAGTTTGCTTTTCTGTTTGTGTGTTTTTCTCTTAGCAACAAGAGGAAAAACAGCCTTTTAACCATAAGAAGCTGTAACTGTAGGAGCATAAAAACTGACATTGAAAATAGGATATCTGCAACTACCTACAGCAAATCACTTACATTGTTTAGGCTAACTTTGAAGGAATGCAGGTTTGTGTAACTACAAACAACATTTAGAATTGTATTTTATACAGACATTCTCCCCAAAAAGCTTTACATGTGGAACCCATTCAAATCCTGGGAAAACCCTGAGGACTTTTATTCAGGCTATTTCCAACTCGGTGAGATTATTCATTTATTTAAAATTAGTCACCAGTTTATGTATTTGCAGAAGTGAGTGTCCATGAAAGATTTCCTATATCCCACTGAAATGCAGCCATCTCTTCAGCAATACAAAGCTATTCACCAGAACTGCACCACAGAAAAAATAAAGGCATCAGGATCAAGGAAGGCAGAACACAACAACCTAAGTTAAAACTTCTCCAGCACTAAATTTCACATCATTTCCCCAGGCAAAAAGCACAACACAATCTACTCAGCAATATGTTCACAAGTCAAAACTTTGCCTCTACATCTCAGAGGTGGTTTATCTTAATTTAGCAAAGCCCAGAGGAGAGTGCCACTGATTGGAGTGCTGTTAGCATCACCTGCATGGGATGAGATATTGCACAGCAAAGCTTGGAGGGGAACATGCTCAAACATTTCCCCAACCTAAAGGCCGCAGAATTTCTGAGTAACTGGAAGAGGTAAGTTTTACTGAAGTATTAGCATACAGCTGACAGAAAAAAATAACCCTCTGAGCCTGTTATCATCTGTAAATCTCAGGCTGGGAATGAGACCTGCTAGGCAGGTCTCACACAGCTTTAAAGTCTCCCTAACACCTCACCGCAGACTGGTGTGATGAGAAGCTCCAAGCCAGTCCTGGGCTCTGCTTTTCACAAACATATTCCAAACAAATATTTATTGTCAGTAAACCACCAAGGAAAACATGCACACTTTTGCACCTTCCAGCATGGCTTGGAAATGAATGAGCCAGGAGTTGGCAGTACACCTTCTCCTTCCTTGAGGTTGGAATAACTTGAGTAAACCACGACAGCAAAGTGCAAAATGGGGTTTTAACAGGAGACTTCCCACAGCATGGAGATCTCCAGCAAATTCCTTTTTCTTAATCTCCATTACTGTATAACCAGCTGCTGTTTGGGAGCTTTCTCAGGAAGCTCTTATCAGGTGGGGGAAATCAAGGGTCAGAAAAAGAGCTGGGCACTGCTTAAGCCTCTCCCAAGTTTTCTTTCCTCCATCACCATGCTAATCTCAGCCTGAACAGTTGCCCACAGGTAAGAGCCAAGCCCCCCTGCAGTCAGGAAAACAAAAAGGCAAAGAAGATTATGATCTTGAAGTAAGATGGGGAAAGCAGGTGGAATTTGCTGCATTGGCTTGAGGGGTCAGTATGGCTTTAGCAGGACCAGCCACATGATTGAGTTGACAGCAGGGATGAGGTTGTCCCTCCCCTTTTTACTGTATGAACTTCAGCAGGCTCTGGGGACCTTGCAGCATCACCAGGACTTGGGCTGCTCTTAAAAACCTTGACTGAGCCACACTTAAGGCTGCAAGCAAGTTGTGTACAGCCAGCATTAAGCAGGTTCTCCAGAATTTAGGACTTACCTGCAGGAGCTGCTGGTACAGCCAGAAGAGACCTGCAGGTGCACCTGGATTGTCCCTGCTCCTGGGTGGCATCTTAGCAACAAAGCAGCTTTTTTGTAGGATTCGTGGGACAATAACTTCCTCCCACAGCCTATGGCAGCTTTGTCTAAGCAGTTCTGCACACTGGGTCTTGGAGGAGATGCATTACCATAGAAATGTGTTTCCTTTTAGCAAACTCAGTGTCTCTTGTCCAGTTTCAGAGTGGAAATAGCTGCTTTCATTCTGGATTTTCAGTTTGACTCCAGCCCACAATTATACTCTGTAGATTTGAGCTGTACACAGTTACTGGAAGTGGCAGGCTCTGAATGACTGCTGTGCCTCCAAGTTTGGGAAACAACCACACTCCCTGTATCTTGCCACATCCAGGGGACCCTGGAACCACGTCTCAGCAGCCCCTCTAACCCAAAGCACCCTCACACTGTTTGGGCAAGCCCAAAACAATCAGTGCTACCTGTGAAGATCAAGGGGACATCAGCAGACAGGATCAGCTGATCCTGGATGCTGGAGTTTATATTTCCTGGAGGGTTTTTGCTTAAGCTGACTAGATAAAACAACAGCCTGATCCCTGCTGATGTCCTGCTGCCTGTGGTACACACACAGAGCAGCTGGTTTTAGCCCTTTTGGAAACCAGATCTGCCTCATTCCCTCTAATGCATTCTGGAAACCATCCCATCAAGGAAGAATTCAAGACAGAGAGGCGAAAAAGGTAAAAGCATAAGGACAGGGTCCGTAGGCTTCAGCCACAATCTCTTTGGGGTTAATTTGTGACCTAAAGAACAGAGGGAATGGGATGTAAATCCTGGGCACCTATGAAGGCATCATCACTTGATGCAGGGAAAAATGATACAAGGCTGCTTCATGAGTGCTGGAGCTTCCACCATTCAAAGCTTTGCCTGCAGCAGGACTGAATGGACAGTCTTCCAATGGAATATAACTAAATCCATCCTTAAATTAGCTATAGTCTGAGGTTCTCACATAGCAAAGGCAAAAGCAGTTTAAGAAAAAGTCCTGAGCAGAAAGTATTTTGTTTGGACAGACAGAGCACCAATAAAACCTTACTGCTGCTGATTAACCTTTTCATTACAAAACATAAGCTCCAAGTACGTGCAGAAGCAGGTTTTTAGCATGAAACATGGAACTCAAAAAATCAGCTGAGGACATGTGTAGTAGACGTTGGAGAGAGAACTGGCAGGATGAATCAGAGGTGGTTTAAAAAACACTCCCAGGACTTGCCTTTAACAAGGCTGACAACTTTTAGTTTCTCAAATGATTGCATAGAGAGCTTTGAAGAAACAAAGAACTCTGTAAAAACACATCACAGAGCAAAGTAAACACTCCACCCTAATAGACTTCCCTAATAGGAAGTCTCTCCCCCCACTTCTGATCAGACATTTCTGTGTGTTTTCAAGCCTGAAATTCAGATCCAACCTCAGAAGTTACATCCTACTGGCTATTGGACAAATCCCCAGTACCATGCAGTGAGGAACCTTATTCCAAGCAGTGTCGTCACAACAAAAATAAATTCAGTACACTGGCTTTATATTGGATTTCCTGAGTGACATGTCTTGCTGTAAGGTACACAGGAAAATTCAGACTCAAGCTAGTTACAAGCAACAATTTAAAAGCCATTAAAAACTCCAAACTGAAAACAAATCTCCAAAAGTCAGCTTCAGTCTTACACTGATTTTAATCCTCGGGGGTTTGCAACAAACTCACACCAATACCATACATGATCAGCTGCTTCTAAACTCTGGTGCAAAATACATCAGTTTTAGAGCAACTAAATCATGCAGTGCCTTTGGATTAATCTTTATTCTGTATTAAAAGAAACTTATGCGCAGTGTGCCATAGTTTTCTTCCCTGAGATCCTCCTGGAATGCCAGTGAAGCTTTCTGCCTTCACACCACTGAACATTTCTTAGTGAAGTTTAAGCCCTTCTGCACATTTCTGCCTAGGACTGTGCCTACCGCTTAATTCCACTGCCAGGCTTGCACCAGGTCTTGTAACTCACTGCATGTCCAAACTCAGAGTTAATTCCTCTAAAGTGAGAAGGGAGGATCCACTTATATGTATAATAGCCAGAGATTTTTTTTTTTTCCAGAAATGGTTAAGAGAAGACACTTCAGTACAATTACTGCAGGGACAATGAGCCACATGCCCATAGCAGTCCTCAAATAACTTCCTCACCTCAAATATTAGCCATGTCCAGAACAGAACACGAACCAAAGCACTTGGACATCAAAAGAGTACTGGATTGGAATGTTTTCTCCATTTGTGCATTTGGAATGGGCAAGATTAATTTTGGCTTGCAGAGTGTGAGAAAGTTCCTATTCAAAGCTTTTCCAACAGAGAATAGGAGCAAAAAGCACCTTCATGGAAGAAATATTTGCTTCCAGAACATTACAGCAATTGTTGGTAGAGGCTGTGAAAAACTGGATGAGCATTAGTTTTCCTAAAAACAAGATCAAATTTTCTGGAAAGGTCCATCCTCAATAATCAGGGCAATTGTTTCTGTTCAGTTGTTTTTGAGTTATTGTACGCTCTCAGTACACGTTTGAAAGTACAACCCTGAAGCCTTTAAAGATTGAAAAATTAAGAAGTGACTTTCCACTGGTTTAGCCAGTGGACCAGCATGAGCTGTCTGAACATTACCATAACAAGCCACCACTACACCACTTAAAAATAATATTTGTCTACTGAAGTTGTCTGTTACAAAGCCATCAACTCTGAGCAGTTTAAAAAAGGCATTAAATTATAGGGTGGAAGTGCTTAAACACAGTTTTATTTGCAGGGAACTTGCAGAAGAGTTTTGCTCTTTTATCAGGAGCTGGCAGACACGGATTTCACATGTTTTTAAGATCCTGGCATGGAAGGAATGGTGACTGATGGTGACCATTTATGGCCTGATCCAAACACTACCAAACTTTGCCATTTACTGACATTCAGTACACTCAGACATTTACTTCTAATCTTGCAAGAGTGACCTAAAAACCCAGAGCCAGCCAAGTGCCATTAGTCTGGATGTGGGGAAACATTTTATTGCAGGGCTGGCATCGGCACCTACTCCACCCTCCTCACAGCACCCAGAGCCAGGGCAAAATGAGGTAGAGAATGCTGTTTCTAGGCATGTATTACTAGGAATGCACCCAGATCTTTTCTCAGCCCAAACCCAAAGTTTTATGGCCAATTGGATGGACACTGACTTATAAAGCAAGATTTCTCAAGTCTGTTCCTGGTCCATCACGTACTTTGTGACCTAGAACAAATTCTCTTTGCTCCTTCTGCCTCAGAAGTTTTCTTATCTACTTCAAGCTCCTTTGGAGAAGCCAAGGACAGTAAAGGAAGGATACAGCCCATGGTTTACTCATATGATCCAGAGATACGGGATTCCTCCCACCTTGTGACTAACATCAGTAAGATGTATCAGTATTTCTCTCCATGATATCTGCAAAGCCCAACATCATCAAGAAAGCAACACTCATCTTCTGCTTTAAGTGATAAACTTCATGCCTCTCAGCTTGTGCCACTCCCTGTGCATTACAGGGCTCTCACATTAACTTGTCGGAAGAGGCAGAAGCCACTCAGTGGAGAGAAGCAGAGACCAGAGCAGACAGCTGGCCAAGGAGACAGACACATTACAGAATATTTTCAGTGAGGGAATTAACTCTCCTCAGTACTGACTGCAGTATTTCAAGGGCAGGAGGAGGCTGGTTTGCAAGGCCAGGCTCCCACCTCTCCTGCCTTGTTCTAGTGATGAGTCAGCAGGCTGCATTTTAGTCCACACAGCTGACATGTCTCTTCTTTGCTGTCCCCACTCATGATGCTCTGGAGCAGAGTCACAGTCAGCTGCTCTGGGATGAGGCAACAGCCAGCTCAGCCTACAGCTGGAGAAGGGAGTAGGCACAGCTCCAGCTGTGGCATTCCCAGGTTTGAGAGCACAACTCCTAGGACACAAATGGCACATGGTGAGAGGGAGCTCAGCAGCCATGGACAGCAGCAGCTCTTCAGCCTGGAGCTTTCTCTTCAAGTGCCTTTCCCTTCTGCTCACCTTTGTAGCTTCCCTCACAGCTCCCACACAGGCAGACTTGGCTAAAAAACCCCCCACGGGACCTCCTTCCCCCATAACCCCCATTGGAGCAGCAACTTAAATCAATTCCTTCTACATATGTTTTCTTCACATCTTCACCCAGCACTTAAATACACTCCCAGCTTCAGACACACAGGAGCTCAGCTGCAAGGCTAGTTCCTGACCATAGCACTGACACTTGGAATTGGCACACAGTCTTCAGTCACAGGAATTAATTCCTGGAAGTCACATTCTTGGAAGCAGATGTTTAACACAGGGTTTGGCATTTCCCCCACCCTGCCATTCAAAGTTTCCTTCCGTATGTTGAGCATGGTCAAAACTCCCAACTGGAGATTTCAATTTTACTGGAAACCTCCACGTTAATTTTCATCCTAAATCAGAAACGTTTTCTGTGTCAACAATTAAATTACCATCTCAGGAAAATGTCTGCTGAAGTTAAAAAAAAAAAAAATCAATCTATTTCAATAAAATTGAGAAGGTTTGTTCAAACAATGGTGTTTTGAAGCTTGGTAATACTGTAACTCAACATATTCCCAGTGAAAGCATTATAGTGAAAGGAAATCTTTCATCTTTGTTTGCTTACATGGCAGAGCTACACTGATGCCAGCACTTTACCATCAAAGTGTTGGATCTGTTAAAATAAATTTGTTTTGTGTGGAAGCTTTCTGTCAGAAGGCTTCCTACCACGTGTGCTCTCCTGAGCTGCCAGCACAGGGCTCTGTGGGGCAGTGGGCTCTGGGAAGAGGAGTCAGGACTCCCAGAGATCAGTACCTCCCCATTACTGAGAGACCATCCTTTGTGTGCTGGTAATTGTTCAGCAGCACAAGCTTTGTATTCCTCACACTGACCCCAGCTTCCCTCTTATTATTTCAGCTCCACTTTTGCATGGCTTTCCCACCTCAATGATTTTTGATCAATAAATCCAGAAGAAAAAAAAATAACTCAAAGCTGTAAATACATCATTTATAAAGCTTCTCATCTCAGTTTCTCCTAGCCATGCCTCAGTGTGGTAACTATCCAGGAAACATCTCCATTGAAGACACCAATTTGCTGCCTTGCAGGTTTCTGCCAGGTAAGAAGAATGCTCTATGTACCCATAAATCATATTTCTATCCAGGCTTTTGAGAGAGATACATAATATTTAATAAATGGTTGTTTTTTTGTTACTTAGGACTAGAACCTTAAAAACACTTTTATTCGAAGAAGTGATAGAAGGCAGATACTGCTCTTCTACTCTTGTATTTATCACTAAATGCTTCAATGAGGTAGATCTCAGATGTGCAAAGGAATTAATTGCACTGATAACTTTCTAATGAGTGGAATTTTGTTCAAAAGTAGCCTTGATATTCCAGTTGCAGAATCAGCAAATAAGCCATAAAAAAAAAGTCAAAGTAAAAAACTAAAGGGATGGCAGAGAAAGAAGAAATAAACAGTTTTAGGAGCAGTAGTATTAAGATTGGGTCCATTCAAACAGTGGAAAGAAAATGAGGAATATTGGGCCACATATGCAGCCTTTCTGCCTCTGCTGTGAGTGTGGTGCAAGGACAATGCATTTCAGCCAGTTTAGAAAATAAGAATTTTCTGCCTGTCTGTAAAGCCAGAGACAGCTGTAGGGAGCAAGGATAATGTGTGGATGACCATGGGCCAATCTCCCAATTATCTCCTGACAGGGAGATTTTAGTTTGCCATCACTGCAGAAATTGCACAAGCTCCAATTCTGTTGTTCCAGCCAGCTACTGCCTGCACTCACAACACTCCAAACTGACTCTCAACACAGACTGGGCTCTCAGCTAGTTAAAAAAAAAGGCAATAATACTTAATTCTATCAAGCTTGTCATCTTCCCAAGCTGTGAATTGAACACTGCTTTCAAAAGCTTGAAGCTGATAACCCATCCCACCATCTGGCAGCAGGTCAAAGGATTCATTTCAGCAGGGGGAGAGCTGCAGGGTGAAGCCCAAAGATACTGAGTGCAGCACAAGAATTTGGAATTGCCCGAGCAGGAATAAAAGCACCAATATGGTATTTCAGCTTAAATGGGTGAAACCCAACATGGCAATGGTTCACACTTCACTTCCTGTTGAGCCCCTCACAGCCAGCCTTGCCAGAGCTGCAGAAGCCAGGAGCAAGGCAGAGTGGGGCCATAAATCTTCAGGAGGGATCCTAGAGCTTCACAATACACAGGAGGTATTGGAATTGGTGATTCAGTTTATTTCTTGCCCAAAATCTATCAGTTCTGAGATAAACTTGCCACCAGCTTGTATTTCCACAACTTACAGGCAAATACAACAGCAGCAGTCACAAACTTGCACAAGACTTTGCAACACAGCTCCTTGTTCACAAATAACTCAGATGGGAATTACCCAACTCATCTTTAAGATATTATTTACAATTACTGCCCATCATCTATTTAATTTTACCATATATAGCTCCCCAAACAGGCAGTGAACAACAAGAAGAAATAGTGGTTTACAGTGGGACTTCTCTCTGCCTGCTCCCCAGGGACCAAAAGCATACAAGATAGGTGGGTCTGTGAGTGGAAAACAGAAGAAATAGAAAGATTCCTGTAACCCTTAACTGCTCCAGCTGCTCTCTGTGCCACCCTCCATAAACAAGCCAGTCTTTGTCTCAGCCTGGACTTCTGTGCTTTGCTCAAAAAGAGAAGTATCACTTTGTCCAGACCTCCTTACAAAAGCACTTTCAGTGGTTTCTGTAGCAATATTGCCACTTCTCCATATAAGAAAACAACACTTTCACCATTTGCCTATGAGAACAAAGGAGTGAGTTTAATTTTTTTTTTTAGAAACCACTAGACTTGAGATAATTAACAAAATATTGGAAACTCCTATTTATACTCCACACTTCTTTTTCAAAGAAATTTGTTTCATTGTCATAAAGGCCACAAACTGACAAAGAAATAAACTTGAAGTTCTTCTGTTTAATAATAGGAGGGTTTCAAGCATTGCAGAGAAAACAACTCCATTACCTTGGCTAGGGAAAAAGCAAGAAAAAACTCCCCAATATTTGTAAAGCTCTTTCTCAAGAACATCATGGGCAATGTTTCTGGTCAATCAGTATCTCCATGGTGAATCATTGGCCATTCTCTTGCTCATTTCCCACACACAAGGACATGCTGTCTTCAGGCTTCTGTACCATGAATGGTCTCAGCTTCTCCTCATGAAAACATGAGAGCTGTTTCTGAATACCTGCATTTGCACAGCCTTTTTTGCTCTTTTGCACATCAGCACCAAGAACAGTCATCTTACCCGTAGAACTCATGGAGTGACACTGAAAAAAATTCCATAAAGACTACCCAAAACTTGATGAAAGGCAATACCTGCCAAAAACTTTGAGGCTTCACTCTTTGTTCAGTCAGAGCTGTAGCTGAGCACTTGCTGTTAAGTTCATGCACAGAAAGGCACTGAAAGAGAGCACACAAAAAATCACCTTTAAATCACTTTCATAATTGGTCTTCACAAGGGTTTTTAGCCAGTTTCACACTCCAGAGGTACTCAAAGCAAGCAGGGCAAAAGGAGGCCAAGGGTTTATTCCAATCACCCCTGATTAGCACCAGCAGAAAACACAGGTAGCACTAAAAGCAGCCAGAGGTCAAATATTCCCTGCTTAAAACATTGTCCCGGGCATAAAGGAGATTTTAAAAATCAGCTCAGCTCTCTGCAATACTTTTGAGTTTTTAAGGAGAGTGGTGCATAATTAGAACAAAGCAAAGTAGTCAGCATCTGAAAAACCCCATCACACACAGACACAGCAGATTCTGCAACACAAGCTGTTCTTCAGAAAAAAATTGCTCACTATAAGAAGTTTTTATACTTCTGAGCCTGGAGGAAGCTTCATGGTGTCAGATCAAGCAACATAAAGCCAGGGAAAAGGGACACCGTAGCCTACTCCAGGAACACCAAACTACGACCCACAAATAAATTTGCACCAAGGACAACACTTAGAGAAGACCCTCCTTTATAAACTACAGAGCTTCTCCTTCCTTTAAAGGTCATGAACAGCAGCCACGTTGTGCTGACCATGGAATCCACCTGAAGTCCTCCTCTCCCGCCCAGTTGCCACCTCACTAATGAGCTTGTTAATGAGCATCAGCTTTCTGCTGCACTTGGGCTCCAGGCTGACAGGAGCTCAGGTTAATTTATTTCTGACTTCCTTTTCAAACAACTTAAAAGGTCCAGTAAATTCAAAGCTTAATTTGCTTCAAATTTTGTCCAGTATATGCTAAAACTTTCTATTTCAGAGGCAAAGATTCAGTGCCTCCTGCACTGCTCTGCTGTCTAAGCCCCCTATCATACACAGAGGTTTGTCCACCTAAGCCATGCGGGCTTGAGAAAGATCAGCTTTTTCCATCAAAACTCTGCTTTGACCAGATATTTTTGACCAGTTTTCCTTTACCTCGAATATATTAGAAGCAACAGGAAGGGGCTCAGTTTCAAATCACACTCCTCACCCAATCATTTTTTCATCCTATTCATCCATTTATTTCTAATCACACCCTTTAGAGCCATCAGTGTTCCTCTTATTAATATTACAACCCCTTTAGTTTTAATTATCACTCATTTACAGGAAAGGTGTGGCCAAATTAAACTGCAATTTGTGAAGTGACAGCTCTCATTTGCAAAAGAAAACAGCTGTACAGCCAGATTTTTCACCATCCCCCCCACTAAGAAAAGCTGGGAAAGAGAAATCCAGCAAGGAAATTGTATGACAAAGAGCTTTATTAGTTCTCCCTGACACTACTATCACCCTTTAAGCAGCATATCAAGGTCCCAGAGGGATAAATAGCAAAACTCTCCCTGTTTCAGTGGCACCAAGGTTGATTGCATGACTGGAAGGGAAGCATAGATGATATTTCCAGGTTACTGGTCCAAGAGAATCCCACATCATCTGCTACACAGATGTGTCCAGATGTGGAGGTGGCAGCCTCCTGGTCTGAGGCAGGCACATTTTAGAGGAAGGAAGCTCCCAGCACTCTGAGCTTGGGAATTCCAAGGACACCCTCACCTCCATCAGCAGCTCCATCATGAACCTTTTAAGGTAGAGCTGTACATTTTCTCGGATCAATAGATCATGGGAAATATAGAGAAGGATTTTTTCTTGTTAATCTGCAGACAAAAATAATGGTGCAGCAAAATGTGCTCTAGGAAGGGCCAAAGGAAGGCTGCACAAGGAGCCCATCCCATGGCTGTAGAGACAAAAGGGCTTTGAGAGGAAAATGTGTCCACAAGGCTGCAAGAATGATTGCTTCCAGAAGAACATAGGAAATACTCACCAGAGGGAGGACTGAGGCCACTGACTCATCTGGTGCAAGACAAAATTACTACCTCACAGTCGTAAGCCATTTATGTTGGAAAAGACCTTGAAGATCCAACCACTAAGCCAGTACCACTTCACATCAGTGAAATTTTGCTGATTTGCAGAAGCAGATGCTCTGTATCTAATGAAGTTGCACAGACAAGTTTTCTCAGCCAGCATTTTTCCTCACCTTCTCCAAGAACTTGTGTGTCCCCCTCAGATTGGTTGGTGGGTTTATTATTTTAGTAACATTCCCCACCACCCCATGGAGGAGAGTTGAAAATTATCTTGGAAATATGCATTTACTCTCAGTTAGAATCAAAACATCAAAGGCTCTGCATCAGACAAAGAGACACTCTGGAACCAGATTTGTCACATTTCTCACAGACAGTCCTTGCCAGTAATGCTATCAAAAAATGTTACCATTTCTTGCTATTTTAATGGTTCTTTCAACATCTGGTTATTTTCCTAAACACCCCAACTGCTGCACAACATGGTAAAAGACTGGTAAATTCCTGATTATTTTTTGAAGATACTAATAAAGCTGGAATCTAATCTAACATCTTTAAAGACAACACCCAGAGCAGAGGAAGAACAGGATTTTTTGAGCCAGCAATGTCCCAAGAGTAGGAGCATCAGGCTCATAGGAGAATCAGGCTCAGGCTGATACGGATGGGAGGGGATTTCTGGAAGTCATCTGGTACAACCTGCCTCCTCTTCTGAGAAGGGACAGCTTTGCTCAGGTTCTTAGAGGCCTTTTCTAGGCAGGGTTTAGCATCTCTAAAGCCACTTCAGCTATTGCAGGAAGCACAGAGATACCTCAGACTAAATCCAGGAAGGCAGGAGAATAAATATATTGATGGGAAGGTATAGGGAAAATTGATGGAAATTTATGTAAAAAGCATTTTTTTTCTATCAATTCTACTCAGAATTCTGACCATGAAATTGTTTTCTGAGAGTTCATGGATTCATGGAGCTCCTGTGGCACGTCACCTCTGGATCTCCATACTGTTACAATCCAGGATTCTCCAAAGACCTCTTCTGTGCCGTCAACACCTTGAATTTTACCATTAATCTCAATTTATTTGGCGTTTTTCTTAACAGCTCAGCTTCTAAAGACACAGAGCGCTAGAACAATGACGACTTTCATGGTGAAAAGCCCCTGCTAGATTGTGGAGGAAAGCAGAACAGAGAACCTTACACATTGCAAGGCCACAAGTCAAAAGCACCCCCAATTAATTTTATTAGCTCAACACGCAGTGAAAGCTGGCCTGCTACTGAGCCACGTCGGATATGAGGATTCTCAATCATTTCCCCATTAGTGGAGCTTTCATAACATCTCTCTTGGGCACATTCAGAATTACTCACACCTGAGCTCATGCTTCAATCTTTCCTTTCAGTCACAAGATCTCTCTTTCTCTCTCTCCTACTCAACAATTTTTTGCTGACCCTTACAGCGACAAAATTATCCTTGACATTTCTGACCTTCTGGTGCAATTGTCTGGCTTTAGTCAGCAGGTTCAGAAGTTGAGGGCAGAGGAGGATGATCACCTAAGGAAACAAAGTGTGGGCAACACAGCTAAAAAGATTTCATGATCTGTAAACCAACCTCATCTGTTCTAGGGATATGACTCCCTCTTTAAATGACTGCTTGCAAGTAGCAAGACTCAAAGCAAGGCTGAAGCTGAGAGCAGAATTTATTACAGGGAGGATGAAATGGGAAATGTGTTATGTTTTAGCATTATTGTATGGGTGTTTAGACAGATAATATAATGTTTTATCTTAGGAAGTGGGAGGCATGGGAAACATCTGCTGAGAGCATGATCACTTCTTTAATATACTAAATACAGGCATGCTATAAAGGCACATCACCCCATGTATTATTGAATTAAAAAATAAATATTGCAAAGATTTATATCCTGGTTTCCTGTTGCTCAAGAGACATTTGTGATGAGGTTTCCAAGGAAGCAGTGTTTCACAAGCAGCTATCTAATTCTAGCTGCTGTGTCAGTTATAGAACAAGACTTTCTTCAGAGTGCTGGACTCACCACCCATTTGTCTCAACAGAATTTTCTACAAATCTTTCTCTTTTTTTGTCTCTCTGCTACCAGTTCTGCCCTTCGTGTCTGAGTGATGCTTCTTTGCAAAGAATGAGAAACCCTCTCTTTTCTATGATTGCTTCACTCTTTTTCTAATAAACACCTACTGCTTTAATGCTAGCTGCCTAATTAAGCACTGCTTAATGTCCTATGGTTGGAAAGTAAGATGTTTTTGCCTGGGTTTTTTTCCTTTCCACTGTGGAAAGTGTTTAGCCTTTGCTCTATCTTGACCCTACATTTTGCAATTATTTTTGCCATATAAAAGGCAAATTCTCAAATCCTTGCTCTCAGACGCTTCTAAGGTTTCCAATGTAAATCTTGCCCTTTTTCAGACATATTGACTGGTTTTATACTTCTACTCATTATCCAGCATTTAATCCAATTAAGAGTCACTCCCTGGAGTTTTAAGATCTCCAGTGTACTCACTTCATCCTACCTCTCTGATTTTATGTTATCTTGGTCCACCAGATACTGCACTGTATTGCTTTCATTTGCAATTCTACTCTGCTTAACTCACCCCAGTGGAGGATTGTTATTTCATTTGTGTGGGTCCATCTCTTCAGGATCCTTCCATGCTGAATCACTTCCTCCACAACAAACTCTTTTTTAAAAATCAGGCTATGTAAGAACTGATGGTAAAACATTTTACCATTTCTTGCTCTTAGACCCACAGGGGAAGACTGTTGTATGACAGTATTTCTGAGTGCAAGTTGCTTGTCAGCAAGGATTCCACTTACAAATTGTGTTAATGGAACCACCCACCTTGATAAAGCCAGTTTTGGAGGCTTTAAGTAGACCTTTGGTCGTGAAGATCAGCTGAATGTATTCCAGCCCCAGAATACTGAGTAGGCTGTGTAAATGGCCTCTGAACTGCTAAATTACATGGCATTGTTTTTACTGAATGATTAAAACACTCCAACACCCACAAAGAACTTCCAAAACAGCTGAGCAAATGCTTTCGGAGGGTGTCATGCTTTTTCCTTTCCATTTTTCAGACATGCTCTTTTCCAGTTTTATAACTGTTGTAAATAAAAATGGTCGGACAGATGTTTGGAGAAAACAAAGAAAAGGGGTCACAAAGCCAATTAAAGTAAAATCAGCTGTTCAGAGCTGAAGACGTGGCTCTCAGTTTCTCTTAAAAAATAAATACAGATTCATGTGTCTTTATTTCAGTGAGCACAACCTATGCCCATTTTACAATGTCTTCTGAGAAGAATGAAGAGCAACAAGGCATCACCCATAGAAGGAAGAGCACAGAGAAAAAAATAACAGTACAGAAGAAAGGCCAAAAAGCCTTCTAAAAACAAAAAACATCATTAGAGGAGACAAAAGCTCCATTAAACATAATATCTGAGACAGCAATGTTTTTTAATATCTTATGCCAGCACCACAAGGCCTAAAATGATGATCAAGAACCCTAAAGCATGATGTTTTGTAAAACAAACTGCAAGATAGTCCTTGCCTTGAAGTATTTACTGCTTCAGCTTGGAAGGCAAGAGGCAGAGGCAAAGAAAATCCAGGCTCTGAAGAGTTGTAGAAGAGGGAGTGAGAACAGCACACTTATTCCCCTGACACCAGTTAAACGTTCAGTGCAACTCCCCAGTCTGTTATTTTCCTTCAGGAAGAATAGATCTCTGCCACTTAAGAAGTGTTTTTAATTTAAAACTATTTTTATCCAAAGCCTGGAGTGCTGTTTTGTAAACCCACAAGACTGGCCTCTCACCAGTGACGTTTTGGTATCGATAAGGAAAATAGGAAAGGCAGCAGGAAGGAATTGGCCAGAGGCTATCCCAGGACATAGGAGTTGCTCAAGAAGGGTGCACTCCTGTGGTCACAGAGCCCAAGGTTTTCCAATATCAGTAGGTGCACAGACAGGATTGCCAGCTGAGATGGGAATTAGTGTCACAGTGACATGACCTTGGTCATGCCACAGCACAGTCACAGTTCTCAGTTGTCTTTCATCACCATTTACAACCAGCCATCAGGGCAGGGTATTCCAGACTGGGGTGTTCCTGGAAACTCTTAGCATTCCTGCAGCTATGAGAGAGGACATTTTGGAAAAAGCCCTCCTGGTCTTCATCAACTCCAACTGGCGCCCACCAGGACAGAGCTGAAAGTGAGCTGGCACCAGCTGAACCTCTTGACACTGAATGGCTGGCTTGAAGAAATGGAAGTGAAGGGAATTTTGGAATCCACATGGCAAGCATGAAAATAACCCCACTTGTACCTATATGCAGCAGCAATGCCCTGCTCTAACAACTGGGACCAACACTGAGTTGTGTCAACATATGACTCAGAAGAGGAGGAGGAAGAGAAGATGGAAAAACAGGCCAAAGAAAGGCAAGGCTGCTGAAAGAAAAGCAAACAAAAAGCAGCAGTGAAAGCAGCTGTGTTCTGAAGGGAGTGTGCACCGCTCGGAAATCACTTCAATTACGGGGAAATTCACCTTTCATACTTCCTAAAGCTCCCAACAAGCCTGCCTCACATCCTCACACGGGGCAGGGGAATGAAAAACATACTTGGGGGTAATTAAGCAAACACAGGATGGTTAAGAAGGCAAAGCTGCTGTCTCTTCGATCCAAACCACCATTCCCAGCATCCTAGCTCAGAGCATATTCCATCCTTATTTTTCAAATCAGCCCACTCCTGAGCTGCCAGCTGCTTCCCTAAGCAGGGAATACAGCAGGTTGTGGCAAGAGAGTGGGACAGAATTCCAACCATGCAGGAAATTCATCAAGAGCTGATCAACCCCACACAGGTATGGGATTTCAAGGGAAGCAGGCCCATCCTACATGTTACAATCCTATTTAATAGAGCAGGGCAAAAAAATGCCCGAGATTTCACATTTCCACCATTTGATAGATCCTGAAAAAATAGAGTTGCTTTTTTTTGGTGGCCTCCCTGAGACTGTAACACAGAAGCAGCATTTAACAGATTCAGGGACATACCTGCACAGAAAGTTAGCCCTAGCTTGTTGGAATTTCTTACGTGCCACCAAGGCTCACTACAGACCTGTGTTTGAGGTAATAAACCAGCAATCTGACTTTCCAATCAGAGCACACTCACACCCAAGGCATTTCAAAAGCCCTGCATTTTCAGCATTTATTTTCATTCCAAATCAAATGGGGATATTTCTTTTCAAGATTCTGATCAAAACAGAAGCAATCTGACTTTTATACAAGGTTTTAAAATTAAATTTTCTTTTAAATTTTTTAATTAGCATACATTTTCTGCCTTTTTAGGGGTATTTGATATTATCAAAATGCTAGATGTGATTGTCTGGGAGTTTTGTGGACATTTTGCTTACATTTCCAATGTTCTGACTTTGAAGATACAGTACCTTTCAACAGCAACATATTTCATAATGGCATTTGAGTCCCACAGATTCTCATCCAGGAGTGCATTCAACACCTTGAATCATGAAAGAAGTAATAGCTATTAAGTTAAGCAAAAAGAAATAATACAGATTCCTAAGAGACACATAGGGCATTGCTCAGCATTTTTTATGTCACCTAATGACAAGGGCAGAGGATAAAATGCACTAAGGAAGTAGAAAAAAAATCAATTTAAGGGGTTCTTCCTGCTTCTCCCAGGAGGCACCACTCTACATCAACTGTGTCTCATCATTAAAAACCCCATCCCATTTGCCACAAGTGTAGGAGTGAAAACCTATAGCCCTGGCTTAGTTTCAAATGGGATTTTGCCTGCTTATTATCTCACTTGTGGTTTCAACCAGAAAAAGTTGCTGTTCCCCTCTTGTTCCTGTAAATGCTGCTCTGCAGGGATGGTGTGTGGATATACTGCTTCATTGCTCCTGATCCTGCTTTCTCCTGAGTAATTATTTCCCTTGAATAAATGTTTCCTTGAATAGAGTGATTATTCTAGTGAATAATCATCCTCAGGAATAAATAACAGCACTTCAGGACCTTACAGGGTGGAGCTGTGGAGCACTTCTCCCATCCTAACTTTGGAACAGCTGGAACAGCTGCACCCTTGGCCTCTCTGCTGACCACTTCATTTCAAGCCTCTTTCAGAGTTGCCCATGGTAAGAACAAAGCTCTGAAAGAAACATCTTATGAATAGTGAGGTCTTCAGGGCAAGACTTTCTGAGGATTTCCACCCACTCTGTTTCAGGGAGAGTAGCTCCTCTGGAATCAATTAAATTACTCCCAACTGCACCAGCTGAAGATCTGGTCAGGTTATTCTCTCTCCTGCCTCTTGCCCCAGCTCAGAAGCAAAGGAGGAGTTCATGCCTCCACAAACATCCTTGGTCATTCTCTCCATGAAATCTGTCTCTGACTGGTTTGCTCTGCTTTGTCTACGCAACATGCTGGCTGCTGTAACATCAAGGTATTTGCATTACCAGGAAAGTCTTGGCAGTGAAAGGAAATTTTAATTTCCTCCTCAGCTGAGCACTTTACAATATGTGTTTTAATAAAACATAGAGAGTCAAATTATTGCTTGTAAATGCCAATGCGCAAGAGAATTAATTAGGGCAGCAGCAGTCAGGCTGTGGAGCCTCTCTCGAGGGTTTCACTTGCTCAGGACAGCCAGAGCATGGATTCCCTATATAAATTGCAAAGCTTATGCATTTAATCTTGATGCAAAAACTCACTGCTTTTGAAATCAGACTCATGATACACCGAGTTTATCTCTGCTCCTAGAGTATCATCCATCAGCCTTGAAGAAAATGGTGATCCTGATATGAGGGAGGTGTGTCTGCTAATGTGTCTGTAACCTGGAGAAGATTACAAAATAATTTTTTTTATAGCTTCCAAGGAGAATAAATCTTGAGAGGTATTAGGCAAGGTGGCATAATAGTCCTGCTAATCTTCTCCTCCAGAGATTGGGTTTAGGCCAGTACATAATGGTTTAGTCAAAATAACCCTCCAAAATGTAGAGGACAATCATCATCTGTGAGCTTGGATCCAATAAATACCCCGGGTGTTTAATTGTGCATCGTTTTACATGCTGTAATCCCTCCACCAGCACCTCAGTGCAACTCAAAATGCTGTCAGTCATCTTAAGCTTGCACAAATCCTTCAGCTGACTGGAGGAGCGAGATACACTTTCTGTAGGAAATCTGGCCCATCCACCATGATTAAAAATCGGGATACAAAATTATATGGAAGTGCAGGATAGTGTGACAGGCAGGGTGAGGGTGGCTGCAGAGAAGGGAACAGGAGTGAGCAGGATCTCATGCTGAAAGGTGGCTAGGGGTGTCAGGGGATGGGGGATGCACCCCTGGGGGCAGTCTGGCTGCATGAGAAGATGCCCAGCTGGAGAAGCATCACTCTATGGGAGTGTAAAGGGAAGGGACAACCCCCTCCTGACTCCTGAAAGTGAGAAAACAATTGCTATCCCAACCTGCCTGCAGGCAAGGGGTTTTGTGTGAGTCTTCTGCTCCAGGCTTGGCACATGACACTGCCTGTGAAGCTCTTCCAATGTGATTCAGCCCAGTTTGTTTTGAAAAGCCCCACTTATACACAAATACATGTACAGGAGGCACGTAAACTGAGGCTTGTGTTGGGAGCACAGTTGCTAAGTTCATACACTTCAGCCAGAAATAAAGGAATTCTTGTTGAAACTTGTTCTGTCTGTTGCTCTGTATGTAAACTTCACATATTTAGTGGGATGCTATGTCCACAGAGAGTAATCAGAATGCATGGGGGGGAAAAAAAGGAAACATTTGCACATAGTTCCATTTCTGCTTTGCTGCTGCACATTATTAGCGCATTGAACATAACTGCTAGCTCTCACTTACAAAGACTGGGAATAAATCATCTCTTCGATCTCTTTCAAAAATCAAGAGAAAGAAAAAATAGGGTAGGATAAGGATTGCATTAAATCTGACAGTGTTTAGAATTTCTTCAGTCTTGAATGCTCAACGTTAAGTTAAAAATTCAAATTATTCCCATTAAAATATGGTTCCCTGGTACAGCTGTCAAGAATAAAAAGAACATAACTAGGACATTTGTGTCTGGCCAAAAGTCACCAACGTTTCCAGTAATTCTCAAGTAAAGTGTCAGAATCTCAAATGACCTTGACATTACCTCTGAATCAATAACTTGACATCTGACAGAGACAAGTGGAGAACACTCAGTAATAAAGGGAGCTTATGTGGTTCAGCAGCAGAACTCAGGCAAAGAATTAAGGGATAAGGAAAACTTCAGACTATCAAAATCAATGAGATGCTGTTGTAAAAAATTAGAATTCTCACTTTGAACTGTAGGAAGGGAGAAAAGCAGTAAAATAGTGTAGGCAAGACTCAGAGGGTGATTCCCATCCTCTGCCTGATCAGCTGTGATGCCACTCTTGTTCTTCTGAAGCCTTTCAACAAGTTGTGTAGGGACAAATTATAAAGAAGGAAGCATAAAGGTAGGGAAAGAATAAAAGATGATCAGATATGAAAGTGATTTTATCTGGGGAAAGAAGGAAGGGAAGGGAAGGG
>VRYO01002326.1:2556415-2673333 GCA_009812075.1 Sialia sialis
GAAAGAAAGAAAGAAAGAAAGAAAGAAAGAAAGAAAGAAAGAAAGAAAGAATCAAGATATGTCACTCTAAGACTGCTGGGGAATACCCACAAAGAGGATAATTTAGCACAGTTTTTATCTTTAGTGGTTTAGGAAAAACCTTTTGCAGTACAAAGTGCAGCCCTGATTACAGAAGCAATCTCCTCCACAGGAGGTGCTCAAGTCAAGGTTAAGCCAACATCTTCTGGACCACTTTACATCTCTGGTGTGTTCGAAGCCCAGATTGGAGCATGTGATTTTTTGGATCCTCTAACCTTACTTTCCAACAAGTACAAGCACCTGCATTAACCAGGTCTACATGCAATTCCTCTCTGCAGTTGAGATTAATAGCTGAAGTCTTGAAGGAGTTCTGCACCAGACTTGAAAGTAGTTCAGATCTCAAACATGAGAATGAATCCCAACGTGTTTGCTGTTAAAGTGAAGGTCAAAAATCCAGTGAAATTCAAAGGACTCATGTCCATCCTTTCACCTGTAAAGCTGAACAGATATAAAATTGGGGACAGAAATGACAGTTCTTGAAAAATAGTATGTTGTTTTTTTTAAATGCAAAGGGGTTATCTTGAAGACTCAATTTGTCTTCTGTATTTGTTCACAAGGGTGATTTCTTATAAATCTAAATATACTTAAGATACTAAACGTTGTTACTACCTTGAAAACAAACCAGTGTGTATTTGCATGCACACAGACCCAATAGCAGACTAAATGGTTGAGATCAGGACCTGCAGAGCATAGAACTCCATATTTTCTTCCGTTCGTAGTACATTATGTCATTTCCACTTACAGCATCCAAAATAGCTGCGTCTATAGCCCTTTGCAGGAAACAATCCTTGCATTGACATCTTTCCACCCTCAGTCCCCTCAGTATTGTTTGCCAAGGGAGTATCAGGATACCTAGAAATTGTAATGACAGCTGCTTTATTTTTTTCATCTATTGCTAAAATTTGCCATGACATTGAAGTTGAACCATTTCTCTTTTTTTACTTTGCAGAAATAATTATTTTGTTCAACAGTAAGACTTTTTTCCCCTACAAAGATGAACCTGAAAACAGATTTTCTCCCTGTTAACTTTCAGTTTTTCAAAGGGGAGAGCTGCCAAATTTTGCTGACTTGGAAAGGACTTAAAATTGAATTAGAAAAGAATTTCAGAGCTTGAGAAGAGCATAATTAGCATGATGCTATTCCATGTAGCACCCAACCCCAGAGGAAAGTGAGCTGTGATTCTCTGAGATGCATTTACTTCAGAAAGGGCAGAAGGCTTTCAGAAGCATCTGGCCACAAGTGAATTCCTGTGGAACACAGGGGGAACAGCTCTTGCAATCCAAGTATTTATGTTCTTTCAAAAAAGAAAACATATTTCTTAAGGCTGCAAGTTGGATAAGGAAAAATCTGCACAATAACAGAGGTGTGGTCAAGGGAGGATTCCTGGAAGAACGGGACAGGGATGGCTGAAAATATACAACACATAAGGAGTCAAGGTATTTCACCATAGTGGTAGGAGAGATGATTAAGATAGAGATGTGCAAGCCAAGGTTTGCCCATAAAAACCTTTGGTCTTTCAAGCAAAATGAAAACATGCTGTCACACCAGCATAAAAGATGGTTATTACTGTAGACATAATAGACCCACTATAAATTAACTTTTTGTCTGGCTTGGCCCTCTGCCATAAACGTGTTGCAAACCATTACAATGATGGCTCATAGCCTTCCTTGACATAGCATCCTAAATTTCTTCCTTGGAAAGTGTGGCCCCAAATTTCCACGTGCATGCTGCTGCTTCCATTCCTCTGGTCAAAAAGACAGAAAATAGTATTTTTCAGATTTCTTGCAGAGAGGTAAATATACACTAGATTAGAGAAATCTGAGTTGTTCTCAGGAAACTTTTCCCAAGATCCTGGATATTAGATCCAAGCCATATTAGAACTTGTCCATCAGAGCACCACAGGGCAATAACACCACTGTTGGCAGCTAAAATTAACAACTTCTGCCTGTGTTACTGCCTCCTGCTCTGAGACCACTGCAGCAAAAGGGAACATTTGCTAAAAATGTCACAACCTTAATTTTAAAAGAATTTTTGTGGTCCAATGTAGCAGCAATTTTATTTCAAGAAGCATCTGGACTTTATTAGATGCAAACACAGTTGGTAGAAGTTGAGGAGGGGGAGAGATAAAAAATGTTCTCCCTGGAATATTTTAAACCAGAAGCATTCATCATGCACAGCATACCCTTATAATCTAACACAGGGCTTTAGGGTGATGGTGCAGTTCACTGCAAAGCTGTTGCTACTGCAGTGAGTTATAGTATTTATACTTCCATTGCCTCTGGCAACTTGCAAATGGTGACAGGTGAAAAGCTTCCTTTCTTCTCTGCAGGATTCAGCAGTTGCTTGCAGCCTCATTCAGATTCCTTTGCAGCAGGAAGGACAGAAGACGGATTTCTGGTCCTTTCCAGACAGTTATGGACATTTGTTGAGCCTTTTCCCTAAAAAAAAACCCCTTTATTTTTGGGAAGTCATCACTCACAGATGATGTTTGTGAAGCTCTCCCTGGTGTTGGGTCTTCTGGCACCAGTTTAACAAGGCCATGTCTTCTAGTCCCCACTCAATACACATTATGTAATTAGTTCATTTAGACTGAATTTATGTTTAGTAGACACATGAATGCATATTTGAATATGAATCCAAATTTAAAACTCCCAGGTCACAACACCCTAAAGTTATGCTTGGATTTAAAATCAAGATGAAAAACCAGTTTTGTAAAGGAAGTTTCTTCTTTCAATAAGGCAAAACAAATCAGTGACTGATACCATGGCGTTGGAACACCAGAAAGTGTTACCTTCCATGGAGCTGAATGTAGTTCAGTTTATTTATATTCTACCATTTAGGAGAGAATTTCACCAAAAGGACTTTAAGATGTAAGCAGCCACCCTTAGCTGAGGCATGTCTGCAGTGTCTCGGTGCACTTGTAAAAATAAATGGTGTGCATAGCACTGAACACATTATGGGGCACGGTTTTAAAATTAATTTTATCTCTATATGACCCCTGATTTAAAGTGCTGTGACTTGCAAAATTTTTCCAAGTGTGTGCCCCATCAGCAAGGTGTAAATGTGCCTGGTGCCATCTCTAAAAACGGCAGTAATGTATGCAGCACTAATAAATAAACAGATTTCTGGAAGAATTCGGTAGAACTGAAACCTGCTGTGTGGCACTCGAGGACAACCTCAAATTAATCATTTTAAGATTGTCCTGAGGATGGGTTAAGCTCAGGCCATTTCCTCTTTCCTCCTGCAGCTTGGCTGTAAGCAGCAGTGTTGGAAGGCACATTCTGTGTATCTGAGAAGCGGATCTAAAAAGCCATTTAGTACCACTCATAAAAGCCAACTAAGAGCATAAACACAAAAATATTAACTCATGAGGTCTCAGTGATTCATAGGATGAACCTACACAGCTCTCCAGGGCCAATATGCTTAAATCATGGGAAGGTTTTTTCCAGATGCCAAAAGGATTAGGACGCTCCATTCTCATTAATAACCAGGCACTGAGCAAGGACCCACAATGTCTTTCAAAATTCTTCTCCACGTGTTCCTTTCAGTATGAAATCATCTGGTGGGCTGCATCCTCCAGTGGGCGCATATCTGTTTGTTTCTTTTAAAAAACTTCACTGCTTCCAAGAGTAGGAACAAACCCTTAGAAATACCTAATCAGTGTATTCAGATCACAACCAATACAGCATTACGGGTTTTTATTTCCTGTTCTGTGTTGATTTTTAATTAACATTGACATTTATATATAAAATACTTGGTTTTCAAAAGGCCAACTGGAAACCCTCTTGTGGATTACCTCATCCAAGCACAGATTTTTTTGGTGTGCATATTTGTAATTGTTTGAAGGTTTTCCAAGCATATCTTAAAGTCACACCACACTTTTCAAACACACTTATAAGAATATTATAGGCGTATGAAACTTCAAAGAAAAGAAATTAATTTTACACAGTAACGGTGCTTAGAGTTTGTGAAGGACACTGGATGTGGAACGAATATTCAGGCTCACATCCTGAGAAGGCTGACACACAAATTTAGGGATAGAGCTGCAGTCCATGGATTTGGAGATGGGCATGGACAGTATGTATGCTTTTGTGAGATTGCTCTGGCCTGCTTCAAAATCAAACTTTATGGTTTTGACTTTAGCTTTCCTATAAAAAAGGAAGAATTTCTAATGATCTTAAAGCATCAATATTTCCCTGAGAGTTGACACAAAAAGAAAAACATTAAACAGAAATTAGGAGACTGAGCCTGCTCCCAAAGAAACTGAGGTCAGAAATGGTCTCATTTCAATGGAACAAAGTCTAGTGGTAAAATTTCTGCCTTCCTCTTAAATATTAGTCTTCCTTTGCTTCTCTCCTCATGTGTCTGCCACAGCAGCTGTGATCTGTTGCCAAGATTTGCTCTACTCTACCTGTAATTTATGGCCCTGTCATGCAGTTTATTCATACAGACTTTCCCAGTGGCAAGGCTGAGGATACCAAGGTATCCAAATGCTGCTCACAGAGGTGCAGGGAGAGAGCTCTGCACAGACAAAGCACACGCCTGCCTTTATTCAGGTGACAGCTGAGCTAAATCAAATAGTGGAATAACTGCAGCAGGTAAACATACACTTTAATTGGTCTTTGCAGGGTCAGAGTGTGAGCCTTTCAGCCGCAAATCTTCACAGATCTCCAAGCTGAGAGCCAAGAACAGCAGGGAATTCTGTGACTTGAGCTGCCTCTGGCCTAACTGTGCTCCCCCCAGCTGATCTGCTACCCATTGGCAAGGTTTCCACAAGACACTGCTTCTGCAGGAGCCAGGGACAGAAATGACAGGGCTCTATGGACTCAGGCACTAGGACACCAAAACTACCTGTCTTCCAAGGAGATTCAGGCTCACAAGTCTCTGGGACCTGGCTGTCAGTCCATCTTAGCTCATAAACACATGGGAGGTAGATGTCCTTAGGCCGGCCTGAGCTCCCTGCATTTCAGGGGGGCTTAAACCAGAGCACAAAGCTCTAACAGAGAGTCATCTTACAACGTTGGTAAAACAACACTGATTTTTGGATTCTGTTGTCTTAAAGATTTCTTTCCCATGCACACATGCTCCATCTTCTATAAAAATTCCTACCAAAGGTATGTGTCTCTCTTCCTCATTTTGTCTTGCCTATAAGAAATGTCTCTGGATGTTTTATTTGATAGACAAAAAAGCATAATTTTTAAAATTCATATTTCAGGAAATTTTTTTCTAAAGAAACAAGACTTATACAGGCCCTTTGCAGCCTTCCATTTCTATGTCCCTGTGCACCACTCAAACAAAAGCTGAAAAAAGGGAGAAGGAAGAGTCCACCAGGAGATAAATTATTCATGTAGCACTAATTTTCAATACTGCGCATGAGATTTTTGACTGTAAATTAGTTGAAGAGACCTTCTGTCAAAACTTTCCCTTCATTTTATGAGCATGTAATCTTCCTTTTATACTAATACACTCTATGGAAAATATGAATGTTGTTCCTGGAAAGTGAGCTACGACCTCTTTCCACATTGTATATAAATCTGGAGACTATAATCAGATGCAGAAGCAATGTATATCTCCAGACTCTGAAACTTCTACCTTCCCCTATAAATCTTTCAGATGTGGAATGGACAGCAAGTGGGTTTATACTAATCCTGCCAGATTAATACCCCAGTCTGATGATACGTATTTAGGTAATGTTCACTTCAGTCTCTGCATGACCTGCCTAAGCAAAAATGTGCCTCCAATAAATATAGCTGGCTTGGGACATATTCAATCAGTACAAACACCAGATGCATCATCAAGAGCTTTGGGATATTTGTTTTTAGCATATAACCACAAAATACGATGCATCTTTGAAACACTTCCTACTTCTCTTAAGAATGGTGTTCAGCTTTTTTGGTGTTGCCAGAAGCATAAAGAGAAACGTCCCTCTTCAGACAGTGTCAAACTACTCAGGCTTTTTTTTTCCCCTTTCAAACAGCTATTTTCTCCCCTCTGTTTCATATCTATGGAAATGATAATCATTACTTTTGATCATCCTGCTAACAGACTGAAATTCTGCTCCTTTTAAGAAAAAAAATGTGGTTTTTTTTTTCTTAGTTCATGGAGCTGGACTGCAACCACCTTATTGTAAGGTAAGAGATTTAGTTTTCCATCTATTACATGCCTATGCACCTGCCTGGCCACTGCTGCCATGTGATTACAGGAAAAGTCTAGCCAAGAAAGTAGGCCAAACTGTGAAGCCATCCCTCTGCCCAGAAATCAAAGGTGCTGGCTGGTCTTGAGAGGAGAATTCTGCAGAACAAGAGATGTGTCTGAATCACCAGCTTTCCTGCAAAACACTTTGAAGCTTTAAATCAGTGTGTAAGCATTTGGAAGTAGTGAAACAGATTCCTGGAATATGGGCATGGCTCCTTGTTCCAGGCAAACTGACTTGTTTTCACTTGTGATGTCCCAGTGGAAAACCTCTTGCAGCATCTCTAGCTAAGCCAATCCCCCACATGTCATGACTGAATCCTATCAATGATAAAGATTCCATTTCCACACAAACTGCTTTGCTGTGGCTGTATCAGGGTAGATGGCAGAAAAAATTATGTAAAATGGCCCATGAAAACCATGTATATTTATTGTTACTACAGTAATTCATCATCTCAAGAGTGAGGATGCTGCAAATTCTACAAATGCTGTCAGAAAGGTAAATGAAGTGAGTGGCAGCTTTTGGAAAGCTCCAAATCTGTATGATTTCATGGATAGGTAGCTCATTACAAACTGAAAACTTGAGCTCCAAGCCAGTCCAAGATGCAAAGAAACCCCAAAACCAGAACAAGGACCAGAACTGAAAAACATATGCAGATTATTATCAGTTTTGAGTGCCAGAAAAAAAAAAAAAGTGTAACCACTATAATCAGCAGTTGAAAGTAAAGAAAGAATTCAAAGTATTAATGACAGAGCAGAAATTTTCTGAGCCAGTATGGGAGGTCCTTTGCCATAAGGCCCAGCTTTCAACCAAAATGAATCCAAGCACAACCAGAAGATAACATAAAGGCATCTCAGAAATAATTAAACAATGAGACATTAGGACTAAGACTAGCTCCATTTGCCAGCCTGTCTCTCATTAGAGGTTCCCAATGGAAGTGATGGGAGGAAATAATTTCAATACTGATGCCTATAAAGAACCAAAACTGGCTCTTGGCAAAGCTCTCCAGAGAGGAATCATACCTGTAAGAAGCCCTGGCTTCAGACTAATTATGAGTTGATAGATTGACACAGAATGAAACTCCAGCCTGCTTTATTACAATTTCTTGCTAGAAGCTCAGCCTCCACAGAGGGTTTGAATAAATCAGAAAGAGCCCTTCTGCCTTATTCTGGGCCTCTCTCTGGGCTGGATTCCCATCCACAGAAGAGAAAGACTTGTGAGAGTCCCACAGGAGAAGTGACACTATTGCTGGGCCATAGAAACAGCCAAGTTAAAATAAATACAGCAGAAACCAAGGAACATCTTGCTGGCCTGGACTACCGGAAGGCAGAGGATGGAAAAGCAAGACGAAGAAAGTGAGAATGAAGACACGGAGAAGACTCAACCTCTACCCCAGAAGCTGGAAAGTATAGAGCAGGAGGCCAATGAGAACTTCTGGGCAGGGCTGAAAAACAAGTGAAAGTGAGAGCTTCTCTCATCTCCCAGAATGCAGCCAAAAAATCAGATTACTTACAGTAAAAGAAGAAGAAGAAAACATGAAAAAAGAAAACCCCCTGAAAACTGGCAGCAAAGAACTATCCACACTCCTTGGCTCCATGTCATGCCTGGTAGAAGGGGTGAGAAAGAAACAGGGAGCTGTTTGGAGCCAAAATATTTCCCTTCTGGATGCTCCTGGCTCAGTTCAGCCCGTTGTGACTCTCAATTTCAACCCCTCATGCACTCCCCTATAATCATCATAATATGTGGCTGTTTGCTTGCTCAGTGTATTCAACTTCCTCACAGCAAGCCAAGCTCAACCCAGCACTAGCATTTATTTCTGGATTAACCAGGCCTGCCTAAAACCAAACACGACTCGGTGTGGTTTGCAATATTCACTGGGAGAGAATAAAAGGAATTGCACTCAAACACCAGGGTTTGTGGCCAAGTTCACCTCATGCTGCTGGTGGTGATATCACCGTTATTTCACTTCACTTTAGTACTTTTAAAAGTGCTGTGGAAAAAGGGAGGGTTTCAGCTCTGCTTCTGGGCTTTGAGCGAGATGCAAGTGATCCCAACAAAAAGGACACAACTGACTTTTGCCCTTTCATAAAAAGAAGAGAACCCTTTATTAGTCATAAGTCAAATTATTGTTAGAAACCCGTAATGACTAAATAAAAGCAGCCAAGAGAATGTGAGCAGGGCAGACATCAGCTGGGAGATGGAACAGCCCTTGAGACAAAATAGTTCCATCTCTGCCTAAAATAACATTTTTTTCAAGAGCTAGCCCCAGTGTGCTTTATATAGGACACCAAGCCAGGTGCCACAGTCCTGATCAGCAGTGCTCATGACACATCCCGAAACACCATCTCAGACTTCCAGAGCTAGCCTGAGAGTTCCCAGAAATGCTGCAGAATGAGGGACTGTCCCATGTCACTTGCCTGCCAATTCCCATTGTCGTGGGTCTAATGCGAGTTCTTGTTTTTGTTGATGTTTTGGCAACAAGAAGCATGTCAGGGTCTCAGTTTCTGTTCTTGAATCGCTAGTATGTGATGTAAACACCTCATTGAAATTTGGGAGAACAAACAAACAACCTAAAAGCCCTGGGAGAACGCCTCTAACAGAGAAAGAATGGAAATCTCTTCCCTCTTGCTCTCCAAAGCTGCTCCCCTGATTTTGCAGGGAGTGGCTCATGAGGGTTAAATGCCTGAGGTGACAGTACTGCAGACTCCAATGCAAAACAAGAGCTATGGCTGCAAACTTCTCATCACTGGCAAACTACCATAATTTGGGTAGACCAAGCTAAATATCCTAATCCAGGGACAGCTAGAGAAAGGAAATGCATTTTTCTGTGCTCATGACACCGAACAACTTGTTGGGAAGGACTGGGGAGGAGGGAGAAGAGAAGGAATTTCCACTGAGATTGCCAAAGATGCAATTAATGTCCTGTCAGGGAGCATTTATACTCGATGAAATTCATTCCTGTGCTGAGAGCCGGCGTAAAGTTCCGTCTCACTGAATTTGCAGCTAACAGGCAGAAGGAATGGATTTCATTTCAAGAGCCATGTTCCGGATTCCTGGACGAGACACTCAGCAATGAATGAAGCACTGTACACTAGAGCCTCAGCAGCCTTGAAGTGAATTTTGCTGTGACCTAACAAAAACCACAGACTTGAAATTGTGATGATTCAGAAATTTTCAGCTCGCAACAGGGGTTCTTGCAAAATATTTGGGAACTGCAGGAAGTGTTTAATGGTCTCCCTATGTCAAGGAGAGGAATCCTGACCTTTTCTCTTCATGATTCTTTTTCCTCATAAGCAATAATTTTAGAAGGAAATAATTAAGCTCGAGTGGCCTTTTTTTCTGAGGTTGCTTATAGAATACCAAGTGCCTTGGATTGATCTTTTATGTCCTGATTCATCCTCTCTTTGCTGCTGGAATTTGCTGAAGAATAGCTACAGGGACAGACCATGCCTCCTGTCACATGTGTGGCTCCCCACAAGTGTGTGCAGCGAAGGAAACCAAGTGGAGAGGTTTATCTGCAGAGCAATACAATGGAGCAACAAAAGTCAGGAGACCCTTATAAGGGTATGTGCCTTTCCTAGCCAAGAGTCAAAAAGGTAGGATTTCAGCAGGAAAAAAAAATTGAATAGACCAAGAACATGAATCAGAATACCAATGGCTAAAGCAGAGGCTTGGGACATTCCTAATCCTTATTTGGATGCAGAACCCATGAACGGGTGGTTTATAAATTCAAACTGATGTCATCTGAAGGAAGACTTCAGGTGAATCTTCCTTTCATTTCCTGTTAGCTTGAGGGACAAACTGACAGAGGGGCAGACAATGGAGCTACATCCATTTCCTGAAATAAATAAGAGACATCTCACAAAGTTTAACAACGTGCAATATAATAATTACTACACGCTTGTGTCATAATTACTGTCAGAGATTCCTTTAAAAAAGAAACCAGGCTGTTCCAAATCATCTTGAAATACTACTCATAAGACTATTTCTGCCAACTTGTAAATGATGGCTATGCAAGAAACTAATTTGAGCATCACTGGAAATTATAATTTTGTTTTGTGTGCTCCCAGTAATGTTTTCTCAAACAAGGATCTGTATTTGTGTAACTAATTCTGTGAAAAGCATTAGACACAGTCACATGCTTGCTGACTCTGTTTTTTCTCATTCAAATTTCAGACAATACGATTTTCAGTTTGCGTAAATACTTATACTGCCCTTGAAGAGTGCAGTGCAGTGAACTGGACTTAAAATAGAGAGAAATAAGGTCAATGTTAATAATGTAACCTTCTTGGGAACTATAGCTGATACATGAACCTTTTATATGCCACTTGCAAATAATTACTAAAAACAGATTATTTCTTCCTCATGTTTGCTTATTCCCCTACATTCTGTTCCTTAGGTACTTAGCTCTTACATTTAAGCAGGTTTCCCTGAGCAAATTTTACATATCATAACTCTGCTGTCCTTGAAGACTTCTCATAACCCTTTCCTTTTCCATGCCAATTGAGCTTAATTAGCAGCTTGTATCAGCAGCAGGATCTGTTCACACATTCATTGGCTCTATACTCAGTTACTGGAAAAATGACCTCAAATTGCCTCCTCATTGCATGTATGTGTTTCCTAGGCTGGAAACTCCTCTTTTCCACTGATCCCCACTCAGTAATTGCTCCTTTGGAGCAGGCTAGGTAAAGTTCATTTAACGCTCAAACAGCAACATTTCCTGATGATGTGCTTTTCATTTGGCTTTTATCAGAGAATTCCAGACATAAGGTGGAATGTGAGATGGAATTTGAGGATGACACGCCATATCTTAGATCTCAGAAAAGCAGGAACAATTTCTGAAAGCAGGTTCTCATTTCAAGAAACTGGATATTTGCTGGTTTATGATGCTGTGTCCCACTTCAAAAGCTAATACTCTGCCTTGCTGCAGCCACCCTCGTTCTGTGAATATTATGAGGGATAATGTGTGTCCGGTGACTCAAAAAAAAAAAAAAACCCAGATAAATTTAAAAAACGGCAGTGCAGGGGATCTAAAAATAAAAATTAGGAAAGGTGGGAATTAGCTCACCACAGCTCACCTCAATTGCCAGGTCAGGTTTCAATTTCCAGTAAGTTTTCAGCAGAGTAGCTTGTGTAAATGTATCTGTGGGCACTCCTCATCCAGGGGAAATTTCCTTGAAAACAGATACCTGACATCACAACTACGTGTTTTCCTGGAACCGAGCACATGCTGGATCAGTACTTCGCCTACTGAATCTTCATCCCAAGAGTGATACTACTGTTTGCATGTCAGTAAGGAGAGCACAGTGGGCTTGCAGGAAGTGAAACCAGAACGTGGTGCTCAGCACGCATAGAGAACTCTTATGGAGAGATGTGGATGTGCACCTTAAATATGTCTGGAAACACTGTAGGCTACTTCACACCCAGGTTTGTGTGAAGAGTTGATTTTATACATTAAGAACTCCAGCAGACTTTTTAGATTAACAATCCCTTTACCAAGACGAAGTATGTGTGAGAGGCATGAAAATGGTTATCAACACAACCTTCCTGTATGATCTGAACTTGAGTGCTGGTACCAGAATGGGGCATGCACTGGGCTTTGTTCACTGGCAGCCTGAGAGCTACACTCACTGTGCACACTGTCTGCTTGGCATTATTCCTTCAAACTAGGGAAAAGAAACTCCCCCACAGCAGCAGAGATGCCCATGAGAAGAAGACAGATGGAAGAGGTTGACAAAATTTGTGTACAGCAGGGTTACATTAGGGGATCACACTGAAGAACCCTTCTACATAATAAAGGTTCAACACCTAGTATTTCTTTTTTTCACTTTTCTTTTGTTCTCAGAGTTTTTGGACAGCAAGAAAGAGGGTGTTAAATTTATTTTGAATGGAATGCAATGACACCGATTTTTCCAAGTGAGGTGTGAAAGCTTTTAACCTTGAGTTGCCAGCAGTAGATAAAACATCACTCGGGGTTTCTATTTCCAACCCGTATGTTACACCTCACCTTCTCCCCTGTGCAGAACATTACTCCTCCCGAACGGAGTAGTATCTGCTTACAGGCAGCGCTGCTCCAAGGGGAAAAAAAATAAGAAAAGTTTGCCTCTCCCCTCAAAAAAAGCCATTTTGTTCAGCCAGATGTTATACAAAATGGCACGGCCGCCGTGCTTGAGGGGGGCCGGGCCTCCCACCCCGGCGGGGCTCGGCGGGGCGGTGGCGGCCCCCGCCCGGCCCCCGGCGGCGCCGAGGCCAATGGGCGCTGGGGCGGCGGCGGCCGCCTCCTCCCGCCCAGCCCGCCCTATATAGCGCCGGGGCAGCGGCGCCGTGCCGTCCGTCGGGCTGTCCGTGTTGAGGCGAGCCGTGCCCAGCCGTGTCAGGATGCCGGGCCGCACTGTGTGGCGGCTGGCGCTGCTCGCCCTCTGCCTGGGGGCCGCGGCGGCGGGAGGACAGCGGCGCGGAGCCGGCGGCAAGAGCCGGCGGCAGGCGCAGACCCAAACCACCTCGCTGCCGCAGGGCAGCGCCGCGCAGGGAAAGCGTGAGTACCGCAGGGTAGGGCAGGGCACCGGGCTGGGCACGTTGGCCCCGGGGGCTTTGTGTGACCCCAGCGCTCGCCCTTAGCCGCCCCTCGGCTCGGCGGAGCCGCACACGTGTGCGCCCGGCGCCCCTTCCCTCCCGGCTGCTGCCGTCGGTAACGCCGAACTTTGCGTTCTCTTGCCCTTGTGCATCCCCATTCCTCCTCCTCTCCCCCCAGAGACCTGCTATGACAATGGACGGTACTATCAGATAAACCAGCAGTGGGAGCGCACTTACCTGGGGAACACTCTGGTCTGTACCTGCTACGGTGGGAGCCGAGGGTTCAACTGCGAGAGCAAGCCCGAACGTAAGTTGGTGGCCCCTTTTGTCTGCGTCGAGACCCCAGCGCGGCTTTCGGTGCCGAGTAAGCCAAGCCTTGTACGAGTTAGGGCTGGCAGCCCAGGTTTTCCACTGGAGTTTGGTGCTTAGGGTCAGTAATGGGATCTACACTCAATTACACTGAAGATCTGGCTTGGGATTTTAAGAAATGCTTTTCATTAGTGATGGGCCTGCCACCAGAACCCTGAGCCAAACATCACTCATCTCTCTGGAGGATTGGATCTAAACGTTAATTTTGGAGCCAACCTCTTCTTTATAATGAACTGAACTGACTCCTGGACTCGCACGGGGAAGTTCAAATCTGGAGTCACTTTGCAGCTCTGGCTCTGCTCTGTTTGATTGCTTCACCCCAACTTTTCATAGCTGTGCAGTGTCGTCAGCTTGTTTAAAAATATTTCAACTTACAACTTTCCACAGCCTCCCGGCCGTGCTGTGAGCTCTCTATAATTGAGTGTAAAATGAGATTGTTTAGTCTGTGCAGAAAAAGTTTAGTGAGCAGAAAAAAGTTTAAATGCAAGGTCTGCTGGAGGATGCACTCTCCAGGATTCGGTGTAGTTCAGTTTGTCAGATGCAATCTATCTGTATTTGTTGGTCTGAAGCCACTGGTTTGCCATAATTCCTTAGTGCTGCTCTGGAGATAGAAGAGAAAAACTGGTTCCTGGCTGACAGTGCTCATGTAGGACAGATGTGAGCATCTCAGCCATCTGTTCTGCAAGGTTTCTCTGCTGCCTGCCTCATGGCTGGAGTATTTTAAAGAGTACTCAGTCCCCTTACTCCATAAAAGAGGGTTCAATCTACTTTTCCTCCCCCTGCAGAGATTCCCAAGTTTTACAGTTTCGAAGTCCAATAGGAAGTTTTCCTTATGACACAATGAACTTTATCTGCCCAGCAGTGAAGAAAGTTGTTCTGCTTCACATCTTGAGTCTGATGCCAGTGCTGATGTTCTGTAATCACTAACCTTTGCAATACACAAGTAGTGAACTTTGTTGACTTTGGTGGGACTGCTGCAGAATTTGGGGTTAATCTACTCAATTTTTGCTAAGTCAGAGCAAGGAGGATTGGCATGACAAAGCACAGTTTCCAAGGGTTGTTTGCTCCCTCCTTACTTCTCTGCTGTTGTCTTCAAACAGCTGGGATTGATGCTTTCAGGCACGCCTGCCATGTGCAACCTTTGGTTCCCTGAGGGAGGGAAGAAGAGGTTATTGAGGTTGTTAAGCATCATGGGGACCGTGAGGGGGCAGATTTCACCCAACTTCCTCTGCTGTTTTGTCCCATGAGGAAAGAGGAGACTGATAGGCATTTTTCTCCAGGAATGTGTTTCTGTTGACTGAACACATTACTAGTGTGGTTACATGAAGGTGATTATTTAAATTTTTTATTTCTCCCTCATAGCTGAAGAGACCTGCTTTGACAAATACACTGGATCCACTTACCGAGTTGGGGAGACCTATGAGCGCCCCAAGGACTCCATGATCTGGGACTGTACTTGCATTGGAGCTGGACGTGGGAGAATCAGCTGCACCATTGCCAGTATGTAACTGAGAGCCTATTCCTACAGCTATTGTTCCTTACTGTCATATTTTCCAGAGCAATTTACACAATATTCCCAATGCCTGTTAGCTACAGTTGTGTGGGATTTAATCCAAAGCTCACTAAAACTTTGAAATTAAAAGTCCTTGCCCCATGTACATACATTTGCACAGCCAAACTCCGCTTTTATTTGAGATGACCTGCTTTGTGAGAAAACACAGGCCAAAAATTACTGTTAGTGTTCAGCCATGTGGGCTAGTAATTTATTATGTACAAGAGGGTGTTACATCTTCACAGGTGCAATTATAACAGTATTTTTTTGACTGGGGAAAAAAGTCTTCTCTGCACGTCTGAGTGAAAATAACACCAGCATTAACATGAGCATTAATGGGACTACTCAGAAAAAATGATAATAAGTGCCACCTGAGAGCCAGTCCTTCATCCTCCAAAAATGTCATTGAACACTTGCCTGTAAGGGAACTGGCATTTGATATCCAGACAGCAGCTTAACATGTTTCTGCAGCTCCTTTTTCACTAGCCTGACCCATACTTTCCTCTTGCTCTTCCCTCTATTCCTTTGGTCCTTTCTCCCAGCTCCCCTTTCACATCTCTGTCTGGAAATCGTTTCCTTATTGAGTCACTGAATTGTTCACAATTTCCCTTTAGTTCATAATTGGACTTTCTGTGAGTACAGAGAGAAGATTGCTGTGTGTCAGGATTTTTAGACTGAGATTTCAAAGTCTCTGAGGTACCTTTTGAGAAAAGTCTTGCTGTTAAAAGAATCAGGTTTCTTGTTTAAGAGACACATGCAGATCCTAGTGGTGTTGCCACAGAGGACTCAGAAACCAGCCATCATTGTAGCATGGGAAAAAATAATGCATTAAATCTAACAAGTATAGCTGGAGCCCTTCTGAATTTAATGGCATTTTATTGGGCAGGGATGATAAGTGTTGTAAGAAAGAGAGTCAGTAAGGAAATTGCGAGTGTAAGAGCAGCCTTGTTTCCTCATCATCAGCCTGGTTTAAAGCTCACTGGAGAGTCTCACTGACTGCAACTGGCTCTGAATCAATCTTCAGAGCTCTGAGATTCCCTGCTTTCATAAATGAGCCCACAAAACACTTTACCAGCTCTTAATAAATGGTGGGACATGGGTGTTTTTTCTTTCTTTTATTTTCTTGGATGTTTCCAAAGAAATAAAACCTTTGTTTGCAAACTGCCCTGTACTGTGCTACCCGCCTCAGCTTGAGCTGCCTCAGAGCTGTGGGGCACTGATGGGCTGGAATCTGCCTTTCCAGGGCAGGCTTTCCAAACCCTAAAAGAGGTTGGATTTCCCACTTCGCTGTCACACCAAGCACCTCCTTATCCTCCATGTGCTGTCCTGGCCACTGTGTCCCTCATGAATGGCTGTAGAGAAGCCCGAGTGGAATTACCTCAAACAAGATGGAGACAAACCCTCCCTTATCAGCCCTCAGCCTGAGAGCAGGGTCTGAGGGAGAAACAGCACTTCATCATGCCCCGACATTCCCTTTTCACCAACTAGGCTTTGGCTGTGGTTTGGAACATGGAGGAGTTAGCTGAGGGAAGAAGACAAGGCTTTGGAAGTACAGAAAATGGCAGGCACTAATACAAAAGGGCCATGTGCCAGTGTGAAATGTTGGGCGCCATTTTACAGGCTCATGTCCCTCCTCATTCTCCTCAATGTCCCTCTTCCTTCTTGCTGCCCCTTACCCCATTTGACCCTGTTTGCCCCTGGCCAGATGGCCCTTACCTCGTTGCCACCATGCTGTCCCTGGAGTGTCCCTCACCTTAGCTCCCTCCTCTCCCCCCAGATCGCTGCCATGAGGGTGGCCAGTCCTACAAGATCGGCGATACATGGCGCCGGCCCCACGAAACGGGCGGCTACATGCTGGAGTGCGTGTGCCTGGGCAACGGGAAGGGCGAGTGGACCTGCAAGCCTGTGGGTGAGTGGCTGCTCCCTTCCTTCTCCCTCAGTCAGGGCGTGTGGGCCTTGTCTCCTTTGTGGGAATGGGTTCTGATCCGCTCTCCCCTCACAGCCGAGCGATGCTACGACAACACGGCCGGGACATCCTATGTGGTGGGAGAGACCTGGGAGAAGCCATACCAGGGCTGGATGATGGTGGACTGCACCTGCCTCGGTGAGGGCAGCGGCCGCATCACCTGCACCTCCAGAAGTAAGTGCCAGCCTGGCAGCTGCCAGCTGCTCTACTTTATCTACCTTACTTTTTTTTTAAATTTCGTTTTCATCCTGCATGGGAAGAGAAAGTCATTCCTTGGCCTGCCCTGTGTAATAACAGTGGTTTGTGAGGGGTGGCTGCCCCCTGAGAAATGGCGGGAAGCAGAATGGGGAGAGAGGCCTATGGGGATGCCCCATCTGGGAGCATTCCCCAGAGCCGGTCGTAATCAGCTGGATGATTTGGGGAGTTAATCTCATGGAGAGAAAAAGGTTGAAGGAATCTGTGTGTCAGCTGAGCCACAGCCAGGCATCTCCCGGGAAGTCAGGGAAATTGCTTGGCCTGTGAAATAGCAGAGAGTTCAGCCTAGGTTGTCCATTTCTGTGCTTTCAAGGAGCCTTCTGAGGGACAGTGGAGTGGTTTTTAAGTTAAATACCCTTTCCAACAGCAGGATCTGCAAGATCAAAATACTTCCTTACTTCTTTCTCTCTATTACTGTGTCATTTTTGTATTAGCTAAACCTGGGTTTGTTTTGCCTCCTCTACCATCTTCCCTAACACACTTTTCCCACTCCAGCAGCACAGGTGATCTTTCAAAAAAGTTTTTGCATCATTGAGGGACGTTACCGTAAAGTCTCCATTTTATTTGTGTTTGCAGAGCAAACAGGACTTTTAGAACCCAAAATCTTGCTTGTTTGTTGACCTTCTGTTGCCGTCCTGTTAGCTCCAGTACAGCGCTTACTTCTGTCTCAGGTTTATACCAGTTGCCTCAAGAAAATTTAACTTTGTACCTTACTCCTTGGTTATGCAAGGTTTGAGAAACTCTTCTGAGGCCTTTCGATTGCCTCATATTCATTTGCCTTGGGGCACACAAATAATGGATTTTTGCTGGTATAAACAGCAGATCTGTAAAGAATAAGACACTAAGGAGGGTTGAGATTAAAATGGAAGATCTGGAGAGACTTGGTCAAGAAATAAGATGTAAAACTTCAACACAGCCTTGACAATATTAAGTCTGTTAAAGACATATGAGGAAAAATCATTAGCTGTCAAATGGGAATGAATAAAACAGAATGTGTTGTTTTTGAATTTTGGAGAACTTATTATTACTAATAAAATGTATTTGGCAGTAGCTTTCTTTCCATAACTCAGGTCTGTGCTGTTTTATCATGGGGGAAATTGCAATATAAGGACCTGTTCATTTTTCATTTTGTTTTCCAATTACATTTGAATAGAGAAATTCAAATTTATGTATATAAAATGATACCTCTAGCCCACAAAATGGCATTACACTTCAAGTGTGTGCTGCTATTATGTATCTTTTATGGCCAGCATTTTCCAGAATCACAGCTGTTTGCTTCAGTGACATTTCAGCTTTTCGTTGAGAAGAGTGTCCATAAAGACACATTTTTTTCACATTTGCAAAATTGCATGATGAATACCTTACCAATTTACCATACTTCTGGCAAATGCTCAATTTCTGGCCATTCTAGCAGTGTGAATGAGGAACATGTTTTCTACATTCACATTCTATCCCATGTGCTCTCTCTGTGGCAATCTGGCTTAATGCATCTGTCCTTCCACAGTTCTTCATAAATCTATGTTCATTGATCTGTGATTATATTTGAGCCACTGTATCAAGTTTCCCTTGAATAAGAAGGTAAAATGTTGTAATGGAAGAAGAACTAGTTAATCCATGTGGATCTGGCATCCAGACAAAAGTAGTTTGTTGTGCTGCCCTTTGAACCCATTTGCTCAATTCATCGGGGGCTGTGGGTTATTAAAGAGATTTAGGAAGTCTGGTACTCCTGGTATTACTTGAGCAGCTTGTATTCACTTCACTGCAGCTTTGTGCAGGCTCCTTTTGGAAGAAATGGGATTACCCTGAAACATGTTTTAGTCCCTTCCAGATGAGAGAGCCCTGAACTTGAACTGTGCCCTGTGTATAGTATGAAATGACCAAGCTGCAAAGACTCCTGTCTTTTTTTTTTCCTTAAAAAAAAAAAAGTTTGGCTTGAAAGGTGTGTCCCAGACAGAGTGGGTTTAGGATGGCTTTAAAAAGCAGCTCATTTTGGCAATGGCTGGGAAGTGAAAGCACAGCTCTGGAAATGAATGGAAGTATTTCCTTAGGGTAAAGCACCAGGATTCATACAGCCTATGCAGTAGGAATTGCAATAGTGAGCTCCAGAGAATGAGGTGGGCCTTTAGTCGAGGCTTTAAAGGATGAGCTTCTTTGATGAAATATGTGGTGGAGTGCTGGGAAGTGCCCAGTGAAGGCACCCAGTGCAAGCCCATCTGAGAGTCACATTTCTGCCACAGATCGCTGCAATGACCACGACACCAAGACTTCCTACAGGATTGGAGACAACTGGAGCAAGAAGGATAACCGTGGGAACTTGCTGCAGTGTGTATGCACTGGAAATGGCAGAGGAGAATGGAAATGTGAGAGACACACCTCCCTGCACACCACCAGCACTGGTAAGGGGGACATGGAACAGAGGGAAGTGAAGGAGGAATGCCACTTTTTGACAGGTTAGGACTTGGAGTTGGGCTGTTCCGTCCTAATTCAAGTATTTCAGAGTCTTGTCTGGGAAAGATCAGCAAGGAGGGTCAGAGTTCAGAAGATGCTCCTTGTGTGTGTGGAGATAAGATTAATTGGTACCTTGTTTCCATGCACAAATGGGGCTGGCATCTACAGAGGGGATTGCCTGCACAATCCCAGGGCAGTAAATCACATGCAGGGCCCTGCATCCACAGGAACTATCTTTGCCTTGGGAGCATGGCACTCTGAGTTAATGTTTGAACTTTATGTATTCGCCTCAGGGTAACTCTCTTGAAATGTCCTTTATTTAAACCCCACTGAGACCATCTGGTTTCTTTGACATGATAAATACACCTACTAATGGTTGAGCTTAAAAAACCCAAAAATGTCAAGGAATGTATACAATGCTGTTTAATACATTTACATGAGATAGCTTGTAATTCTGCTGTGAAATATTGCCTAGTTTACAGGTAGCATATTTTTTGTGTCCAAGGTTTAAATCTTCAGCTCCTAAATTTTTTTTGGTCATTTTAAGTATCTGGGTTTCTTATCAGTGAGTGCAATGTAGACCTTCTGTTTTCCTGCAGTGCCTGCACTAAATTTTTCTTGGTAAATGACCTTTAACTGTTTGGTACCATCAGGTTAACTTAAAACTCTCAGGAGGTCTAAACTTCAATATGTGTAACACTCCAAGGGTGCCAGCATTTTGTTTCCATTATTACTTCCCCTATTTTAGCAGTGCTGAATTTGTGGAGGTTCCTTTGGGAAAAATGTTGCAAAAACTTATATGATGTAGGCAATAACAAGGCTCTTTCTCTCTCAATATTATTCCAAATATGCCAAGAACTTCGAGTCAAAATTTAAACATTTTTCTGTAAAAGAATACATTTTATGTGTATTCTTCTTGCTTTTCAATGAAAAATTCAAAATTAATCCTTTTTGCCTTATCTCCCTACTTCCTTGGTAACTTTTATTCTCTGGTCACTGATCTTGATTTTTTCATTCGACATTTCCTTCAACTGTTTTTTCTTTTTTTAAAAAACAAATTGTTTTATAAACAATTCTTATGAAAACCAGTTTCTAAATCCTTTCAAAAGCCATTCTGCACGAGTGGAAACTAGAGGCTGTCATTAGCAGAAAGGGGGAGTCATTCTTCTAATTTTAAAATTTGCCAAGTGAAATAATTAAGCTGCGTCTCAGGAAGCTTAAGAACCGTCTGATGGAGTGCCTGAGGTTTTTATTATCTCAGCATTTAATGGCAGCCTTCTGCTGCTGAGCTTTGTGTGCCACATGTCCCTTGTGTTGTGCTGCAGGCTCTGGCTCCCCCAGCATCACCAACGTGCAGACGGCGCTGTACCAGCCCCAACCCCAGCAGCCCCAGCCACAGCACTACGGCCAGTGCATCACAGACAACGGCGTCATCTACTCCGTGGGCATGCAGTGGCTCAAGACACAGGGCAGCCAGCAAATGCTCTGCACCTGCCTGGGCAATGGAGTCAGCTGCCAGGAGATAGGTATGAGCTGGGGTGTAGCGCCTGCTCACTCCACTGAGGTCTCTAGTGGCTTAATTTCTTTTTGTGTGCATGTCAGAAGTGTCCTCTGAAGAAAGGTGCAAGGGGGGAAGGAATGTTTTGGTTATTTGAAGCCTGGTTCTTTAGGGCAGGAACATTTCCCAGTGAGCTATATATAACAGAGCCCTTGGGGAGCAGCATTAATAACTTTATTCAAATGGAGCTGCAATAATATATGTTTGGAAAAGAATGTCAAAGAATGCCACAGCTGTGGAGCTGTGTTGGTGTGTATTGGCCTGGCTCCATGGCAGTCAATGTGGGTTCCCAGCAGCCAACGACTTGGTTGCTGTTTTAGAGCTCTGAGATTTGGGGATTGCTTCACACCTCAGTCTAATGCTGTGATTTTCCTTTTTGAAGCTGTGACCCAAACGTATGGTGGCAATTCTGATGGAGAGCCCTGTGTGCTGCCTTTCACCTATGATGGAAGGACTTTCTATTCCTGCACCACCGAAGGCCGCACAGATGGGCACTTCTGGTGCAGCACCACTTCCAACTTCGAGCAGGACAGGAGATACTCCTTCTGCACGGACCAGAACGGTGAGTTCTCCTCAGAGGATCTTCACATGCATGTGACCCTGGTGTAGGGATAGAGGAAGGAGCAGAGCTCACAGGAACCGGCTGCCTGAGCAGTTCCAGCAGCCTGGAAGGACTCAAGGCAGTACTGTGAATGGAGAGCTGCCTGATTACAGAGCACTTGTACCCTCTTAGCATTTTTGGAGGGTGCCACAGATGCATCCTTTGAGTCCTGTTCTCTGTCCTCTGAGCTGACTTCAGAATGGGAGTACCTGGTGTTGGTGGAGCTTTGGCCCAAAGGATGCTTATCTTTGGCTTTGCTCGGGTGAATTGCTTCAAGCAATGCCCATATTAGGCTGCAAAGAGGACGATATCCATGGAGTACAGTCTGTGCAGTCCTATCACTCCCTCCATCCTGGCTATCCAGCCAGGCTGCCATATATAGCAGTGATCTTCATGTGATTTGTGGTCACTGATGAACAGCTGGGGCATGACTAAGGCAGCAGCATTCCCTTTTATCTGTGGATGGTCAGGTTCCCTTCACAGCACAGATCTACCCACCTGTGTGGTTGCACTTCCTGGAATGCCTGTCAGACATCCATGGAGCATCATCCAGGCAGCTTCTTGGGATCTGACCTTGGAAAGAATATTTCATGTTCCCATGTGAAAATACTGCTTCTTACACTGCATAGACACTTAAAAAATCTGTTCTACTGTGGTTGATTTTTTCACAATAAAAGTCAAGCCTTTCTCTTGCAGGGCATATAATACTTTATTTTTTAAAAAACTAACTAACCAACCCCCCCTCAAAAAAAAGCCCAAACACTGTCCCTGTCCATGCACATTCATGTTCTATAGAGGCTTCTTGTGATACACTGTGGAAAAGAGAAATGTGATACAGAAAAATCTCAGTAAACGTCTTCTTATTCTCCAGTATTTGTAAAGCAGAGTTGCTCAAGAGGTGATTAGTTCAGGTAGATTACAGCCCTCTTTCCACTGCTGCTTGCAAAACATGAAGCTTCCAGCCTGCAGAGAGGTTCTAGCTTGTCCTGTTGTACATAATTAATCTGTAACCCTTCCTGAGGGTGAAGGTTTCCCTCAGAGCTGAAGGGCACCACTGGGAAATAGCTTCAGTGAGATAATACAGGTATGCTGAGAACTGTGAGTTTATTTCGTTCCCTAAGCCTTGGGAGAAGGGATCTACAAAGCTACTCCCCACAGTAAGCTTTGGTTTTCCCTGTTTCCTGGGAATTCCCATGGCTGGCTCTGCAGCTCATTCCAGAGCAGAGCTTGAACTGAACTGACCTTGTGCAAAGCTTATGTTTTCACATCTGAATTAATTAAAGCCAAGAAAAGAGGCTTGTGGATTATGTATAGGGCACACGTGGGAAAAAGTAGTGCTGGTGGTTTGTTTTGCAAGCTCTTCCATGCATGCTGAGAGTGCAGGCTGCATTTGCATCTGCTCTTTCCATTTTTTTGTACAGTTTTGGTCCAGACTCGTGGTGGCAATTCCAATGGTGCTCTGTGCCACTTCCCCTTCCTGTACAACAACCGCAACTACACCGACTGCACTTCTGAGGGACGCAGGGACAACATGAAGTGGTGTGGAACCACCGAGAATTATGATGCTGACCAGAAGTTTGGGTTCTGCCCCATGGCTGGTAAGGCTGAGAGCCATAAAGGGCTTATGGAGCACCTGGATGTAGTTCTTTGAGCTGGAAAGTGAAGACCTCTCTGTCCTCAGTCAGATCCTGATGACTCCTAATGAGCTGTGTCTCAGCCCATAGCCCTTTAAGGCAAATCTGAAGTTCTGTTTTGATTTGGTTTGGTTTCCTTTTTTTCCACATTGACCACCTCTAGCAGAGGTTTAGGCAGTGCAGGAGAAGGCAATTTTCTTTAATTCTGTGCTACAAGCCAGTGGCAGGCACACTCTTCAGCTGGTACAGACTGGTTTGGTGTAGATCTGCTGGAGAACCTAAATTTGAGTGTGTGCCTAAAATTTCCTTGTTAAGATGCAGAAGCCACTGCCTGGTATGAAGGGGCATTGCAAATGGTCTCAGTCCTCAAGATTTTGTAAATTCTGGCTTCATAAATATCCTCTTGCTTTCTTCTCACGCAGCCCATGAGGAAATCTGCACAACCAATGATGGTGTCATGTACCGTGTTGGGGACCAGTGGGATAAGCAGCATGACATGGGCCACATGATGAGATGTACTTGTGTAGGAAATGGCCGTGGAGAGTGGACCTGCATTGCCTATTCACAGCTCAGAGGTACTGATTTTGTTTGATACCAGCACTTCAGTCTTAAGTGGGAGAAATTGGTATTCTTTTCTGCCATTGTGAGCCCACACTCAAGAACTGCAGTTTACCCTTTGCGGTAAGAAGGGGATTAGAGGAGCTGTGAAGTTCTTGTCTTGTTTATGTACTGGAAATGTATATTCCAGCCTTTACAGGCTCTCAAGCAGAAGCAAACCTTGATTATCTTAGTCATGGTATCCCTCTCTTTTTTTGCCTGCATTTAGGAATTGGCACTGATGTGACTTTACAGAGTGCTCAGTATAGGCACCTCCCCCCATCAAGAAGAGACGAAACTCCAGACTGGTCTGAAGTTTGAAAGCAGAGCTGTTCTGTTTTATTGTTCTACAGCGAAATTTTCAATTCTTCTGTGCTGGATTAGCCTTGTGCTGGCTAATCTATATGAAAAGCTGGCAGGAAAGCATGGATATTACTCTTATTTATTTACTCATTTGTGTAAGTGATCCAAGTGGAGAAGTACTTAAGCAATACCAAAAAAAGAAGACTTAAAAGCACAGACATTTGATCATCCTACAGCTAGCTCACAGCATTGGCTTCATGTCTGGAAAAGGCAGGGGGGTTGCTGTCAAGAGGCCAAGAAAGGACTCTTTAACACCACTGCTGAAATGGGATGTAATTTATAGGGAAAGGCTCACTCAAGGGCTTTGGAAAACTTGGTTTTTTTTAATGTGTTCCCTTCAGAACAGTGTGAAAGGCACTGCTCAAAGTTCTGGTCTGTGCAAGTCCTATTTCCACTTACATAGCTAGCTTTCTGCAGTTCCATTCTGGAGTTGAAGTGGTCTTTCTTGATGATAAGAGGGTAGAGGTAATTTGCTTTTTCAAAAGGCAAAGGTTATCTGAGTAGAGCTGTTTAAACACAGCAGCCAGACCTTGGTGCCTGCAGGACAGTCTGAGTGCTCCTTGGTTTATCCTGATGATGTGCCCATGGTGTGGGAAAATACTGTGGGGAATGAAATCATGGGAATCACTTGGACTCACTTCCCCAAGGACAGCTGGTCCAGGATTGACTCCGGACCTGAACTTGGGTCCCACTTAACAAAACAACTTGCTTCTGGGCTTGTTTTCATGTTTGTTTTGTCTTTCTGCTCCTTGCTGTGATTAGACTGGCTTTAGGCATTCTGAGCCAGATCCCAGATGGACACTGAACCTAATAGAGTGAAACCATTGTACTAAAGCATGGGGCCTGGTTACAGTGTTCTGAGGGATGAGTAGACTGGTAGGCACCAGCAGCATCTTGTGTATGTAAAAGACCTGCCTCTGCCTTCAGATTACTACAGAGGATAGCAGAGATACCCACCAGAATAACATCATGAAGATGGCTGTCTTTCTTCACTGTATCTTTAAAAATTTAGAGCTGTCCTTTTCTCCATGTGTAGTTGCAGTGATTTGAGGCTGAGGAGTTTCAGCTGAGGTGTTCCTTAGAGGAGATGGCTGGAGAGTCAGTATGGTGGTTTGGATTTTTGTTCATATGAGGAATCTGTCTGAAGGAAAAGCAAGGGAGTTCTGCATCTGCACTGTGCCCTACAGACCTCTCTTCTGCAAGTGTTGCTTATTTGTACAGTGCTGATAGATGACATGGGGTGTGTATGCAGCACTGTGAGCATCACAGATTACAGGAGGGTTCCTTTCTGGCTTGGATGGAGCTGGTCATGGTTAGCTGTGTCTGATCAAGCAGAGGGAATGGTGTTCCAGGCAGAAGGGTTCTATCTTCATGCTTAGACCTATTGCTGATAAACTCTACTGTCTCCCCAGACCAGTGCATTGTGGATGGCATCACCTATGATGTGAACCAGACTTTCCACAAGCGCCACGACGAGGGGCACATGCTGAACTGCACCTGCTTTGGCCAGGGCCGGGGGAGGTGGAAGTGTGATCCTGTTGGTGAGTCACGACTGTCCCCTCTTGCCAAACAGCCTTTGTGGCTCTGTACAAACTGCCTGTGGTATGGAGAAACTGCTGTGTGAGTTTGGGCCCAGTCTTTGTCCACTTTCTGTCCTGAATTGTACCAAAGCAAAAAGAGAATCGGTACTGCAGTTGCTGGAGGGTAAGTGAAAGGGTGTTTTTTAATTTAAGGACATATGCTTGGGTTATTACACCTGCCACAGAAGAGCCATGACTGTGGCAAGCATATGCTGTAAAATGTAGCAGGTTGTGGTAGCAGGGCAGTTAGCCCCAGGCTGTGGTGATTTGGCTGGATTCTGGTGCCTGAGCTGTCAGCTTAGCAGGGCTCTCAGCCTGAGCACTGATAAAACATGCAGCTAGGCACTGATGCTAGGATCAGTTTTCTTGCCTTTCTGTGTCCTAAGATCTTGTGGACTTTTCTCCCTGAACTGAGGAAGGAGCACCAGCATATGTTAACTTACCTTGGACTGAATTGATTTTCTGGCTGCTCTTTGTTCTAGCAAAGAGGGAAAGCTCAGGAGGAGATCATATGTTAATAGTGCTCTGGAGGTTAGCTAAAACCATCATGGTTCTCTGCAGGAATGAGATTTCATGTCTTCTGCCTCCCCGCCTTCCGTAGCAAACCTTGATTGGAAGATAAGACCTGGCTGTTCGGTTTGCAGTTACTAAGTACAAGAGGGCTCCAAACCATTGCCAAGAAAATGCATTAGAAATTACTGGTTGTGAAGCTCTGCTTTATCTACAGTAGTATCTGCACATGTTTACTCAAGGAGCACAGATTGTAAAGCTCCTGAAAATTACTGGTTTGAAGGAAGGCGTGGAGGGATGATTTCAGCTATCTCTGTAGGTGCAATTAAAGTTTTAATTTTGTTGGCTCTCTCTAAACAAAGCTCTTATTTATCCAAGCATAATGCTAGTTCTCACTGGAAATTTCCGTTGAGCCAGGCATACATGCAGTTGTCAGAGTAGAAAGTGAGTGCTGTACTGTGCTGTATGTACACTAGTTAAGCCGATTTCAGGATCTGATCTGTCCCCCTTTGGTTTATAGAATGGTAAATCTGAAAAGATTCTGCTGAAAATAAAAACATTCTGGGGACTATTAAAGCATAAATGAATTCTGCTGGAGGCAGGAGGCGTGTTTGCCTTTGATCTCCTTGAGAGCAGCATGGTTTAGCTTTGGATGAGAGATGAACTCAGTTGGCCAGGGCAGAACTGAGCTCCAGTGTGGATGAAATTCCTTCTAGAAGGAGCACCCCACTGAAATGCATCACAGCTGAATTAGCCCTCTAATAGCCAACTTAATACCTGCAGTGCTATATTAAGAACCTTGATTTGAGATTCAAGTTCTGTTGCCGCTATGCCTTTTTGTACCTGTATTTGCAAGTAAACATTGGTGTTGCATTTCTTTGTGCAAAAGTCTTTTGGGACTTACTCTTCTGTGTAGGTATTTCACTGTGGTTTCAGTAACAGGCAGTGGTAAGCTGCCTCTCTCATGCTTTCAGACCAGTGCCAGGACTCAGAAACCCGCACCTTCTACCAAATTGGAGACTCCTGGGAGAAGTATGTCCATGGGGTGAGATATCAGTGCTACTGCTATGGTCGTGGCATTGGAGAATGGCACTGCCAGCCTCTGCAGACCTACCCAGGTAAGAAACCCAACAGAAAATGAGCTCATCTGCTGAATAAGACCTGAAGAAAGCCAGCTTTCCACCCATCACCTGTTCACGTTTCAGTACCTAATGCCTTTTGGTTTCCTTTTAAAACAGAGCAGATTCTCCCTGTGCCTTGTCAGACACAAGCAGGTGTCAGGGGGTTGTAAAGAGGGTTCCAAGCTGTTTGCAGCTATTCCTGAGGCCAGGGTTAGTTCAGAGAATGACCCTCAGTGCACACAACAATTTGGGTTTACATTGCCTCTTGGTATTTAGTGATATCATGCGTGTGATCTTCAGCTAATACTGCCTGAAACTCACATGTTTAGTTCTTCCTTTTCCACTCATTACAGAAACAGAATCCATCATGGGAAAACGTTTTTCCTGATCAGTGCCCCAAAGAAATTAAATATTTGAACTCTTGTTTGTCCAGGCAGTTCCAGGAACTCTTTATAGCAATGAGCAATGCCTGTTTGTTGGTTATTCAGCTTCAGTTCCCTGAACAGAGCATAAGGGGAACCTCTCTACTTTCCTGTTTAAGGTTGCAACTGCCACTGTCTTAATCTGAATAAGATGAAGTATTAAGGCTTGCTGAGCTTCATTTACTCCTGTTGGACCGCTTAAACAAACATCTCCCTGAGCTATGTGAAATATGCATGCTTCCAGCCTGGTGACCAGGGCTTTGGGCTGCTTTAGACACAAGAGCGACTGAAAATGTGTAAATAAACCAAATCTAATGTTTCTGAATGTAGGTTTGGGGTTAGGTGAGCTTTGAAATTTTCTGCCTGTGGGCACAGGTTTGTTTTTCTAGAAACCCTGTTAAATGGGGAACAGGTATATATGTTACATGGTTGTCCAAATAAATAATTGTTAGAAATGTTGGGGATGGAATGAGGGTGCAGCTGTTTAATGGCTAAAATACTTTCCTGCAGATTCCAGGGATCTCTTTGCTGGAATTTTCTTAGAACTAACGTCAGGACAGTGCTACTGAGTGTTCAGTGGAATCTCCCCAGTGGGGCTGGGAGGGACTGAAAGGAGAACCATGGGATCATAAAACCTGTCCTCCTCTATTGGGAGCTTGTTGGAGGAAATGAGCCTGAACCTTACCTAGCTGAATACAGTCAAGTAGCCTTGAGTGCTGCATTAGAGTAGCATTACAGTGCTGCAGAACTTGTATTTTCATCAGTTCATGGGCCTGTTTTGTCTCAGGACTTCCTCTTCTGGTAGGGTTTATGTGCAGAAGAAAAGTCTCATCTGTGGAGTCCTCCACAGAATCACGAAAATTCCATGTTTCAAATGGACTGATTAAGAAATTTAGTAAAATAGTAGAAGGTTAGTGTCTCTTTTCAGGGTATATTCACTGTCAGATCAGAAATTTTCCCTCATCATGCTGCATGATTAGACCTGGATTTGGCAGATGGTTTTTATCAGCTTCCCTGCTGCCATTGCAGAAGATATTTCTGATGAAAACAGTTATTTGCTGAGAAATTTCCCCCATTTCTTTGAACAGCAAGACTTTGCTTTGCAGACTTTTTTTCTGTACTACACCTCTCCCATTTTCTGTCTCACTGATAGCTTACAGGACATGGACCCAAGCAGTGCACACTAACTCCCTCAAAGATTTTATTCTTCTTCACTGGTTTTCTAGGTAGCAATGAAGCATTAAGGATAGAAAGACAATAAAACTGATTTCCCATGTATAGAAATACTATGTCAGCCATGCAGCTTTCTTGATTTTTGATGACTCCACAACATTCCCAGTATGGTTAAAACTGACAATTCTTTTTTTTTCAGGTTCAACTGGACCTGTTCAGGTGATCATCACAGAGAGTACAAATCAGCCCAACTCCCATCCCATCCAGTGGAACGCTCCTGAACGTTCTCACATCACCCAGTACATCTTGCGCTGGAGACCCGTGAGTGCCACATTTGTCATCATTTGTTCATCGAGTGTACTTTATTTGGCTTCTTCTGGTGTCTGAAAGAAGTGGCTGACACAATTTCAGCAGACTTGAGTTGCTTATTCAGTGTTTTTGTCCTGTTGAGGTCAAGAGCTACTCTTGAGCGTCAAGGAGAGCCAGCGCTGTATAAACACTTAATGTTTTCTTGCCCAAACTTTGCTGGTTGCTGAGTTCATGAAGTATTTTATAAAAGTACTAGTACAGCAAGCAGACAAGTTTATATCCCTCCTTACCTTAGGAATGTAAATCCTTATGGAAGCCTCTCCATTCAAAGAAATGCTGTTTTAGTAACGTGCATATCCAGAGACTACTGGGATACATTTATTCTATTAATGAGGAGGTAAAAACGAGTAGAATATGAAGTCATAAACAACTTAATGTAGGATTAAATAAACAGTCACTCCCATCTTCTCCAAAGTATAAACCAAAACTGGTTAACCACTGCTTGTTGGCTGATTCCTCTGTGAGAAATGATTTGGTTTAACCAACACAGATGAGCTGTGTTCCAGCTCCCCTGAGTACAGCTTCACAAAAGACCACTTGGTGATTAAGAGCATTAGTACCTCAATGCTGCCTGTTATTAAGAGAACAATAAAGGCCCTGATCCAAAGCCATTCAAGGCACTCAAGTCTTTTTACTGACTTCAGTGTATCTTGGATGAAGGCCTGAATGAAATGGACTTTAAAGCACTGGAGTACAAACCTCAGAGGATGGAGCATTATTTTAAAGCTTCCCATAGAGTTCAAACACAGGGTAGAAGGGAAGAACTTCTCTGTATATTGTTTTCAGATGATGGCTTAGACTGTTATTATGAACAGCCTTCAAATGTATATTTTCCAGCCACTATTTCATGCCTAACTGTGCTTTTGATGAAGGAATGAGTTGAATTTATAACAAATAATGCTCCTTTTTAAGGGTAAAGTTCATAGCTAGGTTGGTTTTAGTTTACCCCTGTAAAACCTAATAACTCAAAGCCATTGGTCCTGCTTCTTGGTATACTCTTCTCGTCTCCTTTGATTTGATTCTGTCTGTGCATTAAAGCCATTCAAGTCATAGCTGTGTTTAAATATTACAGTGAGTAGCAACCATACAGCAGATTAAGTCACTAGAGCTTGGGTAGTCTCTCACTATCTGAGTGTCCTTTTTCTTGCAGAAAAACTCAGGAAGGCAGTGGAAGGAAGCCACCATCCCTGGCCACCGGAACTCCTACACCATCTCAGGCCTGAAGCCTGGTGTGATCTATGAGGGACAGCTCATCAGTGTCCAGCAGTATGGCCACAAAGAAGTCACTCGCTTTGATTTTACCACAACCAGCACCACAGCAGTGACAAGTGAGCTGAGCAGGGCCACATCCAGGGAAACCTCATCTCCTTCACCCACGTTCTTGCTTTATGCATCCCAGTTAACACAGAAGCAGTGATGCTTAATGCAACCTCTTCCCTCTCTCTTGTAGGCAACACTGTTTCAGGAGAGACAACTCTTCTTCCTCCCGTGGTTGCTACTTCAGAGTCTGTCACTGAAATCACATCCAACAGCTTTGTTGTCTCCTGGGTTTCTGCTTCTGACACCGTTTCTGGATTCCGTGTTGAGTATGAGCTGAGCGAGGAGGGTGATGAGCCACAGTATCTTGGTGAGACAACCCTGGAGTGTGCCAGACCAAAGTGTTGCTCACAGTCAGTGCATCATTGCTTTGTGACAGTCAGTAGAGCTGGTGTGAACAGTGAGCATCTCCCTGCTTTTCAGTAGGATTCAATTAGGATTTGACAGTGGCAGGACCAGCTTGGATTAAAAACTTGCTTAATTCATTGTCTTTTCTCCATTAATAGCTGTAAGAGAACAAAGCAAGTAAGTAGCAATATCCCCTCAGAATACTGTCCCAGAATTCTGCAGAGGAAAACTGCCTGAGTCAGGAGTGGTGGATGAGTATTAACTCTGGGTAGATATAGTTATTCTTTTCTTCTCCATGAATTTGCTCCATTTTTTTCCTTTTACAATCATGTAAAGTTACTGGCTTCCTGATGTGAGCAGCAGTGCCGATGGGAAGAAAACCAAATCTGGTTTTTTTGAACCTGCCTCCTGGCTAATTTCCTGTGGCATACCTTTGTCCTTCTATCAGAATGGACAGAGAGAAATCTTTCCCAAATGCCCTCTCTTGGCTGCTTGTTATCTCATGGATATCCCATGTTCCAGTCTGCTCTGTCAGTTGTTTTGTTTGGATCAGATCTTCCTCATCTTTGGTAATATGACAATTTAGCGGAGCTGGGAAGCTGGTTAAAGGCACTGGACTCAGACACAGGAATTGAAACTGTTTTTCCAACATTTACTGTAGAGCCCATGGCACCACTGCATGGAATTTCATTTTAACTTCTTTTTCCTAATTTCCTGTCTTAACAGTGGTAATAGCAATATCTCACCTCAAATATTTGAGGTTATAATAGTTACTGGGACATGAGTATGGTAGAAGAACATGACAAAAAGAATAGCAATCTCCTGTTGTAATAATTCTCCCTGGACTGTTGCTCCCCTGACCTCACAAGCTTGGACACTGATCAGAAGTGGCTTTTGTGGGGACTGAAAGCACTGTTACCACCTTCCTTTCTGCCCAGACAGCTGAGCTGTGCTGTGAAACAGTTCCTGAGCTCATCTGTCCACAGACAGAGGTTTACATGCAGATTGAAAGGCAATTCCCAGTTTCCCATAAGATGCTTAGCTTCAGTCTGGCCAGCAAGGAGCTGTTTCTTGGGGAGTTAACTGCATCTGGCACGTCGGTGGACATCTGGGAGAAGGGAGAGAAGTTCACCAGCCCTTACAATGTCATTCCTTTTCACTCATGAGTCAGTGTTTCCACATAACCTACTCATGTGAAAGTTTTTCCATATATTTCTGTACTGAAAGTTCAACAGTTAGGGTATGAAATGAGTATTCAGCTGAGATGGCTGCAGTGTGCAGGGGGCTGCTGCCCAAGCTGGCCTGCAGTATTCCACAGCTCTTCTGAGGTGAACCAAAGAGAGTGCAGAGAAACTGTTGTTTTATTGCAGGAAGACTGTGCTTCAGCCCAGATTAAAACAGACTTCTCAATTATTTTATTTGGAGAGAAAGCAAGAAGATGGAATTGCTAAATCAAATTTTTCTCCCGCCTTCCTCAGATCTTCCAAGCACAGCCACCTCTGTCAACATCCCTGACTTGCTTCCTGGTCGCAAGTACATTGTTAATGTCTATCAGATCTCTGAAGAAGGAGAGCAGAATCTGATCCTGTCTACTTCACAGACTACGGGTATGTGTGACTGGCTGTTGCTGCACTTTGAAAGCTGTACTTTCTGTTTGCTCAAGACTTTTTTGTTACCACTTATCCTCACACTTGCTGTCCTGCTCTGTTTATTCTCTTAAACAGCTCCTGATGCCCCACCCGACCACACAGTGGAAAGTGTGGATGACACATCCATTGTCATCAGCTGGAGCAGACCACAGGCTCCAATCACAGGTTTGTCCAACTGGAGTGCACTTATTCTGCATTATTGGTAGAATCTGAAATGTAGGTGAAAAAGAAAATTAAATATAACTGTCAGGTGGGAGAGACCAGCTGGAAAGCACGTGGGCAGTTTAGCATTTCCTTGGCTTCAGCGGCTGAACCAAGCAATGCAGAAGGCTGGATGCAAAACAATTCCTTCTGGATTTGTGTTAAATAAGAACAATCCCCAAGACCTTATATGTGTATCTATCATCCAGACCATCCCGTAGTGAGCATGAGAACAGTACAGGCCTAAATCCACATGTCAGACCTCAGAGCTATTCTAACCCAGCTCAGATTGTGCTTTGGAAGGTTGTGTGGGTGTGTGGTCTGCAGATGGGACGTGAGCACAGGCAGGCCACAGGTCCTGCTGGAGTTCAGCACTATTTTTATCAAAGCTCAGTAGAGAGATGAGTTCAGCCCTCATTTCTAGCATACTTTGTGCTTACTATTTGTGCTGAGGATGACATATTTCTCTTGCTTCAGGCTACAGGATTGTCTACGTACCCTCTGTGGAAGGCAGCAGCACAGAGCTCAACCTTCCTGACACTGCCACCTCCGTGACACTCAGTGACCTGATGCCAGGGGTTCAGTACAACATCAGCATCTATGCTGTGGAAGAAAACCAGGAGAGCACTCCTGTCTTCATCCAGCAGGAAACCACTGGGGTCCCACGCACAGGTAATGCTCATCTTCTGGGTTTCAACGACTGAGAGGTCTGTTGCTAGCTCAGTGAGTGCTTCAATGAACTGAATTATGGTTTTGTGGGTTTGAATTTTAAGTTTCACTTGTATCGAAGTTCTGTAATAAAATCACACTCTTTGACACAGTCAAGACACAACTATGCATTAAGAGGATTGCAATTCCTAGGGATTGGAGTGCAGGCAGGTCTTGCATTGTCTACAGAAGAAAGATCAATTTCCCAAGTTATCTTAGGAGGTTCTGCAAAGAAATCATCTGAAGTGCCTGGTGCATCATTTTGCCCCAGCAGTTGACTCACAGATGTTCGGGGTTATGTACTCAGACACCACATGTTCAAATTGTTCACCTGACTTTTTCCTCTCCCCTCTAGTCCTACTCATTATTTTCCTTCGCAGTCAGTGGGGACGGGAGATTGCTCGTTGACTGATGTGCCAGAACAACACCACAGGATCTAAACTTAAGACAATCAGCATTCAAAAAACTTCTGGTTTCAGTGTTGTTTAAGTATCCAGTTGGTCTAAGTAACCAAACCCAAGGAAGGGCTAGTGAAAGAATTGGGATTTGATGTGGTGAGCAGTGGAATTTCATGGTCCTGCAAGTTGCAAGCACGTGTTTGCAAATGGGAATTTGCCAGGAATGAATTCAGCTCAATGATTTTATGGTTTGGCATCTGCATCTTCCAAAAATGTGCACTGGTTAACCTTAGGGCAGTATCAGTTCTAGTCTCAAGAAACTTAATTTAAACACAGGAATTCAAGGGTGCAGTACTGTGGCCCAGTAGTGAGAGAACTGCATTTTGCATCTGACTATAGTAAGGCCAGATCAGCCGCTATACTTGTTTAATTATAAAACGTGGATTTCAAGTTAATCGCAGACATTCAGAACATGCTGTGGGTTTTGAAAACCCTCTCTTTTAATTTTAGAAGGAGGTTACTATTTCCAACCCCTGGAGTACCTTTTTTCCACTCAGGCTTTGGTTCTGCTTACACTTGAAGTTCTGTAGCATATTACATCTGGTCTTTCAGTTCTCTTTCTGTCACAGCAAGATACCTTCTGAAGACATAGTATACTTTAAAGTAGATAGTGACCTTTGGAATTGTAGTCTGCTTGAATTTTGTCTGGGATGTGTGTAGGCATGTTTACAGTGGGGTTACTCTGACTTTTCAGTTTGGTAAATATTCTTGGGCTAGCCATTATTCAAGCAAAATTCACTATTTTTTTTTTCCTTCCATGGAAACCCCTAACTTTTCCTGCTGAGGACTCCCTCTGACAACTGCTGTATCCCTGTGCTTTCAGATGAAGTGCCTTCCCCCAGAGATCTGCAGTTTGTGGAGGTTTCTGACGTCAAGATCACCATCATGTGGACCCCACCCCAGAGCCAGGTGTCCGGCTATCGGGTGGAGGCGATCCCTGTCAACCGCCCTGGCCAGCATGGGCAGAGACTGCCCATCACCAGGAGCTCTTTCGCTGAAGTCATTAACCTGATCCCAGGAACAACCTATCTCTTCAAGATCTTTGCAGTAAATCAGGGCAGGGAGAGCAAACCTTTGACTGGAGAGCAAACCACCAGTAAGTGTCTTTCCTCCTTGCTTTTTTCAGCCTTTTTAAGTGCGTATTTCTCTGTTGCTTGGAGAACTGTATAAACAGAGCACTTGAAGTGCAACAGTTCTAGCCCAGGAGGTATCCCATCAGTAGGATGACAGGGCTGGGAATTCATTCATTCTAACGATGATCTCTTCAGCAGATTTATCCTCCTCCAGGGCTTTCCAATGGGAGTTTAAGTCTCATGGTGCTTTAAAACAATTTTGTGTGGCTGGAATTCAACTCTTTTTTATTACTGACTGAGAATTGATGGACCCTGCAGTTCTTTTACAGCACAGATCACAGCCTGTGGTTTTTATATTTTTTTTTTTTTTTTTGCTGGTACCTTAGGGCAGATCTCAGTATGACTTAAAAGCCTTGCAGAGATTCCTCTGAAAGTCCCATCTCCCTTCTGACAGCTCCATACCTCTCAGGCTCCCCTGGAAGCAGGAGCAGTTGTGCCTGCACATGCAGGAAGGATCATGCAGGATGTTTCAGAACCTGATTGCTAATGATCTAGTGGCGGTGCAGCACCTCGCCTCTGTGAGGGAGAATGCACTTTGTCAGGCAATGTTTTTTGCTTTGCAGCAGTGCAGAGAAGAGAAAGGAGCAGTGGCTAGGCAAGATGTAGGTTTTCGGATGGAAGAGTAGGAGTTTTATCTGGGTTTGGGTAGTTATCTCCATTTTTGATGTGAGAGGAGCGGATCAGACAGAACATGGGACGTGGTTTGTTTGATCAGATCCTGTTTATTGGGCAATAGAGGGATGAGTGGGTGTTTGTGGTGTTCTTTGGCTGGGTCACTTCATTCAAAGGGACAAAATTCAACTGTGTGCATCTGCTGCTCTTCTGATACTTTTCAGTAAATAAGAGCAAATTCTGAGAAGCCAGCCTGGCTCTTAGTAATATGAGAGGGAAGGAAAGGAAATGGGATAATCTGTGAATATAGCCCTGCTGTTTGAGAAATATCCTTACTTCCATCCATAAAATTATGGGCAATGAATAGTGCCTGTCCCTTGACTGTGCAGGGAGAATGGGATCCTTATGTCCATCCTCTGCCATAGGTGTCTAATTTGAGCACAGCACAGATGGTGTGAGCACCCTCCCTCCTCTTTCAAGTGAGGCTTTCAAAAGCGAGGATGCGACTTAGGAATCTGAACTCTCTTGGAAGCATTTAGAACAAGAAGGGCTCAGTTCCCAGCTAGATCTGTAATTTTTTGTGGTTGTTTTGAAGAGCCTGAGCTAGGTGTAGGGTTCCTCTGAAACTCCACACAGAGGTGTACATTGCAGTATAGACATTTAATTCAGACAGCACAGTGCCAGTCACAAATGTCTGGAATCGTTTTCCATAGGCTGTGATCATCTGCTTAACTGCTTTGCCTAAACCACATTGCAGAAACTATTCACATAAATTGCATCCTGTAATCGAAAATCCTGGGAAACAGAAATCATTCAGAGTTCCCAAGGAAAACCCTGCAGCAAGAGTCTCTTCCCACGGTGTAAATGTGATTCTCTTTTTGGCCTGCCGTTAAAAAGCAGTCTACAAATAAACTCCAAGTGTGTGTGTGTGTGTGTGGCTTTTAAATCTTCCCGTTTGTCCTCTGCTATGGGGAGAGGAAGTGATAAAAGCCTAATAGATATGGCAAATTAAACTCTTCAGAGAAGAACTGACTCTAGGCTACACATTTAAGGAAGATGCAATCTTTTTCAGATGAGACCTAGCCCGGATCTAAGTACCAGCAAGGGATAAAGTTGATTTTCAGCCTGATGGGCTTAAGCAGGGTCACACTCATCCTTTTTCTTTCTGAGTTCTCCCTAGTTTTTTCCAGTGGTGGAAGAAGGAAGACATTACTTCCTTTTTCCTCCCTCCTCAAATATGGAGAAAATAAAAAGGACAAAAGCATTTTCCCACTGAATCACCGGGAGAGTGATGAAAATGTTAATTTTTTTCACAAAACTATTACTTCTCCAGAAGGAGAAAAAAGTATGTGCCAGCAAAAAAAGAGCACTTCACTGCTCTTAATTTAAACATATGGTTAGGACCTAGAAAAGGTGGGGAGCCTTGCCATGAGAGCGCTGTGTGCTCCTTGCTGCAGCCAGTGCTGCCTGCTGTGGGGGCAAATTCCCCTCCCAGAGCCTCACCTTGCCTCAGCAAAGGGTGGTGACATCTCCACCAGTGACTGTGGCTCCAGTGAAGGAGCTGTGCTGCCTCAGCCTTTTGTTTATGTAGTTATCTGGGTTATCAGCTTCAGCAGCTTCCCAGGGCCACTGATAAAAAGGGGAGCATGCCTGCTAAGAGCTGTTCCCTGAGTCCCAGGGGAGACATGAGCATGCTTGGAATTGTTGTATGGTCGGTTCCGTGGTGTGAATATTTTTCAGTAGATCTAGGAATTGGTTTTCTGCAGAAAGTTGCTGACTGTTACTTATTTTGACATTCAGTGACAAAGTGAGGGTGGTTTATTTTGGGAAGGGATTCTGAGAGGACTGGGCAAGGATTTAAAAGAATAAATCTTTTTCATGGAAAAGGGCTAAAATTAGGTTTCCGTGCTTACATTGACAAGTCTAAATTGAGCTGGTTTTTAAAAAATGCTCAGCACTCATGAGAAACTGTTGAAATTCCTGAGTGTGTTGGGGTCATCTGTCTTGTCTCAACCTTTAGGCTGCCTTCCCCATGGGATGCAGAGATGGCAGCGGCCCAAATCAGTGCAGCCCAGAGCACTCAGGTCTCCCTGTCTCAGTGTATTAATGGATGGCACTGAGGTGTGGATGTAGAAGTAAAATAACTTTCCGGCTCTCTCATGGTCTGTCTTGGTTTGAAAGACAGATGTCTGCTAAGAAGGGGCAGGAGCCTCACTTCAAAATGGAAAATGTAAAACCCCTCCCTCCAAATTATTACAGTTTTGAAATTAAGGGGTTTTCAGGCAAAGATATGGGAATAGGAATAACAGTCCTGTACTAGGAAAATTAAAATAGAAATATAGTAATACAAAACAACAAAACACTGACAAAGTCAGAATCTGACCTGACATCCTGTCAGTCAGTCAGTCAGGGTGTTTGTAGCAGCCCTATTAAATGGTGGCTGCATCCTCCTGCAGTGACAGATGTGGTTCAGTTGAAGCAGTGCTCCTGTAGAAGGTGCAGTTGTCCTCCAAAGATTCAGTGATGATGTGGAAAGGTCTGATTTTCCTCTGGAATCCAGTAGAAAAAGGCTGCTCTGATGTTCCAAATCTCAATTTTTATCTAGGTAGTAAATGCTTGGCTCCTCCTCCTGGCTGGAGCATCTTCCAGTGGGATGATGTAATTTTTACAGTCATGCAATGGGACTCGATGGGCCATTAACAGAAGATACATCCCTGGAGAAAGGATGGGTTGTGGAAAAGCTAAAGAGCATTGCGCCACCTGGTTTTTAACACCTGCCCGTTAACAGAGGATATCTTCTGCAGAGATAAGGATCACTGCTCCACCTGGTTTCAACAGATGGTGATAGAATACAAACTTTTGGTTACATCCTGCTTTGCAACCTAAGACATGGTCCCAGATCCTCTCTGCTGTTGCCCTCAGGCAGTACATCAGAAATACAGGCCTGTGGTTGGGAGTGGGATTGAAGTGGAGATTCAGCTGGGAAGCTGATGGGTGTTGTGCTTTGCCTCCCCAGAGCTCGATGCCCCAACCAACCTGCGGTTCCTGAACACCACGGAGCACTCGGTGCTGGTGCTGTGGACGCGGCCCCGCGCCGTGATCACGGGCTACAAGCTGACAGCAGGGCCCACCCGGGGAGGGCAGCCCCGCACCTACAACGTGGGGCCCTCTGCCACCAAGTACCTGCTGAGGAACCTGCAGCCCGGCACGGAGTACACCGTGTACCTGGTGGCGGTTAAAGGCGACCTGCAGAGCAACAGAGAGACCGGTGTCTTCACCACTTGTGAGTGAGACACGTCACATCCTCCTCTTCCTTTATACCCTGGCTCTTCTTCAGAGCTTGTGCTTAAAGTGCCTGTTGGGAGCTGATTTATGGAGCAGCCTTTTGAAGTAGCATTCCAACAGCTTGGGAAATGCTCCTTGTTGTTCTTCCTGAACCTCGTTGGCAGGAAAAAGAGTTATTTGCATCAAAAAGCTTTTAGTGAAATACGTTTCAGCTTTCCTGATGATTAAAAACAAGAGGGAAAACTTCCTACTGGTACCTCACTTTTTGCTTAACTGGATGACAGAGAAATTTAATTTTATTTGATCCTCCTAATTGCTCGGTTTTGGCATGAAAAATCAAGGAAAGCATACAACTCCTTAAAATGGGCAAGGAATAATTAGTCTAGTGCTTACATAAAGCTGAAAGTAGTCAATCCCAGATATACCATCCAAGGCAGCTCAACTGCAATTACACAAACTGACACAAGCATTGTATTCTGTCTCTTTATTTTATTTTGCATCTGTATTTGTGATGCTGGGTTGGAAGAAATATTAAGCAAATTTTGGAAGAAAAGGGAGATCTGTAACAACCTCCAGATACTTCTAAAAAGAACAAATAGATTCAGTGTTTAAATAATGATGATGCTATCATATAAACTAGCAAAACTCAAAGCCACCCAAGCCCAGAACCACATCCTCTTTTCAAAAGAGAATGTGGTTTCTTTTAGAACAATGTGAAACTAAAATAAGGGCTCAAACTTTTAATCAGAGTAACGTTGTTGACATTGGCAAGGTGCTTTTTGCTGACAGTCTTGTCTATAAATACTCCTCAATTAGAATATGATCTGGTATCTTGGATTTAATATTGCCTTCAAATTCTGGCTTGTCTGAATGAAACCTGTTTGAGACTATAGATTTGATTAACCAAGCCTCTTCATTAATAACGTTACTAACAAGGCCATTTCAGATTAAACTCAGTGTTGTTATTTAGGCTGATTCTGGCATGCACAAAGGCTTTGGCTTCTGTGTGATGCTTGTGACAGATATCAGTGAGACTACAGATGCCTCAGACTGACTTTGGCTCCTTTCTGCTGACTTCACAAGATGGTTGGTGAGGGATGAGATAGGCCTTGCTGGGACAGCTGGGTGACAGACAGGGGTATGGTGTTTTGCTGATTGGAAGGCATATGGTGGATTAATCAAAAAAATAGCTGAGTTTTGAGGAACACTTTAGATATCATGCCAAAAACCAGGATTCCCCAAATTCTTGGGGCTGAGTGCATAGAGGATCATGCACCCACCTGAGTATTTTTATTTTTGTCAGGAACAAAAGCTCTGGCTATGATTAAACCACTTGTATACTGTATCTGTCAAGCTCAGCAGCAGACAAAAATCATCTGGTAGATCCTTCCCAAATCACTGGATTTTCAGGAGTGATCTAGTTCAGCACTCATCTCATGCCTGTGGCTATTTGTGCTGCTGTAGGTCAGGTTTTCAAACTGTTTGGAGCCATCATAGCAGGTAGACTTTAACTCTGGTCAATTTACTCTGCAGATCAGCCTGCTGGCTCTGTTCCTCCTTTTAACACAGAAGTGACTGAGACCTCTATTGTCATCACCTGGACACCGGCTCCACGGATTGGTTTCAAGGTAGGAGGAACTAATCCCACGTTGATTTTTCCTCTTGCTTCACTGTGGAGGGGAGGGCAGATTAAAGCCATTTCCTATGGCCTATGGTGAAGATGGCAGCACAAAGGGGAGAGGTACAAAGGCCCTGCTGCTCACAGGGAGCAGGTTTAGGTGACAGAGGTCAATGCAGTCATGGGCCTTCAGGTCTAGTGGGACATCTAGACCACAAGTTACAGGACTGACAGCTGGAGTTCACACAAGGGGGCCTATAGTGCTGCTGTTGGGTGATCAGTCAGGGTGCTGAGAGGCTGTGACTGAAAAGCAAACCTCTCTTCCCTGCAGCTGGGAGTGCGCCCAAGCCAGGGCGGAGAGGCTCCTCGGGAGGTGATCTCTGACTCTGGCAGCATCGTCATCTCCGGCCTCACCCCTGGTGTGGAGTACACCTACAGCCTCACAGTGCTCATGGATGGCCAGGAGAGAGAGACCCCCATCATCAGGAGAGTCACTACACGTATGGCACTTGCTTTTCCACCATCATTGCTCCTTCCACTCCCCACTGCCTTCTAGGAGGCAGCGCTGGTCTCTCCTCCCTGTCATGGTGTGGGTTTTCTTTTTGATGCATAGGTGCATTAGTAGCACTGCCTCATGCAATGCAGGGTCACAGCTTTGAGAAGTATTTTTGGCTGATTCCAAAGGTTGGGGATATCGTGGGGAGAGGAGTGCTGGGGCAGCCAGCATGATTCTCAGTGATCCATTTGTCTGAACACTTGCAGCACTGTCTCCACCAACCGGCCTGCGCCTGAAGTCCAATCCTGACACTGGCATCCTGATAGTGTCTTGGGAGAGAAGCACATCTCCAGGTAACCATGTGAACTCACTCTGTGCTCAAACCTCCTCTTGCAGCAGAATGCTAACACTTCTTCTGTGGTGCCTTGCAGTTGGGTGGGAAATTTGCTGTTGATTATTTTAAAGAAAAACATACATGCTTCTAGATGTATTTAAGGATATAATTCATAATGCAACTTGCCATGGGACTCTTAATGATTTACATTCTGTGTGAAATGCTGGTTTGGAGCATGAATGTGTTAGAATATTTCAGTTATTTTAAGGATTTTTAGGGTTTCTTCAAGTATTTCCAGTTGAAAAATAGTCTGAGGGAGAGAAAGTAGAATGGACTACAAGGATTTCTGGAAATGAAAATGAGTTTTTGCTATGGAAAGTGAGCGTGGAAGTTCTGACAATGTTCAGTGTGATCTCTTCTTCCACAATAGCTCATGGGAGCTGCACAATCGACTCCCATAAAACATGGATTGAAACGTTTTGAAAACCTCTGTTGGTGGCTGAATATTTTCCTGATGGAGTCCTGAAAGAAGTTTCTCTCAAAACTCCTGAGATTTTCAGTTTGATGAGGTCTCAAGGGGAACAGAAATGTTGTGAGGATAGCTCCCAAGAAACTGATTTTGAGGTGCCTGACAAAGAAACCTGTTTCCTGCTGAGCTCATGGTGGAAAAACCACTTCTAAAATGTCATGTTTGCTTCAGCTGTTGCACTGAGGAATGACTCCTGACTCTGTCCTCTGTATTTCAGGCATCAGTGGGTACCGTGTGACCACTGCTCCCACTGATGGGCAGCAGGGCTCCACCCTGGAGGAGGTGGTGGGTGCAGATCAGACCACCTGCACCTTTGAGAACCTCAACCCTGGCGTGGAGTACAATGTCAGCGTCTACACTGTCAAGGATGACCAGGAGAGCATCCCCATCTCAGAAACCATCACACCAGGTAACGAAAGGATGAGCAGCAGTTTGAGCTGCCCAAGCTCAAATGGCTGAGCCCAAGAGCTCTGCATTGCAGAACTTGCATTGGTTTGATGGTAGAGGGCTTAGACTTCACATTTATTCTCAAGAAGCAGAGTAGCCACGTTTCAACATGTGACAGAACTTCTCATATCTGTACTTCTCTGCATGGGCAGTTGTGTGTCACAGGCTGGTGGTCTGCATGTGGATCTGCTGTATCAGTACACTGAGGTGGGCAGCAGCAGGGATTTAACTTAGCCCTGAAGTGCCCCAGTATCTGGAGCACAGCTGGTGGGAACAAAGGGATGAGTGGGAAGTGAGCACAGGAGAAATTCTGGCAGCAGTAGTGGCAGAAGATGACTTGAGCACAATGGAGAGGAAAGCCAAGATGGAAAGCTCCACCACTGTAGCACTTGAGACACAGAATGGTGTATGACACCTCACATGACATCTGTGGGGACTGCAGAAACTGCCTTTAGTGCCACAGTAGCAAAAATAGTATGCATTTTCCCAAACGGTTTAATTTAATTTTCCTTTGTGAGGGCTTCATTTTTGTTTCTGCTCTGAGATGATGCTAGCCACTATGTTTGCTTGCTCTTGTAACACTGCTTTAAAGTTTCTGTGCTTCACTGAAGTGCTGTGTGCTCCCTGGGGTGAACTAATACTGTGATGCTGCATAGTTATGCAGTAATAGCTTTAGCCCTTCACCATCTTCTGGTGGGGGAAAGCTAAGAATGTATGTGTCTGGCTGTTACAACTCTTTAAAGGTGATATGGTACATGCATTCCATATGGATAAACAATTATTTTACAGAAAACTGGCATTTTTTTGTACTTATTCTGTAAAATAAGTGTTTTCTAAGAGGGACATCAAAATATAACATGACCACGATTATTAAAGCAGTATTTCTGTCCCGTAATTTCTTTTCAAACTAACTTGTAATGAACAGAATGGATACAGAGTCCTGCATCTTTGACTCACTGATGTCTGATCCTGAGTGAGGAAGAGCATCCATTAGTTCCCACTGATTTCAGGATCACCCTGATAAAGTTACACAGCCAAATCTTGTTGCTTAAATCAATATCAGTTTATTGACTTGAGCAACTGAAGGTTTGGCCATTGTTGATTAAAGATGCATCTAAAATTCCGCATTCCCTGCCCAGTTCTGCTGGTCCTAACATTCAGGAAATGAGCATCTTTGGTAGTGGAATAATACCGATAGGGAAAACAGTCACAGCTGTGCTTATTTTCCCTACAGAAATTTAGGCAGCATCTAAAAGGTCATTAAAGAGCATTCCTATTCAGTGGCTAAAATTTGAGATTTTGAACGATTTTAGCCACGTATGTCAGGCTCTTTGGCACATCATGTGCTGGGCATAACCTCTGAACTAGGGGCTGTTCAGAATTAATACCATCTAAAGGTCATTTTTAACCATTTACCTGTTTCCAAGGAGCTGTTCTATTACTTACTGTTCCATATCATTTGTTTTTAGCACAAATATTGCAGCAGTTAGTTGGTAAGTAGGACTTGAGGAATTCTGGGGCAGATCCTCAAGCCATGAAGGGATTTGAGGCTTTTTTCCAATGCAGTGTAAATAGTTCAGACAGTGGATGATCTACCCTGGTACTTTGTGAAAGGTCTCACCAGCTGAGGGTCTGATTTAGCCCCTTCAAATTAGCTGATATTTTTGTGATCCCAGTGATAAAAGTTTCATTCACATTTTGAACAAAAACATGATTTTAGAGGGTCAACCAACTATTATTTCAGAGTTGTTGTTTTGTTTATACTTAGTAAACTTTACTGTCTTGTAATTCACCTGTTAAAAAAAAAAGGGGCTTTTTTATGCTTCTATTTTTGTCCAAAAATGAAGGGTCTTAGTGGCTTATCATTGCTCAAAGTAAATTTGCTCAAGTTAAGTGCCTCCTGTAGGGCTCTTTGAAAATTGTATCTCTAAAGAGAACTGGGGTTTCAGCTTCTGAGGGGATCGGGGTTTCACCTTCTATCTGCCCAGGGAAGCAGCTGGAGACTTCATTGAAGGGTAAATATAAGAAAACAAACTGAAAACAGCAAAAGCAAAAACACAACAAAAAACACCCCACCAAAATCCTTCCTTTTCCCCCGGACCCCAAGAGAAATTGTGCATATCACCGCAATTGCTTCCAAAGTTCTGTCAATGTTAATAGTGATGAACACTGCTTTTTTCTCCCTTGTCTTCCTTTTGCCTCCGTGTGTCTCTGCCTCTCCCACTTGCTCTTTAACTCATTAGAGGTGCCCCAGCTCACTGACCTAAGCTTTGTTGACATAACTGACTCGAGCATCGGCCTGAGGTGGACCCCGTTAAATGCCTCCACCATTATTGGGTACCGCATCACAGTAGTTGCAGCAGGAGAAAGTGTCCCTATTTTTGAAGATTTTGTGGACTCCTCAGTAGGATACTACACAGTGACAGGCTTGGAGCCGGGCATTGATTACGACATCAGTGTAATCACACTCATTAATGGCGGAGAGAGCGCCCCTACCACTCTGACACAGCAAACGGGTGAATTTTGAAAACTTCTGTATTTTGTGACATGGGTGGTGTCACTGGCTGTCACTGGCTGTCCAGGTGCTGGGGCTTTGTCCAAAGAGGAATTGAGCTGCTCGCTGCAGGGAAGCCTGACAGACCCAGCTGGCTCCTTTCCCCAGATGGCAGCTGGGGATGGATGTGGGGCTGCTTCTTTTTGAATCTGAAGCATTTTAATACCATGAATGACTGCAGACTTGCCAGGCTCATTCACCTTCTGCTATTCAGATTTCCAGGATCCAGTTGGAACCGAGAGCCTGAAACATGAGCTGTGTGTTTGCCAGACTTTAAAACTGTGATTCCCCAAACTAGGAGTGCTAAAGGGCGGTGCAGATCAGCAGACACCCTCCAGCCTTGACAGCTGTTTGAGCTTCCAGCAGCCCATTTCCATGGTGGCCCCACTCTTTCCACAATGCCCCAAAGGATGCAGATGGACACCACTCCCTGAGTACATGCCAGTGACAGCCATGCCACACCGTCAAGGGTCTCTATAGTGCATGAACGGAAGGCGAGCTGGAAACTGGTTCTTGCATGAAATCCTGTTGTGTTTGAAAGTCCTGGGGCTGTAAATCCTTCGACACGAGTAGAAGTAGAGTCATAGGAAATTAGTGATATACCCTCTCTTCTCCTGTGTGTGCATGTATGGATTCTAGATGAGATTACTTTTCCATCTGTAAGCTGCTGTATGGCAACTTTAAACCTCTCTTGGCACCACATCTGTAATACAAAATCCAGCTGCTAGAAGCCCATTACTGAAACTTGCTACCTTGTTTTTAAATTAGCCCCGTGGGGTACATTTAACATATCAGGAATTGCTAAGAGGTTAAAGCAGCCTGACAGCAGTGCAGACACATTTTTCTCCTAACTGTAGTAGAACCAAATGTAGTTTAGAAGTCTGTTTGCATGAGTCTGATGCCGTAGTCTGTTGTGCATGAGATGCTTTCTCTGGTGATTGATTCCCTGAGCAGACATCTTGATGGATGTGAACCTGAGAACTGAGGTCAGTTTGTTCTTTGCTGTGTAGCTGTGCCTCCTCCCACTGATCTGCGCTTCACCAATGTGGGGCCTGACACCATGAGGGTGACTTGGACTGCCCCGACCTCCATCGTGCTGAGCGGTTTCCTGGTGCGCTACTCCCCTGCCAGGAAGGAGGAGGATGTTGCAGGGGTGACAGTCTCACCCTCAGACAACATGGTCATCTTAACAAGTAAGTGGGTTACCTGCATAAATCAAAGAAACATAAGAAGCCCCTCATCATAAAATCATAATATTACTAAGGGAAAACACCCCCAAGGTGATTGAGTTGAAGCATCAACCCAGCACCACCGTGCTCACCACCCAAGTGCCAAGCCACACACCCCCTGAAAACTTCCAGGGGTGCTGACTCCACACCTGACCACCTTTCCATGAAGAAATTTTTCCTGATATCCAACCTTGACCTCCCCTACTGCAGCTTGAGGTCTTTTCTTGTCCCATCACTTGTTACCTGGGAGAAGAGACTGACCCCCACCTTTCAAGTAGTTGAAGAGGGTGAGAATTTCCATGACACAAGATGAAGCAAAAAAAAAAAAAAAGTATGGCTGGCCAAATTCTCAGCTGATCTGAGGTGACAAGTAACCTCATACAAACTCACACTAAATGAGGTTTGGCTTCTTACTTTACCCAAGTTAAAGCCAAACTACAGGCAAGTTTTTTCCTATCAATCCAAGGACAGTGATGAATCAGTCTATGAGGCAATTGCATTGATTTGCAGCCTGGTTAGGTATTAACAGTAAATACATGTTGTTCGCCTGGTTTGCCAATAGTGTCAAGGACTTGCAGTGCACAGGCTTAGGGAGAGGATCAGAATATCCAAAAGGTCATTTGACTTTGTATTCTCAGACCAGAAAACATATACTGTATTGGAATCTTACGGGACATGGCAGCAAAATGTGGGAATTTTCCAAAAGCTGACATTACTTTCTGGGGCAAAAGCTGTGTTGTTTTTGGGTTTTTTTTCCCCCTCTATCTGAGAATCTGTTTGGTTAGGTGAGAGACAAGACCAGTTTTCAGAATAAAAAACTAAATCTAGAGCTTGTCTGAGTTAGAGCAGCTGTGTTAGAAATCCTTGGCCCTATTTCAGCTTAGATCAGCCAAGGTTTTGGCCTAGTGCATAACTAAACTAGTAGATAACTATAAGGGACCCTGTAAAAAGTAATTGCTTCTAGTCAATCTCCACAAACTAATGAAGCAATGGCATAGGATATCATGCTCCTTCAAGCTAAAGCACTGCACGGAGCCGTAATGCCACAGAAATAACTGATTTAAACGTTTGATTGTCCTAGAGGTTCAGACCTTCCATCAACCAAAACCTGCTTGTCTCCTAAGAAACACAGAATTGTGTAGGTTGATTAACTTCTTGATGTTAGCAAAGAAATATGCCCAAATTCCTGTTTTTGAACTCCACAGACCTGCTCCCTGGCACTGAATATCTGGTGAAAGTCTACAGTGTTTCTGAGCAGCATGAGAGTGCACCTTTGTATGGAATCCAGAAAACAGGTACTTGGATGCACACATGGTTAATGTCTTTAAGAATTCACTAATGGGACTTAATTATTTTTTTTTCTCTGTGATGATGCCAAGCAGCTTGGTTGAGCTCAGCCTTGTGTCTCTTGACCCATGCAGGTCTGGATTCCCCCACCGGCCTGGACTTCTCGGATATAACCGCAAACTCCTTCACGGTGCACTGGATCGCTCCTCGTGCCACCATCACGGGCTACAGGATCCGCTACCAGCCCGAGCAGGGCGGAGGTCGGCCCAAGGAGGAGCGTGTGCCCCCCTCCAGGAACTCCATCACCCTCACCAACCTGCTGCCAGGCACTGAGTACGTGGTCAGCATCATCGCTGTCAACGGCAGGGAGGAGAGCCTGCCCTTGGTTGGCCAGCAAACAACAGGTGAGCCTGGAGGGAATGCTTGGTTTGGACTGTTCTCTAGCAAAGTCGTTGCTGTTAAATCACATCTCCCCTACCGGCTTCACTCATGAGGAAGTGCCTGTGTACTGAGATAGGGCCTGATTTAGAAATAGGTGGGAGAGCCCATGCTGCTTTCAGGTGTTTCTAGGGCCAGCAGAACTATTTTCATTAAATCCAGCCCAATGCCATGTGGTTTTTAACCAGATACATCTCTTCAGAGAGGAGTGTGCCCTGAGCCAAAGGACAGACAGATGAGTAGCACAGGAGCATGATATAAGTGGAATATGTAGCTGATGTACAACTGTTTTTAAACTCCCTTCTCAATTCTCTGTTTTTGTAGTGTCTGATGTTCCAAGGGACCTGGAAGTCACCCCTACCAGCCCAACTAGCCTCAAGATCTCCTGGGATGCTCCTGCAGTGACAGTCAGATACTACCGGATCACTTATGGTGAAACAGGTGAGGGCAGGCTGCTACAGCTAGTCACAGACCAGAAACTCTGTTCTGAGGCCATTAGAAAGCAAATAGCAAAGGCACCTGAGGCTGCAGCAGACATATTGGTGCTTTTTTTAAAAAAGAACAAATCATATTTGACTGTCTAAAAGAAAGAGCATCTGGAGTTTTGCAGTAATTTTAGAGGTGGTTCTGTGTATATATTAAATTCTTTTCCTTGGAATGGTCAAAACAACTTTGATCCAACAGTCACTGAAATGAGCAGGGTCCTGTCTTCAGCTTCCTACATATAGGATTGTCCTGGTTTTTGCAGAGATTTTAAATGTATGTTTTACAGCTCCATCACATTTCTTTCTTAACCTACTCTTGCTAGGTGGAAGCAGCCCAGTACAGGAGTTCACGGTGCCTGGCACTGTGTCTACTGCAACCATCACTGGCATCAAGCCTGGTGTTGAATACACCATCACTGTGTATGCTGTGACTGGCCGTGGAGACAGCCCTGCCAGCAGCAAGCCAGTGACTGTCACCTACAGAACAGGTGAGACCTGATGGAACCAAACAAGACAAAAGCCCCCACAGCTTTCTCTTGGCTTTTCCCCATAAATGTGTATCCCTGATCCCTGGTTTCTTTAAGAAGCCATGGGCTCTAAGGCCATCAGTTTCAGTGAAGCTGTGTATCCTGGTGGCCCAGCGTGATAACTGACATGGCACAGAAGGGAACTGTGGACTTGGAGAAGGGAAGCCCTGTGGAGTCTAGATGGGGATAAAAGCAATGCTGAACTGCTCATTGCAGAGTGGAAATCCTGTTGGGCTCTCATAATGTGGGGTCACTGCTGGCTTAACTCTAGTGTTCCACTGTCAGATTGTGATCCTGAGGAGACCTAACTTTCTAACGGCAACACTGTTGTCTCACTCCTGATTTGGATAAAGCCTAATCCTACTCCTGCTGTAGCTGCAGATAAAGGCATTTAGTAGCCTTTAAAACAACAAAAATCCTCAACTGGCATTGATATAAGATCAGTTACCCACACATCATGGTTAAGGCTTTTTTGCTCTGGGCTAGCATGAGAGGCAAATAAATAGCAACATGTGTTTTTTCTTCCCGCCAATGCGGAATAAAATTCAGCCATGACACAACAGTAGGGGAGGTGGTTTCCTGTACCAACATACTCAGAAAAATTATTTTTGTTGCCCAGAAATAGACACACCATCCCAGATGCAAGTCACTGATGTCCAGGACAACAGTATCAGCATCAGATGGCTCCCTTCAACATCCCCAGTCACAGGGTATCGGGTGACTGCTGCCCCCAAGGACGGAGGTGGGCCCTCAAAAATAAAAACTGTCCCTGCAGGTAAGAGTTGTGTTATCCTTCACTGGATCTGTAAAGAATGCAAGATGTGACTGCTAAAATCCTGCTGCTGCTTGTACCTTTTTTTGCCATCCTGGTGATTTGCAGCTCTGTCTTATCCAGGACAGATGAGCTAAGGCATATTTTTGCCCCAAAAGCTTCGTATTTGACACCACTGTACTGCAAAAGTTTGTTCTTGGCAGCCTCAGTGTGCATGAAAAGCACCTGCATTTCAAAGATTTAATTGGATTTTCTAGCATCCAACCAAACTTGCTCTGAAATCCTTCTGGAAGTCATATAACTCTTGGTCACAGCATGGGTTCTGTCACATACACTATGAGTTTGTAGTGTAGTACCTGTGGATCCTGTGAGCCCTGTCTGCTCTCAGGATAACTGCATCTTGTGGGATCAGCAGAGCACTTGGGGATGCTTGTGATGCAGCTGAGTTGATCAGTCTTATCCTAAAAAATGATGAAAGCTGGTTTCCCTGTGCTTTGTTCTACCTCCTGTGCTAACCTGCCCTTTCAGCTGTGGAGCCTTGGAGCAGGTACAAATTGCAGTTGTGCACTGCCAGAGGAGCATGGTGCAATTTAAAGGCAAATTTAATTTGTCAGTCCCACCTTGTTTTAATGACATTTATGGCTTAGACAGGCCATTCATTCAAGGCTACTTTGAGGCCAGCTCTCTACAGCTTTTTTGCTGTTCTTTCTGACTGATGGTGTTCTTTTCTGCCAGATCAAACTCAAGTCACCATTGAAGGTCTGCAGCCCACAGTGGAGTACGTGGTCAGTGTCACTGCTCAGAATCAGAACGGGGAGAGCCAGCCCTTGGTTCAGACAGCTGTCACCAGTACGTATTGCACTTCGTGGGAACAAACACATGTTTTCTAGTGATGTCTGAACCTACCACCACCTTCCAGGGAAAGCAAAAGCCAGGGTCTTCAGGAGAATGTGAGGTGGTCTGCCCTGTGAGAAGTACCAGGCACCTTAATTGCAGATGCTGGCAAAACCACAGTCCCTCTGCCTCAAACTCTGCCAAAATGCAATTTCCTGCCCCCTGAAAGTGCTGCGCTTCTTATTTTCTTTCACTAAAGCCACAAAGTCCTTTGGGGTTTTGTTTGCCATCAGCCAATCAGTGGATAAAATGTGCCAGGATGTCCTCAGTATGGAGCTAGGTGGCAAAGGTGATTGCTGTTGAGGGACTGGACTGGGCTTGGGAGTACTTGCCCTGTGAAGAGGGAGCAAGGGAAACCACATGGGTTATACCAAGAGCTTGGGCTGAAGCACTGCAAAACAAAGAATGATTGCAGGGCTGAGGTACTATGTACAAAACAGCAGTTATGCTCTGGTCACAGAGGGGACACAGGAGGGACCTTGTAACTGTTTGAGGGATAGTGCTTTTGAGGGATACCTCTGGAGTAGGGATTTATGTGATTCTTATCCCTCTGCTCAAGCTTGTATTCAAAACCATGACTCAGCCCCAAACACTGCAGACAACAGGAGCTTCTCCAGAGCTTTGCAGAGATGAGTGAAGAGTCCACATTCAAACCAACAAATTCCTGGATAAAAATCACCTTTGCCATCTAGAAAATTGAGGACTAATACAACATGGCAAATGATGAAACTTTTAAGAAAAGCATGATTTTAATCCAATATAAAAATTACATACTATATCCTCCCACTTTGAGTAACAAATGGGTGTATTTCTGTGATAGCCACTCCAGACTTCTGAGCAACAAGGCTCACTTCCTCTGCTCTGATCTCCCACCTTGCCAGGAAAATCCTGTGAATTGGTTTAATTGGGAGGTACGCATATGACCCAGTTGCATCTGTGCATTCCCTGTGCACTCAATACAAAGCTGAAAAGTTTGTTTCCAACTGATTTTACAGTATCATATGCTGAGTAATTTTGCTTTCTTGATGAGTGTGTTAATTGGATATTAATTTATGAAAGAAAATAGTGGGATGGATTCTCCTTGGACTGACACTTTACACAGCTGCTCATGGTAGTGAACAGCAAGTTCCAAACTTACAAATTTGGGTTCCAAAGGACCGAAACTTAGAGAGCCAGGTGGGTTCTCTGGCTGACTTTGGCACTAGCAACCGTTTACATGGGAGAAATTTGTTTTAACATTCCCATTTCTTTTTTTCTCTTGGCCACTTTTAAGGTAGCTTAATGCTACTAGAATTATGTGAAAGGGGTTTTGGTGCCAAGGGGACTCAAAAACAGGTGAGAATTGGTGTCCTGACTGCTTTGCATTGGTTTCAACAAAGCCAAGATTGCCTTCCTGCTGCCTGGCACCTGCAAACTCAGGCTTAGGGATGAAAGCGTGTATGCAAGGTGCAGCACAGAGGAGAATCCATTGCCCCCTCGCCACGCCAAACTGAAAACTGCTTTGCATGTAATGGAAATGCTTTTTATTTTCCTCACCCACAACCTGCTTTTTATCACTTAACCTCTTCCCATTAATTTGCCTAACAGACATTGACCGCCCTAAAGGACTAACATTCACTGAGGTGGATGTTGATTCCATCAAAATTGCTTGGGAAAGCCCTCAGGGGCAAGTCACCAGGTACAGGGTGACCTACTCAAGCCCTGAGGATGGAATCCATGAGCTATTGCCGGCCCCAGGTGGCGAAGAAGATACTGCTGAGCTGCATGGCCTCAGGCCAGGTTCTGAGTACACTATCAATATCGTTGCCATTTACGATGACATGGAGAGCCTGCCCCTCACTGGGACCCAGTCCACAGGTACAGCTCCACCACCCCCAGCAGGCCATGGCAGCAGCCCCGAGGGGTAAAGTGTGCTTCCATGTGCAGCTGGTGCTCCGCGCCGGGACAGCCCCAGGGGCAGCCCAGGGGATGGGATTGCTCCTGAGGGATGGCTTAGCTGGGGCCAGAGAGCTGCCTGCCAGCACAGGCAGCCTGCATACATGTCAGGGAAGGCAGGCAAGAGAGCAGGAGTGTAGGAGCAGATCCTAGAGAAAGGAGGGAGGGTTGTCTGGGGGTGTCCTGTCCCAGGTCACGAAGCCTGATCCATGGTAAGCGCTCTCACAACGCTCTTATCTTGCCTTCAAGGTATGGGACACCTGAAAGCTCAGGTAGTGACCAACAGGAAAGAGGAGGGCAGCTTTCATGCCCCAGGGACATTGCTGTTGGAACCAAAGATCAGCAGTAAGGGCTGGGATATTGCTGAATCCTCAGGTCTCATAGAGCCTGCAGATCCCTCACTGGCACACAGGAACCACAGCCCACTGCATGCCCACACCCTGCACCCCCATCAGCTCCACAGGAGAGTCCCTTCTGTACCAGGCTGATCCAGCTACACTTCCATGCATTGAAAATTCCTTGATGAAAAGGAAAATCACTGCAAGGAATTAGCTTACCGTTGCTTCCAGCAATATGGAATCCATTGCAAGCTTGCAGCATTACCAGATGTGACTTTATTACAAAGACAGCTAGCACCTGTGCAATAAAGGTCTCCCATTCATTTGTGGCTGAGAAATTGGCACATTAATTCCAGGGGTGGAATGAATTCAGTGGGTCCTAGTGTACAGATCTGCCATGCTAAACTGAAGTCAAGTGATGTCATGATGGAACAGCTGGATGACTACCTGCCAGAAATGCAAATATAATACTTTCTCAAACCCACCCTCTGTGGTTTACCTTTTGTGGGCTGTTCAGAAATGGATTTGAAGTCATTCAAGAATTTCCACTGACTCTCATGGGCTTCAGATTGAGCTCTGAGCAAAGCCAGAAGGAAGAATTATCCTGTATTTCCACTTTGTAAAACTGGAAAGTTTTGACAGCAGTATGCCACAGTGGGCACTGTGCTCAGGTATATCTTTGCTTTGTTTACAGCCCCAGGCTTATCAACAGTAAGGCAAAAAAATATTTCAATGGGCACTCCTTTTTTTAGGCAAGCATTTGTTTGTAGGGATAGTGAATGTGTTAGCTCCTGAACAGGCCCTTGTGTGATGAGCCTTATGGCCAGCACAGCTCTGCTTTTCCATTGCCTTGCTCGCTGTTTAAGTGGCTGTAAAATGCTTTCCCTCTCCATTTGCAGTATTTTTATATCTTCTCTGCAATTCCTGAGCCTGCTTCCTACTTACTTGTGTAAATCATCCGTTGTGTTTTGGAAGGAAGTGAACAGACAAAGGCCAGTGCAGCAGGACTAAACCAGGAGCTGTGTGATGAAAAGCAGAGACTGGTAGAATAATTAAAACAGACTAGCCTACTAGAGATGTAAGCACCTTCCTAAGGCTTTACCTTATATCATAGCAAATGTCATTGCTCACTTCAGGGTTGAAGCCTCAATATCTCCTTATTTCTGCTGTAAAGTGTCACTGTAGGTAAGAGACTCTCCTTCTGAATAACATGTCCCACAGTGCTTTATGCCTGTGTTTGCACAAGGCAGTCCACTTTCCTGGCCTAAACCTGTCTTGTGTTCAGGAGAGAATACTGTCTTATCCAAGACTGTCTTTTTTTGAAGTAACTGTGTGCCAATCTGGATTTTTGCAGCAATTCCACCTCCCACAAACCTGAGGTTTACTCAGGTGACTCCAACCAGTCTCACCATCAACTGGAATGCACCCAACGTTCGCCTCACCGGCTACAGAGTCAGAGTGAACCCCAAAGAAAAGACTGGTCCTATGAAAGAAATCAACCTTTCTCCAGACAGCACATCTGCAGTCGTGTCTGGCTTGATGGTAACTTTTTTCTTTGTGTTGTGGAAAGGAGATTTTTGAAGAAATTTCAGATTCTTGTGTCAGGAGCTTCAGTTGGAGCAGATCATTACAGCTCCTGAGGGTCTGGCTCTGAAGCTCATGGCAAGTCAGACTGCAGCTACTCAGTACTGTAGCTTTTTCAAAAAGGCAAGTATTTGGCCTGCTGAAGCTGCATTCTACCCCCTTTCTCATCTAGCACAGAGACTCTGGATGCCTAATCAAATGCAGATTACCAAATTCACAATCTAAAGTAACCCAGTAAAATGCTTTTACTCATCTTTCACAAAAGAGGTCAGATAAAGTGATCTAATGCAGAGATTTCAAGCTGTGATATGGGAGCTCTGGCAGTCTATTGCCTATTTTTAAGACATCTGCAAAATATAAGTTAAAATGCAAGTCTTTTGTGAGTAGGTTAAAATTTGCTATATAGCCATCTTCTCCACTGGAAACATTTCAGGAGTTCCTGAACTGGAGAAGGCTGAGAATAACTGCTTTTATGATTCCTGTGATCATAAAAAGCTACTGATCTGTTTTTAAGGAGTTTTATGAATAATTTTCAAAAATGAGCCTTAAAAACATTCTACTCTAAGTGGACCCATGGTCTGATGCAGCCAAGGACAAAACCCCCCATGCTGTTACTTTCACAATTCTCTTTTATTCACATTATTTTATTCCTTATCATAGCAAATGGCATCCATTAACCCTGGGAAAAATAGGAGGGAAATTAGAGTTTCTCTGAAGAATCAGCTTTGAAGCACAGGTTCTAAAATGAGTGGTGATAAATAAGCTTCCTGGATTTCTTCTCTTCCCACATGTGCACAGTGTGTCAGAGTCCATGCCTACTCTTTTATTACAACTGGAAATAATTAGAATTATCCCATCAATCCTTCCCTGATTTATTTTGAGGTTTCAGTAAGTGGTGACTGAGAAACATGGCTCCACCAAACACTGACTGAGGGCAGGAGTATTTCCCCTGTGCTGAGTCCTGCTCATAATGTGGTATAACTCTGTCCATTCCAGGTAGCAACCAAGTATGAAGTGAGTGTGTATGCCCTGAAGGACTCCCTGACCAGCAGACCAGCCCAGGGGGTGGTCACAACCCTTGAAAGTAAGTGGTGGCCCTTCCCAAATGACCACTCAGTGCTGTGTGGGTGCAGAGGCCAGGAGCCTGCTCCATCCCAGGCTGATGAGATTCCCAGTCCCCACTGTGCTGACAGAACCCCTTTTCTTGTGGTGCAGATGTGAGTCCCCCTCGCAGGCCAAGGGTGACCGATGTCACCGAGACAACCATCACCATTACCTGGAGGACCAAGACTGAGACCATCACTGGCTTCCTGGTGGAAGCTATCCCTGCAGGTGGCCAGAACCCCATCCAGAGGACCATCAGCCCTGAACTCAGGAGTTACACTATCACTGGTAGGTGATGGCTACTGCAGCTGCAGGGTCATATCAGAAAATACATTGGCTTCTTGTTTTGGAATTGAATATCCTTGATGAGAAATACTACAGGAACAAAAAGTGGGAAAAAATATCCAAGGCATCGAGATCAGGCTCCAAGAAGAGGTTGTTGAAAGACCTGATGGCCATTTTAGGTGGCTTTTTCTCCTTTGCTAACATTCGTGTTTCAACTTCGTTTTAGGTTTGCAGCCTGGCACTGACTACAAGATCTACCTGTACACTCTGAACGAGAATGCACGCAGCTCCCCAGTGGTACTGGATGCCTCCACTGGTAATGATCTTGTCTGACCTTTTTGCTCATGTTAACACACTGTAATCACATGTGGCCAGTTAGGAGTTGTCTGTATCTGATCACATTTAATATTCCGTGTGACTTACAGCAATAGGTTTGAGAAGGGTGTCAGTCAGGTGAGGAATATGCTGGTCTTCTCTGCAGTTGATTTGGTAAACCCTTTTGTTTTCACCCAGCTATCGATGCTCCTTCTAACCTGCACTTCCTTACAACCACGAGCAACTCCCTGCTGGCCACCTGGCAGCCTCCCCGAGCCAAGATCACCGGCTACATCATCAGATACGAGAAACCTGGCTCACCAGTCAAGGAGGTCCTGCCTCGCCCCCGGCCCGGCACCACCGAGGCTACCATCACTGGTAACCCTGTTTTTCTGGCAGCTCTTCACCTGAAACACTTGAATTTCAAGGGAGAGGGAGAAGGGGAAGGCTTAATTATAAATTGTGTTGATGTTTAGCTTGTAGACAGAGAAAATTGCGTTCCTGTATTGTGGGTTCCAGTACTAGAGAGCACACCTATCCTACAAGCGCATTCCGCTTCACTGATCAGAGCAACCACCATATATGAGCAGTCCAGTTCTTGTTTCCACTGTCACCACTATTGCTGTCCTTTCAAGAAAAGCCCCTGATTCTGGTACCTCACCAGTCACACATGCTAAAGATCCCTTATGTTTGGGTCCGTGATCCCAGCTGACATGATCAGACTGCAAACCTGCTCTGAGGAGCAGGAGGTTGAACTCTGCACTGTCCTGAAAACCTCAGGTGTGAAATGCACATACCTGATACTGCAGCTGTGCCCACCTCTCATTCTACCTTAATTCTCACACATAATCATAAAACAAAAGCAACTCATAAGTCTGAAATTGTTCTATGTCCTACCTTCCTCCCTAGGTTTGGAACCTGGCACTGAATACATCATCTACATCATTGCTGTGAAGAACAATCAGAAGAGTGAACCACTGGTTGGCAGAAAAAGGACAGGTAAACAAAGCTCTGGATTGTTGTGTGCCAACAGGAGATTTTCCTTTCTAAGGACACAGGGAGTACACTTCTAAATTCATATTAATCACATTTACTGGTGTTTTGAACACTAGCAACAGAACAGTATGCTTGATGCTGGATTCTTGCTTGGGTAATTAGGTCAGGGTTAATGATGGCATCAGCTGTAAAATCCATTCAATTTTTTTGCCTGTTGCATTCCTCTTATTTTGCAACTTCCGCAGTAAAAGATTGAGGCAAGCAAAATACTAGCTGGATATCCAAATATGATCAAGAACCAAGTTTCTTCCTCCTCACCAGTGATTTTTCTTAAATTAACCTGCAAATACCTCTTGTAATAATGCCTTCTCAATTTGAGTGGTGGTGGTGGCTTCTTTGGGTTGCAGTGTTTAAGTGTCGCTCAGCTGTATGAAAATTTCATACCAACATACTACTTGTGAAAAGAGGTGAAAGATACAGAGAGGGAAATTACCCTTACAATGACTGGAAGGTCATAAAGGTGTTGCATCTTGGAGTTACTGCTAATATTTGGTGCTAATATTTATGGCCTCTAACCTTTCTTTGGGCAGATGAGCTCCCCACGTTGATCAGCAGACCACACCCCAATCAGCCCGACATCCTGGACGTGCCTTCCATTGACGAGGAGACCCCTTACCTCACCAACAATAGGTATGACAATGGCAATGGGATCCAGCTCCCAGGCTCCTCAGGGCACCCTCAGACAGTAGGACACCAGGGCCAGCAAGTCTTCTTCGAGGAGCATGGCTACAGGCGGCCTGGCCCCACCACAGCCACCCCCCTGAGGCCAGGATCCAGGCGGCCACTGCCCAGCGTGGATGAAGCCATCGAGATCCCTGGCTACCAGGTGCCCATCATCGTGGAGCCCTCGTACCCGCACTCCCGCGGGCCCCGGCGCAACAACACGGGCCAGGAGGCCCTTTCCCACACCACCATCTCCTGGAGACCACTGCTGGAGAGCTCTGAGTACATCATCTCCTGCCAGCCCGTCACCCAGGATGAGGACACGCTGCAGGTAACTGTCCCAGCAGAGCCCTGCTGTCATGGGAGATAGGTTGTAGGGATTGTGCAGGAGGCGATTCTCCTCGATGAATTACGGCTGCACTGATTGCTGAGAAGTGAGACGGCCTTGCCTGCCCAATGAGTTTGTGTGTTCTAAAGGAGGGGTAGTTGAGAGTAGGTTGCAGTTGGAGCTTAAGACCCAGAATTTCCTGCAGTTTGGGTTGGAGTCTTGCTGCAGTTAATTTGGGCTCTGGGAAGTCTTTGCTGCAGTTAGTTTGGGCTCTGGAGCCCTTGCTACAGTTAGTTTGGGCTGGAGTGTGCTGGCTGTGCTGTGAGGAGGAAGGGACATGTGGTTGTGCAAGGGGCAGGTGAGAAGATGCTCTGTGAGGGACAGACAGGGTTAGGCCAGGTAAGGGACAGCTTGGGGTTAGACAGTCACGCAGAAAGAAACTTGCAGAGAGGAGAGAAGGAGTCAGTGCTGTGTGGAATTGCCTGAGAGAAGTCTAAGGAGAGAAGGAATGGAAAGTTTTTAATAAAAAGACTGATGTTGATGCCAGTCATGTCCATCTTGACATAATTACCACATGGTGTAGCCTCACCTGGGGCAGCAGAGTCTCTCTCAGGGCCCCAGTCCCTTTGCTGTGCTAAGGGAGTGGCAGGAATTCGCCCAAAGAGTCTGTTTAACACATGGCTGATACTGGGATGGATGAAAGCCTCCCTTATGTCCTTTATGGAAAAACCTACAGGATAAAAGTGCAAAACCAGAAAACTTTGAAATATGTGAGCAGTGACATTTTACCAGGGAAGGGGGCAGCAAGCTGAGTGGGAGTTTCAAAGATGGAGGTGCTGCTTCTCCAAGCTACAACACTCTTCCTATGACTCCCTTGGTTTCATTGAAATGGCGAAACTAACCCCCCATGATCCATAGTCCAGAGTAGCCAAGTCTAACTTGGTATTGTTTGAAGTTCTCAAAGTATCTAAGGGGAGTGGTCTCGTTCTATCATGTACAGCACATAGGGATCATCCTGAACACCCTGCCTTTCCTCTGAGAGAGGTAACACCTAAAGGGTGTTCCCTCCCATCTTTCTGGTGACCTGGCCTTGTCTCTTGTTGCAGTTCAGGGTTCCTGGCACTTCCTCTAGTGCCACACTCAAGGGTCTTACAAGAGGGGCCACCTACAACATCATAGTGGAAGCCCTGAAGGATCACCGGAGGCAGAAGGTGCTGGAGGAGGTGGTCACAGTTGGCAATACTGGTAAGGAATAGCCTTAGGAAGTCTGTGCAGCCTCTGCCCCATTCCCTTTCCTCAAGGTAACCCACCTGGTGCCCAAGCTTGACAACAGTTCAGAAAAGAAACTTCAGACAAGGACAGTTCATAGCAGGACACTGGGACAAGTGATTTGTGAGGTCCTCTGGTTTTGGATGACTGACACACACTGATGGCGAGATGAGAAGCTATCCTGTGTGTAAGCACAGAGAAAAGTGCTTTGAGGCTCCAGACACACCCCAAGAGAGATCTGGTACTTGCTGTGCTTCGGTGCAGTCAGGTACCTTGTATCTGACATAGACTGGACCATCAGCTCTTAACCCTGATGAAAGGATTAAAGCACCCACCAGCCAAAGCACACACCAAAAGTGACAAATAGTGATTTGGGGATCTTCTCTCCTTTTCTCCTCCCTCTGCCATGACACAGAACCTGCAGTACCCCAAAAAAGTGCACATGCAGCTACCAACCCCTTGCTGTTCCTCAGCATCTTACAGCACATTCTCTCCTAAAAACAGGCAGAGTCAGGTTGTTGCTCACCAGCAGCAAATGCAAAACCTCACACTTGCTTGAAACTTGGAAAATCAAAATGAAAATAGCCTTCATGTCAGTGTTTTTATCATTCAACTGCTCTGACACATGCAAATGGAAAATAAATCACAGGGAGCTGGACTGCTGACAACTATCAAGTATATGCCCATGGGGTAGCTCCATTACCACCAGGATATTACAAAAAGAAAAAAGTGTGAACTCACTGAAAATCATTCTGTCTTTCAGCAGTTGCCATTGCTGTGTGTGATGCCTGTTTCTTCTCTTTTTTGTTGCAGTGTCTGAAGGATTAAACCAGCCAGCTGACGACACCTGCTTTGATACTTACACTGGCTCCTTCTATTCCATTGGCGAGGAATGGGAGCGCTTATCTGAAACTGGCTTTAAGCTCTGGTGCCAGTGTTTAGGCTTTGGCAGTGGCCATTTCAGATGTGACTCTTCTAGTGAGTAGCTTGCTGTTAACCATCCCCACTCTCCCCCAGCACCAGTGCCATGTTTGACAGAATCAGACTGCTCCAAACATGATGCAAATGAAGGCAGGATCTGAAGTCCTTAAACCAAAGCTGTGTTTTGCATCATGAGAAGTGATGGAAAACTTTGGTTACCTCAGAGCTGTGCAGCTAATCTAGAATTGCCATCAGCCACAATCAATATTGTATTGATAAGAAGCTTTTTTACCTTGCCAGACATGTCTAGGTAATATGGGAAAGTGTGGATTTCAGTGGTTATTACAGCCAGTGCTGGTATTACAATAAATCTGATCTGCATTGCAGGCAGCCTTTGCAAAGCAGCTTGCAAAACCAGTTTTCTAATTTTCTAACACTTCTGCCCAGGGCATTAAGTTTTATTCTTTTGCAGAGCTGTGGTTTACATGGAAAAATATCCAACTTGACGTAAGGGAATGGAACAAAAGTCTATGATGGAGCAGTTTAACACAACACATACCCAATTAATTGAAATTAGGCTTTTAAATTGTGGTAGAAGCTCAGCAAAGAGTATTTCTGCAATTTGCATAGATTCAGAGGAGTCTATGTAAAGACACCTAATTTTACAGGAAAATATGCTTATTTTACAGGATTAATATTTATATTTCATTATTTGATACACATGGCTTACCCATTGTGTCTTAGGAGATTGTGGTAAATTTTATGCTGGGTATTTGCACAAAAAAGAGCCTTTAAATATTTTTCTTTTTTCCTTCCTCACATCTATTAAATTCCTTTTAATTTCTTTTCACCACCTATGAACCAAACCTCCTCTCCCAACTCTGTGTCACATGTTACTTTTTTCCCCAAGAGCTTTTACACATTTCCCAGAGCTGAAACAGCCTTCAGCAGTTAAAAATTGCGGAGCTGAACCCATTTCCTCCTTGGGAGTTAGATGTGCTGAGAAGATTCTTTCTCCTGCCTTTCCTGAGACAATGCCAAGCTGTTTTCCTCCTGCTGCATGTGGGATAACTCCTGATTCTTGTTCCTCTGCCTTCTCCAGAGTGGTGCCACGACAATGGAGTTAACTACAAGATTGGGGAGAAGTGGGACAGGCAAGGAGAGAATGGCCAGATGATGAGCTGCACCTGCCTTGGGAATGGAAAAGGAGAATTCAAGTGTGAACCTCGTAAGTGTTTCTGCTGTTAGTCTGAGTCTCATTCAGGAAGTCTCAACATTTCAGCTCTGTCCTGTCAGGGGGACAAGCAGATCAGTGTGTCTGATTCAGGCTGAGCTGGTGACAGCTTCAGTCTGTTCTCACAAGAGATGAAGCCATAAATCTCACATTCCTGAGCTTGAAAAGAAGAAAACCTTTTATTAGCTCAGGTCACAGCACACTGAGCACCAGTCTGCCTCTGGCGCTGGAGCTGCACATCAGGGACAGGGACACGTCACTGGAACATGTCACTGCTTTCAGAGGGGTGGATTTCTGCAGGGCCTGTCACCTCAAGCTCCTCTGGCCTTCACACTGTGACTTAACTGCATTGCTCTTGTCAGGAAAATACCCCCCTGCTGTAGATTAAAGAGTCTAGAGGGCTGCGAACAGGTGTGATGTTCCCCTGCCAGTCAGGGAGCCTCTGGTCACACAAGGGGAGCATGCTTCCCCAGGGCTTCCCCTCTGATCACCATTCTGCTTTGAGAGTGCTTAAAGCCAAGCCTAAGCCCTGCATCTGACCCTGGCTGTGCCTCCACAGATGAGACCACGTGCTATGATGATGGGAAGATGTACCACGTTGGGGAGCAGTGGCAGAAGGAGTACTTTGGGGCCATCTGCTCCTGCACTTGCTATGGAGGACAGCAGGTAAGCAGGAGGGATGTGTTGTGTCATGGACAGGGGAGGCTGTGCTGGGCTGCTGGGTTCAGGTCCTGGAAGGAGCCAAAACAGACACATAAGACAAAAAAATAATTAGGAGAACTGAAGTACTTTCATCAGTGCCTGTGTGGTGTAACAAAGGAGCAGCCTCAGATATGAATGATCATGAATTAATGGCTTGAAGCTGAAGGATGGATTGGATATTGGGAAGAAATCCTTCCCTGTGAGGATGCTTGTTTTTTTTGTTTGTTTTGGGGTTTTTTTGCTTTTACTCAGAGTTGGGGTTGAAACATGGAGGTGGATTTTTTGTTTGGACTTGGTTGTTTATTAAATTTTATTTAAAGTACAGAGAGTTCTGTAACACTTTCAGCTACTAGGTAAAAGTGAGCAAGGTGAGTCTAGTTAGTTATAAGGTTTTTTAAAGCTAAATAGTCTAATTAAAAGCTAACACCTATATTGTTTATATTTTTGGCTTAACTAAACACCTGTGACCTGCACTGTCGGATTTTTTTATTTAACTAAAAAGTACCTGAAAGCTTGAAGAAGAAAGAGAAAAGAGACAACACCTAAGAACTTCTATCTTGTCCTGTACCTATTACTATATTGTGAAACCTCAAATTCAAAACTTTCTCACTATGAGAAGTTACACACTTCTATTTTAATTACTTGTGACTTCATCACTTAAATTTGGAAGCCTTCTCCAAGGCCTCAGGTTAAAAGCAGTGTTCTCTTGGGGGTCAGTGTCAGAAAGCACAGAAAGATAAACTTGGGTTTCTGGGTTCTGAGGTGCTGAGGCCCAGGTTTCCCAGAGAAGCTGTGGTTGCCCCGTCGCTGGCAGTGTCCAAGGCCAGGGTGGATGGGGCTTGGAGCAGCCTGGGAGAGTGGAAGGTGTCCCTGCTGAGGGCAGGGTGGAATGGGACAAGTTTTAGGCTCAGCCTGGGTTTGTGTGAGCCCTGCAGCTCCTTGGCCGTGGTACTGACAGGCCCCTTGTGTCCCCGCAGGGCTGGCGCTGTGACAACTGCCGCAGGCCCAGTGTGGAGGTGGCCCCCGAGGGCTCTGCTGGCCACACCTACACACAGTTCACACAGAGGTACCACCAGGCCACCAACACTGTGAGTACAGCTTTCCTTCTCTGCCCCATCCCGGTAGTGTGATTCTGGCACAGGTGGCGGGGTCGCTGCAGGGCGAGAGCAGCGTGCGGGTTCGTGCTCCCCAGTAGTGCATGAAGGCCCCCAGTGCACACACACCTGCTTGAGCTCCCCCTCCACACACACTGGCAGTGCCACAGTCCCACAGGGCCTCATGCATGCTCTGAGGCAGTAGTGCATGGAGTGATTTCCAGCTGTGTGCTTTGTGCTGGGAAACGCAGCCCCCAGCACAAACCACACCCAGGACACAGCTCTAACTGATTTCCTTCCCTCCCGACAGAACGTCAACTGCCCCATTGAGTGTTTCATGCCCCTAGATGTACAGGCAGACACACAACATCCACGGGGAAAGTAACATCGAGCAAGACTTCTTGCGGCCATGGCAACAGACAAACCAAAGTATAAATCCCTATGTGCCACGATTACCATCCAAACTGGAGTGATGCTAGCAAAACTGCATCTAGTGAGAATGGCCCCCTGCTCTGGAGCCATTTTCCCAGCTTAAGCTCAACTCACAGCTTCTCCAAGCGCCACTCTTGGAGTGTTTCAGACTTTTCTCATGATTGATAGCGATCGTCTTGGTTTTGCTCAAAGTGTTGAATTCCAGTCAATATTTTCAAATTTAAAGGGGGCAAGAAAAAAACAAAAAGGGAGGAGGGGGAGAGGTTGTAAATCCACAAATTGGGTGGGGGATCAAAATACTGGGGGGGAGGGAGGGTTTAGAAATTCAAGGTTCCCGTGCTATGCAAAAACATTTGAGCACAGCAATACTGAGGTTTAGGGATAGGAAAGTCCACCAAACACTTCTGCTTTCACATAAGCGTGCAGCCAGCAATAAGATAGGAACTGCAAATCCAATCACTGTGATATTTAAAATATGCACAGTCCTAATTCTTTCTTGATGATCCTAGTATTTTTCTAGCTGTATCTTTATATCTCATACTGTTATTTATCAGTTTTGTTCCCCTTGACCTTCAAGTGTTTTTATATGGGAATAACAGGTATGGAAGACACTTAGTATGCAGTTGACAAAAGAGGAATTTGGTGTAATTATGATCAGTGATTATTTTTATACTGTAAGTGCCAAAGCTTTACTACTGTGGAAAAGAAAAAAAAACCAACTCTTTTAATAAAAAGATTTACAAACCAGACATATAGTTTAAGTGATTCTCTTTGCTGCCGTGGAATTTAGGATGAAGATGATTATACGCAGCTGGATTATTCTGAGGTGGATAATTCTGAGCGAGATGATTCAGAGCTGGAGTAACATTGCCTTGACACGAGATGGAACAAACATCCCAGAGAAGAGTGAAGTAAACCCGGAGAGAATTTTGGTAGAGCAGTTTGTTAATTAAAGGCTTCCAGCTGCACCCCTGCCCCTATAGAGCGCAGACAGTGGGTAGGTATGGCATGGGCAGGAGGCACAGGCTTGCTTTGGGGCAACAGGGGAAGGGAGGGAAAGGCAAACAGCCCCTGCTTTGCACATGAACTGAGCTAGAGTGGTTCCATACCCACAATTAAATAAGCTTGCAGTGGCTGAGTTGCCAGAATTAGCGAGACCGTCCAAACCTGTGTAGTTGAATGTGTTCAAAGCTTCAAACCCCAGCAGGAGCCAGGCACCAGCTGGATCTAAGCCCAGGTCTTACAGGCACAGGGCCCTTTGTTGTCTCCTGTGCTTCTACCTCATGGTGGGGAGAGAGGTAAACAAAATGCTCCTCACAACCCTTTTGCAAACAAAGCCAGTCTTGATTAGAGTGAACCAAACTAGCAGTGAGTCCCTTTGCTTGCGCTGCCAGGACCTGTACAGCCTTTGCAAACCAGACAGGACAGGTCTTGCCAGGATTGCTCAGCCCCCTCCCCTCAGCTGCACACGCACTGTACTGCTCCAGTCATTGGGATTCTCTGGACCCAATAAAGCATCACATGAAAACGTGGTTTGGCTTCTTGACATATGGCAGTGCTGTCAGGGATTGCTATCTACAGAGCACCCAAAACCTCTGACAAGATTAGGAGGAGTGCAGCAGCAGTCAGTTCTACCCCACCAGTGTTCAAAAGCCAAACACTCCCTAAAAAACCTGAGAATTAAAACACACAGGAGTAATTTCCCATTAGGTTGTTTTTCCCAAGTGAGGGCTGTGTATTTTGGACCAGAGAAGAACTTTGCAACAATCCTTTCACAGTCACTTTGTCACTAAATAATTCACTTTACTGAAGAAGAGTCATAGCCCACCTCCTCTCTTCTATCCCATCTCTTGTACCAGCAGCAACCACCTCCGCTGCCCACAGGGAGCATTTCAAGATAAAATCATTTAAACACACTTTCCCCCAAGCTCCCTGTAGAGGTTTGTCTGTGCCTTAAAGCACATGGTGCTCACAGCTATTTAAGCCCTTGGTAGTTCTTCTCCAGAAGAGGAGGCACATCTCCACCGGGCTTGTCTGCTCAGCTTTGAGTAGAGTCCAGGAACAACCAGAGTCAGGCCTCTCTACTCCAGGGAAAAGTCCCTTGGTGGCTGAAGAAAAAAAATAAAAACCCTCTGTTACTGCCTGCCAAGGCCCAGAATGATTCCTCCCTACTCTCTGTTCACTTCCATATTTTGGGAGCTGTTGTCCTGGCAGGGGCAAGGTGCCACACAGTGACAGTGCAAATCCCAGCCTGGCAGCAGCTGCTCCTCAGAACACATTAGCTGAAGGGATATTCCCTACATCCCCTTCCTCCTGGGAAAACAGACACCAAGCAGAGCTCACAGACCACTTTTAATCCCTGCAAACATCCAAGGCAGAAGCAGATCAGGCTTCAGGAGGGACACCCTGAGCCCACCACAGCCCTTCCCTACAACCACTCTCACAGCTTCAGGGGAAATGTGCCAAGCCATTCCCAGAGCCCATCCTGTGAAGTTACCTCTCACCTGGAATTTTTATCCACTCAAGGGAGGCAGGATCAAGACCTCTTGTTTGGGGCATTAAACAATCCAATTCCCCCTTCTGACAACTCCTGCCTATGCTTTAACCTTACCACAAGCACAGCAGGAGGCAAAACCACTCCTCTGCAAGTGCTGAGATGTGTAGAAGTCATGCAGCACAAGCAGGACAGCAGACAGGTCCTAGAGGGGCATCAGCTGAGGCAGATGTTTCCTATCTCACGCAGATCTCACCTGGAAGATGAGCACCTATGAACTTCCTTCAGTAAAACAAACAGTGCCCAAGGACAGCAAAAAAAAGGATCAAGGGAATACACAGGAGTGCCAGATTCTTTGGTTTAGCTGTAGAAGATACAGGTAAAGAATGGATAGAGAGATTCCCCACAGCAGGGTCTATGCCAGAAACAACCACAACTGAGGCACAGAGAAGGAACATTGTGTCTCAAACCCAACTTTTAAAGTAAAACTCCAAGCAATGACAATTCATGGGAAGCAACAGCACAGAACACAGTCAGAGGCCAGGGTTTGGGTTGGCACAGCAAAGGGGCAGCCAGGATTGCTGTCTTAAAACCTACCCAAAAAGTAGAATGCGCTCTACCCTGTCCTGTCTAATCCAGTCACTTGGAAATAATCCACTGTAGAGATCAGGAAAGACAAAATAATCCACTGCAGAAATCAAGAAAGAGAGGAGTCTGCTCCCTTTCAGGCTGGAGCAGGGGCAGATGGAATGACAGTGCTAAAGGAACACCAGTGTGTGGATTATGGTATCTTAAACAACTCACCTAGGAAGTGTCTCTGCATTGCTGAATTTGAACCAGTCTGGATCAAATTAGGTCAAACAAGACATGGCCAGTCACAGCAAAGCAGCAGCACACCCCAAATTTCCCCTCTCCCAGGTCCATCTCCCACCTGGGCAGCCCTCTTAGAGCCAGGGCACACGTGTACAGTCCCTGCTCTGCACCAGCTGAGAGCTGAGCCCACAGAACTGTTTATTGAAAAACTCTGGGCTGCTCCTGGGAAAAACTGAAGAGATTTTATAAAATGGAACCAAAAAGAGAAAATCCCCTTGGAACAGGCAGTGATTGCCAGCAAAAATATGTCTAGGTTCATCCTTCACTCCTGTCACTGTGCTCCAGATTGTCACTTTGCTTTTTCCCAAACCTTAAGTTCAAATCTGCTCAATACAAACGGCAGAGAGCAGAGAAGGGAAGTGGCTCCAGACACTTCCCCCATTCCAGCCTGTGAACTCTGTTCTCCCAGTGAGAGGACAGGCCTGTCTGTGCTCTTCTACCTTGGAAAAACAAAGTAGCACTGCCAAAGCACAGAGTGTGGGACAGGATTTCAGAGCACCAAACCCCAGAGTGCCTCCTGCAAAGGACCTGCTCTCCCCTCTCCTCCCAGGGAACAAGATAATGGATTTGAAATACCTGCTGACTGAAAAAAAAACAAAACCCCACCAACCCAACTCAGTTCAGGACAACACAGATCTTTATCAGTCCACCAGAAGCTGAGCAGAAGCCAGGCTTTCACACCATTCCACAGCCCATCTAATGAATTAGTACAGTCTGGACCATAAAACCTACCTCCAAAATGAACCTTTTTCCTGAGGACACAGAATTTGAGTGACAGGGACCACACAGACAGCACATAGCTAACAACTGTATGTTTATTTGCAAAAGACACTGAGTTTCTACACTGGAAGCCAACTTGTACCACTTCCTTCTCCCTGAACACAGAGAAAGGCCTTTTCACTCTTTCAATTCTGGCTAAGGACAGGCTGCAGGAGCTTCCCAGTTACACCAGTGCCACTGGGGACTGGCTGCTGGTGAGGCAGTGCCCAGAGAGGGCTCAGTGGTGGAACAGACGGAGGTTGGTGTGGATGAGGGTGATCCCCAGCTCGTTGCAGGCCTCAATCACGACGTCGTCGGCAGCCGAGCCCGATGGGGCGGCGATGAACTGCACTCCACTCTGCACAGACAGGGAGCAGCACAAGGATCAGAGGGTGGGAACACAAAATCCCCCTCAGAAGGAGCTGGCAGTGCCAGTCCTTCATCCACATCCCACTGAAGAAAAGCTCCCACCCCAAAGCTGCTCCTTAAGGGAGCAGGAAGTTCTCTTTTAGGAACCCTAAAACAGTCCATGTGAGAGCAGTAACCACCAGGAACATCTTCCCAGATATGCTGTCCTGGTGCAGGGGTTTTGCTCAGCAGTGCACACAAAATGAAAAGGAAAAGCTCAGGCTGCACAGCCATTCATTCCCCTGGAGCCACCCCAACCTCCTGACCCTGCCATGACCTCACCCGCTTGGCTCTGTCCACGTTATCCCTAAAAGGGAAGAAGGCATCGGAGCTGAGGGACACAGCAGACAGCTTGGCAATCCACTGCTTCTTCTCTGCTTCTGTCAGCTGCTTGGGCACCTCTTCAAACAGGGCCAGCCACTTCACCAGGTCCTCATCCTGCAGGCACGAGAAGCCAGTCAGCCCCAGAGCCCACAGCTCCCAGGGGAATGAGCAATGGCCTCCCTCTGATCCAGGGCTTTCTGCTCCAGGACTCTGCTGCTGGGAACTTTATACCAGGGGATTTAAAACACACCACCACCAGCTCTTTCTGCATCCTTTTAACTCCTTCCCTCTCCTCACCACAGGACCTGAGCGATTCCTTCTCTCCCTCCTGAATTCCAAGATGCTCTCCCTGCAGTGTGCTGCTCCACAAATGCCAGCAGGCATCTGGTAGATGACTTAACCTATGACCAAGAGCAACTCAATTTATGATTCACCTTCTGAAACAGCAACAGATCCAGTTCTTACCCTTTTAAACAAGTAACAGTTCACAAGGTGATTCACAAAGCCCTTAATCCAGCTCTTGGCTTTTGATACTTTAAAAGGACATACTATTTTGTTGTCTCCTATGGCCTGTAATGGGGAGGTCAGAGGGACTCTGAGAACCCAAAGGGTCACACAAACAAACAGCTCTGTGTGGGAAGGCGCCACTGACAGGGCAGGGAGAACTGGAACATCAGCTGCAGCTTTAACCCATCCTCACTGCTGGGAAGAACCAGGACCTGCAGCTAAGCTGCTCACTGAGGCACAGGGCAGGCTCCAGCTCCCAGGGCTGTGGGTGGGAGAGGCAAATCAGGACACTTTGCCAGGGGGCCAGTAAATGACCTCGTGGGACCACCATGCCGAGCCCAGGATCCCCCAGCTGTTTGGAGTCACCCATGCCAACACAGAGCAGGGGCAATCCTGCACCGAGAGCAGCTTTGGCAGGAGCCGTGCTGCAGAGGGAGCCCGGGCAGCCCTCACCTCTCCGATGGTGTCGGTGACGTACTGATCGATGGCGTTGGAGATCTCAGCTCTCTTCACTCCCGCCTTGAACTTCATGGCCAGCACGCGGGGGTGGTGCCGCAGCCACCAGTTGTTGGCCTTGTCCCCAGCCAGGCGCGTGCAGTGGATGCGGGACTGCTGCCCCGCGCCGATCCCGATCACCTGCAGGGATCACAGCCACTGCTACACACACAGGCTGCCAGCAAACACCTCCCCCAGCTCAGCTACTCCTCACCCAAGCTCAGAACGTGCAGGGAATTAGTGGGAGAAATGCCTGCATTCCTGATTCTGTGAATTGTTTACCCTGTCTGCACTGCTAACTGCTACAGCTCTTCTGAGTGGACAGGCACGCTCAAAACACTGATGTTCTTTCACCCTTCTAAATAACCCAGCCATCAGAGCCAAACCCTTCACCCCAGGAGAGTAACAGTTACGGCTCCCTGCCTCTTCTGGGAAGGGCCACTTCAGCCAGAGTGTTAATGTCTGAGCCCAGGTCACACAAACACCATCATCCCTCTGCTGAATCAGGCACACACAGCCTGAGAGGTGCAGTGCATGAGGGGCAGCTTGTCTGGCAAGGCTGATAAGGAACTAAAACCACTGCCCACTGAGAAATGCTGGCACCCTTACATCCCATGAAATGCCAAGGCCCTCGAGCTGCCACACATTTCCTATGCTGCCCTCTGCCACAATCCAGGCTTTCTGAAATAGCTGCTGCTAACCCTACTTAATAGCACTTGTGCTTGATCTCTAACAGATAAGCAAAAGCCACACAGTGGCTTTATCTCAAGGAAGGTGCTATGAAAATACAGCACTGGCCCAGCTTCTGCAGCCAGACCCAGCCACCCGGCCTGGTAACTTTTGTCCATCCTGTGGGTCCTGCTTCCCACAGAGAGCTCCTGCCATTTCAATCCCTACAAAAAAAACAGTCTGTCCCATCATTTCCTGCTCAGCCACAGTTGAGCTGTTCCCCAGATTGTTCTCCAGGGACACAGTGCTGAGGCTGAGGTGCTGGCCAGTGCCTCAGAGTTCCCAGCTCACACTGGGACAGATGGTAAAGCTGTAGGTTGCAGGCTGCCCTCAAAGGAATGACTCATTTGTCTTCCAATTCATCAAGACACGGTGACTTCATCTCTTACCAGAAGCATAAAACATTCTGCTGGATCCTGGATTCCCCCAAGGAACAAATGAAAGGCTTGGGAGGCTTGGGCTGCTACCAGATATAATCTGCTCAGCCATAACTGAAGTCATCAGTGCATAATAAACCCACAGGGACATTGGTGGTAGCACAAACACTGAACAGATGCAAGGTTTCTTACAGCTCAGTGGCACCTTCCCCCTGACAAACACTGCTCATGTCCAACCTCTGCTCTCAACCCACCCACTTCAACCTGCAAGGGACCCTGGACCCCAAAGCAGCTCGACAGCAGCTGCACACTGGGGTGTTCTCACTTCCACAGAGGTTTATCCTCCCTCCCTGCACAAAGGAGAGGGCTGGCTGTGTCCCACAGCACACCAGGAACTGCCATCCAGCCCTTCAGAGTGGGACTAGCAAGGCTAGGCTAAGGAAGGAATTTTTAGCTGGGGATGCAGATGTTGGAGAGTACCCCAGACTGACCACTGCTAGCAGGGACCAAAATACCATGAAACACTGCCAAGTTTCTAATATTTGGGATGTCTTGTGTCCTTTCCCTGCCAGAATGGTGTGTCCATCTTCATCATGTCCTTCAGAACTGTGGTCTGGCACTCCTGTGATGGAATAGGGTGCTCTGCTACCTGTCAGCATCCAAGAACCTTTCTAAAAGAGCCTTTTCCTTTTTTTTCTGTGAACCACTCAAAATATTTCACTTTTTTGGTGACCTAAATTTTCTCAAGAGATGAATAACTAAATTTTGGCTTGTATTTAACAACTCCAAAATGGCAGGGACTTTGTACTTCAGTTGATCAAAGTGATGCAGCCTGTAAATTCTTCACAAGCATCTCCACATTTACAGAGGTTTATCTCTAACACTGGTTCAAGCCACTGTTTTTAAAAGCCTTTTTTAAAAGCACAGGTTTTGATGGAACACTGCTGGGGAAGATTTCCTCAATCCAGCCTGGAATTTCTGGTTTAAAGAAGAGGAATCAGTAGGCTGAGCTTCTGCTTAATAATGCAGCCTCTAGACTTGTTCCTGCATCTTGCCTCATACTGGCCTGTACCTATTCCCTGCCTTTTTCACTTCATAAAATCCTTCTTCCTACACTTCATCACTCCCTGCCCTCCCATGGTGCCCTTCCCCCCACACAAAAACACAGCCATAACCTGAAAATCCTCCACAAAGGAGCCATTCCCCCCCTTTCCTGCACAAAAATTAATTACATTTCTTTCAGAGCCTCATCTCCTGGGAATCCAAAAGTGCTTAAGCAGAGCCTATGACATGTGAGCAGTGAAAGGAGACAGCAGCACAGGGTGAGTAGGAAAAAAATTAAAAATATATCACTTAATAGAAAAAAGATTGGGTGAAAATTAAGAATTACTTGACTAAAACCACTTTGGTTCACAGAGAGAGTCCAAGCACACTCCACAGCTGGAAAGCTGTGTGACAGCACAGAGTGGATGAGATGGATAATGCCCAAAGGATTATTGCAAAATGATCCAGACTGGTCTGGGTTTACTCATATTTACCCTGGATAATGAATGAAAACAAACACCCTAAAGACACTTGGAAATATAAAAATCTAATAAAGGACTTGACCACTGGGAAGACAAACAACACAGTGAAGTCACTGGGAAAGCATAAGGTAAATGAACAGGTTTGTTTTATGCCACTGTACAGAGAATAAAGGAAGAATAATTTTAAATTGCTAATTTAAAACATAATGGTGTCATTAAAGCAAGTGTAAATCAACGTGGTACAAGCTGAAAGTCAGCCAGAACAAGTGGAAGTGTTTATTGCAATTAGTGGCAGCTGGCTTCCTGCAAATTAAGTGACACTCAGGTCCAGAAATGCTTCCCACTCCAGACTTTCCAGGAATGTACTGACACAGCTACCTTGCTGGGGCTGATCCACTCCTGAACCCAGTGGTGCCACTCTGTTAAACATTTTGCATGTCTCATACACCATAATCTTCCTAGGCGTCCCTATTTCTGGAGGATGCTGTGAAGCTGAAATAACACCTGGAATACCAAAAGCAATGAGACTGAAAGCAAGCTGGACTTCCCAGGCTTGGCTCATGTAACCAAACCAGGTCAGATCCTGGAAGAGCAAAGTGTAGCAATGTGGAAGGCGCTTTCCACGTGAAAATCTGCAAGCCAGTTCTGCAGCCTGGCCAGCTGAATGCCTGCTTGCCCAGGCTGGGAATCCCTGTTCCCTCCAGCCCTCTCCCTTCCATGTGGTACATCCATTCCCGCACAAACATCTGCAGCACCATGCTCAGCCCAGAATTGCAAAAGCACCATGGCAATTGCTGCTGTGAGGAGGGGAAAGGAGCAAAGACAGTGACACCTTTGTTCTGAGGCTTTGAGATCTAACACTGCTGAGTGCAGAGAATCACTTAAAAGAAAAAAAAACAACCAAGATAAAGCAGCATAAAAGACAAATGCTGTCTGTCCAGAGACATCATCTGAGGAACCACACAGCACAGGAGCCCAGGAGTCCTGTGAGACAGCACTGCAGCATTTTGAGCTGTACCAACAACCTGACAAGGCAAGGAGAGCACTGCAGCTCAGTCTCAGTCGCTACCTGCAGGGTTCACTCTTTGATCCTTTTGCTGATTTATGATGTACCAAAGCTCAAAAACATTCTCTGTATTTTTCTTAAGTAATCCAGGCCTACTGAAAAACTTCCATGGAGAGCAAAGAGCCAGTAAAACAGAACCATTACAAGCATGATCTGCTGGGCAACAATACAACTTTCAATACATTTACACCAACTTTTAGATAAACTATTCAGGCTGAACACCTGGTGGTAACTTGGAAAGAACAGACTTTTTAAAAATTCAAAATTCAGACTGAAAGAGAAATTTAGGTTAGATACCAGAAAGAAATTGTTCCCTGTGAGGGTGGGGAGGCCCTGGCACAGGCTGCCAACAGAAGCTGTGGCTGCCCCATCCCTGGAAATGTCCAAGGCCAGGCTGGACAGGGCTTGGAGCATCCTGGTCTAGTGGAAGGTGTCCCTACCATGGCAGGGGGTGGAATGAGATCTTTAAGGCTTTAAGGTCCTTTCTAGCCCAAAACCACAGTGTGACCATATGATTCATAATTTCAATTACATCAATTCCAACATTCATCATCAGCTCATAAAAAAATATACCCAGGAATAACAGAAGATTTTTATTATTGCCCTGGAGGGGTGAAAAAAAGAAAGCATATCCCACCTTTCTACAGAAAAAGTGAAAATAAACAATAATTTGCACAGTCAGAATCCAGCTGAGAAACCTACTGTAATTTCCTAAGGCTCTACACCGACTACAACACTCTCTGAGAAAAATGATGTGAAAAAACAGAGTAGTTAAAAAGAAATGTCTCAAGGCTCAGTCCAGAAGCATGTAAGAGCTTCTCCAACCCCAGCAACAAAAGACTCAGTCCTAGCACACAAACATGACAGCAAGGTTTTGAAGCAGCCTCCTGAGAAACAACTGCACTGTGCAGGGCAGCTCCCCTGGCCCTGTGAGCAGCTCTCTGTGTGCTGCAGGGTTTTGCCTGTGAGCAGTGGGGTGGAAAGCCCTGCTGCAGTTCCCTACCTGGCCATCCTTGGCGTAGCAGACAGAGTTGGACTGGGTGTACTTGACAGCAATGCTGGCCACAATCAGGTCTCGCACAGCAGCCTCGGGCAGCTGGAACAGAGCAGCACTGTCAGCAGCCATGGACACCCCCAGCCATCACAGTCACTCAACCACACACAGGGAAAACAGGGGAACTAAAAACACCCTGCTTCCTTCAATTACCAGCCAATTTTGTTTAGATCAAAACCCATAAATGATTGGTTTGGCAGATGATCTCCCAGCTCTCAGGGGTAAGACTCAATCCCAGCAGGTTCCATCACTGGCCTTAAGCCTGAAAAACTCCTCTGCATTTACTGTCATCAGATGTGTTCATAAGCAGAAACCAGGACCACAATAATTAAAAAAAAAATCTGTATTATCTTAAAGTTCCATTCCAAATTTATGAAAGCAATTTTTATTATTTCAATATCTGAAATTGCTTCTGAGCCCATGCATTTATTAATGTCTGTTTTTTAAATGAGAACGACATCAGACACAAAGAAATCACTGAAAAATTTCTAGTGATGTGGGCTCCAATTGCTGAGCAATAGCAGCCAGGCCAGTTTATACAACAGCATGCACACAGAAGGGTGATGTAAACAATGACTCAGATGTGATGGATCCTTAGTACATGGCTGTCTCACCACAAAACATTGCACATGGTAGCTTCTTGTTTACAAAGAGTATTTACAAATATTGTGGTAGTCTGAGATAATGGGAAACATCCAGCTCCCCTTATTTATGCAAGGAATCAAAACGAAGGAAAGCCATCTTGATTTACCCAAGTATATTAGATCCAGAAAGCCTGCTCCATTGTTTGGTAAGAGCCAGTTAAAGCTCATTAAAATATTTTAGGAGCTCTTCAAATTGCCCAGTGGTAAATTCCTTGAAGAAGGCACAGCAGTTTATTCATTCCATGTGTGTTTAAGCTCACTTATGTCCCACACTCACGTTTTTATTCTTGGTGACAATGTTCTTGAACAGCGACCGGTCGATGACCGCATTGTTCCTCTTCTGCATCAGGTTCAGGCCATAGAGGGTTCGGACCTCCAGGTCATCAGGTTCATAGTGGGGATCCATCTGAAAGCCAAAACCAGGCCAATAAAACACTTCTAGACCAAACCCTACCGTCCTCCAGTTTCCACACAAAGGAGAAAAATATGCACACACACACACAGAGCCTTCCAGAGGAAGGCAGGAATATCTGGAGCTGTACAACTCCCAGCCCTCTGTGGCATTCAAGAGAATAGTGACTGTGATCCTTTCCAGAGCTGCACTCTTGGGGCACATCTCCATCCAAGCTGGAAGCACAATTAATTTATACCAACACAGGGATCAGGTTAACTGGAACTGACACTGCACTCAGGTCTACGTGTGCATGGCCTTATTCAGAATTTTGGGAGCCCTAGCTGAGGTTTCAGACAGGAAACAACCCAGACTAAGGTGACCAGCTCTAAACACATGCTTTATGTGCTTTTCTTAATCCACTGAAATGTTTCAGACCAACTTTCCTTAGCACTGCTCTGCATTCAGCCCTAAAGATACAGGCTTCACCACTATGACCTCATCCTTGCAAAGTTAATTGAATTCCAGGAGGCAATCAGCTGCCAAGACTGTCTGCAATTTCATTCTTTCTTGCCTCAAGCTCCTGAGCCATCTTCTCCAGTTCCCCTGGCACCTATACTACAATTGCAACTTCAGCTAAGCCTTGGATTTTCTTTTTGTGATGCCATAGTGATGTTCACTGCTCATTTGTCTCTCAGAGGCAGCAGAAATAGGATCTGACAGCAATCTGTGATCCTCAAGTCATGTTCAGCAAAACTGGGTGATTTTGGAGTCCCAACAATCACTGCAGGAATTAGGAAGGCAACCTGACACTGACTTGACCACACAACATTGCTGTTCCTTGACAAGCATGCTGGCTGCAGCATGTGAAGGTGCATCATGTCAGGCCAGAATGTCTATACTTCCAGCTTCATCCCTGACTGGAGCAGGGGTACAAACCTGGAGGACACAGTAAGCACCATTCTTCTTTTTGGAGAGGATTTTCAGAGCTTCTTCCTCATAGCCAGGAGCCACCACACCATCAGACACCTGCAATACACATCTTTCAGGTTCCACAGGAGAAAAATGAAGCAGGGGGTTAAGCCTGAAAGCTCCACCAGTCATTTCCTGCACTGAAGACACACTCCCCTCCTACAGTCTGTCTGCAAAAGCAGTATTACAGTATGGGTTTTAGTCCTGGAAACAAAAACCAGCAGAGTATTGTGAGCTCTTGGCAGAAGTTCGTGAAACAGACTCCACATCCCTCTAATCAGAATGGAACTAATACCTAATCTCCTCCTCCAGGGGGAAACAGCTTGACCATGACATCCCCACTTCTCAGCCCTAAGAGTAAACACGGTTTAAAATCCAATGCATCCTTATTTCAACAGTGACACTCCTGAGGAGGCAAAAACCCTGGAAAAAGAGCTGTTAGAAGCATGGAAACTGAGAATTTACATTTATCAGTGCCATGAAGACATATACATAACTTTCACATTTGTGCCTTACAATGTGGGTGAGTATTTTTCATTTTCAGCAGCACTGTACCAAATGTTACCCTCACAAACCAGCTGAACGTGGTCTTCCATTTGTTTGGCATTAAGAAATCACAGAATGGTTTGGAAAAAGCCACCTCACTCCATCCTCCTGTTATGGACAAGTACACCTCCCACTAGCTCAGGTTGCTACAAACGTGAAAGGTTCTGTGATTCTAAGAAAAAAGCACAGGCTGGGAAGTGGCTGAACCTACACATAAGTGGCAGGTAGCAACCCATTTCCAAATTCCTGCCTTGGGCAAGGGGCTGGCCATCAGCATTCCAATCTTTCACTTGACAGCCTAACCAGGGCTCCTTTCCAGAGGTTTGCAATCATCTTGTGGAAAGCAGCATTGCCAGCTCCGCTATTTCACAGGCTCCAGCACCCAGCCAGGTGTTAATTGGTAGGGAAAAAAATGCATCAGAAAGACTGGTGTAAATTCTGCACTCTGGATCAGAGGGTTACACAAATGGCCCAGTAAAAGTCTTCCTGGTAAAACGGGTCATTTTCCAACACAAAGGCTGTTACAAACCAATGGCTGCATCTGAAGTGATTCTCCCTGATACCCTGGAATGAGCTGCTGCTGTCACTGACCTCTCTGGAGATGATCTTGGCAGTAGCCACGTCACAGATATCAGACAGGGCGATGAAGTCACCAAAAGAGGACATCCGATCAGCACCTGAAAAATCCTGATTTTACTCATCTATCAAACTACAGCACAGACAAAGAAAACTCTTCACTCCTACAGTCCACTCAATTGCTGTGAGAGCTAACAATTTAATACCACAGCAAAAATAACCAAAAAAGAGGCCATAAAAGCAACAAGGATGAAAAATCCTACCTCAAACACACATTCCCATAGTTCAGATATTCCTCCTTCTTCACTGCCTCTGTCAAAACTCTAACTCTGTAATGACTACCTCCAGCACTGCAAGCAGCTCATATGTAACCCTTGGTGGCAAGAGGACAAGGGTAGGCAAGAATCACACAGAAAGATTATAGATGGAAGACAGCTGGAAAAAGAAGAAAGCTTTCAGATGGCTATGCTCCCACCTGGCTTTTCCTGCAAGAAAGCAGACCCAGAAATGCAGCAACTTTTACCTTCTTTGGTTTTAAAATTAATATTTTCTATTAAATGGCATAGCCAAGGTGAAATCTATTCCCATCACAAATGCTCCACTATTCAGCAAGGTCAGTTCTTCTGTCCCTGCCTTTCTATGGGTATATTTTTCTAGCAATCATGCAATGGTTTTGTGAGAGCAACATTTAAAGGTGGTCTGTGAATGAACCCAAGCCAATGTGTTCCAACCAAGTCTGCCTTATTATGGGTAATCTGTGCAGATTTTCTAGGAACGCCATGGAAAATGAGAGATGTAACAAAGTATCTCAGCTAAGCAAAGGAAACTGGTTTTGTTTGCTTTTTTGGCTTTTTTTTTGTGAGTTCTGCAGTACAAAAGCTTTAAAAAAATCCCCACCAAATACCAGACAGAAACATCTCTACTCAAGTTAAATACTCCTGATCACCCCAATGGTGCGTGTGCTACAGCACTGCTGTGTCAAAGCCCCAAATGTATGTGTGTGTGTGTGTGCATGTGCACATACAAATTTAAATGTAAAAATATATCATCTTACAGGTCTTCTGTATTCACCCAAGAACAGAATTCAAAGTGGTTTTAGCTCTTTGAAACAGTGTACAAGGGCTGCTCTCTTGGAAAGCAATCAGGAAGATCCTCATGGAGAAGACCCCTTTGGAGGAGCAGTGTGGTGCAAAGAGAAGAGAAGGGAAGAGCTGAGGTGCTCAGCCCCGAGCTCAGCTCTTTGGACAGGCTGGTTTGCCGCGGTTATTTGGAGCCCTCACCTCTGCTCCGGGCATAGGCAGAGGCCAAAGGCGTCAGGGTCTTGTGCAAGTCGTGCACCATGCACACTTGGGCCTCCTCCTCGCTGAGCGGAACTCCAACAGCAGCACCTAGTGGGAAACACGAGCCAGGGCACTCCAGCCGCCGCTGCCTGCCCCAGGACCTCCCACACAGCCGGGGCACGGCAGCCCGTCCCGCCCTACCTGCAGGGCTGACGTGCTTGAAGGAGGCTGCGGCAGGAATGCCCAGCGCCTGCTTGAGCTCCTTCACTAGCTGCCAGGCATTGAGGGCGTCGCACAGGTTGATGAACCCGGGAGAGCCATTGACCACTGCAAACACAGCACATGGACACGTTAGAGCTGGCAAAGCCCTCTGCACAGAGCCTGGAGAGCCAGCACAAAGGGCTTCTCCCAGAAAGCACTCCAGTCACTGCAAACTGCTCTTGTTCAATGACCCTGGCTCCTCAGCAACGGGTGGAGTGCCCAGAAATCCACACCAATAATAAAGGCCATTTCAAAGTCTGGTCTTAAAACCTTTTGCTCTGGCCCTGAAAGTGATGCTTGTACTGACTGTGAGCATTTCAGGAGACTGGAGGAGAAAATATAATTTTAACAATAATCCACATGCAGGAGCAGTGAGCATAGCATTGATCTTCTGCCATACTTGCAGGCAAATCAACCTCCAGTGCAGGAATAGAAAAGCTTCCTAGGAGGTCCCAGAGTTGAAATGGGGAAAATGCTGCAACACAAAGCCTCACTGCTTATTCAGCAGGACAATGCTTGCACACATTGTAGGCAGTCTCAAGAGTAGCAAGACTTCCCCTCCAAAACAGGGGTTTCCCTCACTACAACGCTGTGGCAAGTGGCATACCCTGTAAAATGGCAGACACACAGACCTGTCCCAAATTTGCAAGTGGGGCTAGTATCCCTTCCTGCCACCACCATCAGCAGAAGCAGCATTCTACAAACTTGAATTAATAACCCTCTGCTCAAATCCATCAAAGAAAGAAAGACAAAAAAAACCAAAACCAATTCAGACCTAAAAAACCCAGCTTGGTTTCTAGGCAGAGTAAATAGTGACACCAAAAAAAATGGGGAAGGTACCAAACAAAGAAATTTGCAAGTAGAAGAGCATCTTAAAAGGATGATGGTTTTCCATTTCAAAATCTGGATCTAATGTCCAGTAGAAAGTACACTGCATAAATCTGTTCAAAGCATCTTGGACACACAATCTTGCAGCAACAGAGAGCAGGGAGCTCTGGTTGGTCTTGTGGGACTCAACAAAGCAGATTTCCTGTATCACACAGCTCAACTTTTAACTGCAAATTTAGTGCCACTCAGTAATAAAGCAGCTGTGAAGACACAGCTGGCCATCCCCTGGACTCAGGTACGAGAGAGCCTTTCAGTGTTTTCAAAGATATGTCCAACACCTCCATTCCCAGCTATCCCAGAGCTCCCTCTTGGCCAGCCCAACTAAGGCCTCACCTGTCAGGGGCAGTTTGGGTCTCGTGGTGTAGAGCTGTGCAGGACTCTGGTGAGGATTCATGCCATACCTCAGGGGCAGCTGTGACACTCCCTTGCTGTACTCCTTCCTAAAGTAGTCAGAGATGGCTGCATCGTACTGAGCAGTGTGGGTGAAGGCCTGGGGACACAGTGGGGGACATGACAACTCAGAAACGTCAACTCACAGAGGATTTGGAGATCAAAGAGGTAAAGAGCCTCTTGAAACACGAGCCTGGCCCAGCCCTTCAAGGCAGGAAGACGTGACCAACCTTGAGTGCCAGCAGCCGCCGGGTTTCCATGGCAGTGTCTTTGTCCCTTGACGCTGCCATCTCTTTAGCTACCGAAGCGTAGTCTGCAGGGTCACACACCACTGTCACACGGGCGTGGTTCTTGGCAGCTGCCCGCAGCAAGGCCACTCCCCCTGCAAGACAGGGGCACAGGCATGGCGCTCTTCCCTCCAGGACACAGCACAGCCAGAGGCAGGGCTGAGGCCAGGAAGGGATGTGCACCATCGATCCTTTGTGCCAAATGAGTGTGCTCCCTCCTTCTAGCACAGATAGAGGTGAGAGTGCTCTTCAAAATGCTCAAGGCTGGTGAGTTTGACTCAATCTGCACACTGGCTGGGCTAGACAGACCCAGGCAGAGCTGCAGGGTGAAGGAACACAATGAGAAGTGGGACAACAATGTCTTCCAACAGCACAGCCACATCCCAAAGAAGATGGCTGTCCCCACACATGGCTTAACCACCATCCTCTGCACACTGGGTCTGCAGGAAGATTTGCTTTCACGCTGCCACACAACAGAGGTTCCAAATTGTCTCTGCAAATAATAATGAATCGTGCCCAGGTCCTCTGTGTGAGATAAAATGCCACGCTTCTCCCTTCAGTCTGACTGCACTGCTATTGCAACTCTTTAAATCATACAAGATACTAGGCTGCTGCAAAGGAAAAGTAGAGGCTGGCATTGCTTCATGCAGAGCAAGTATTACTCCATAAAACATTTAATAGAGAGCTCTGCTGGGCATCATTTGGACTAAACTGCTGCAAGAAAATCCAATCCCAATCCAACCACATGGCACAGAACTGTGCCTGTGCTGTTCACAGGCTGCCAAGCAGAGATGCTGCAGTGAAGGCACAGCAAGCCTTTGGGGGTTAATAACTAGCAGCAAGAGAAAACATGCTAATGCAGGTGTCCATGCTTCCCAGCTCAGGTCCTGAGTACTCTCCCACATATTCAGACCAACCCCTTTCCTTCTACTGGCTTCCTGGAGTGAAGTTCTCACCCTTCCCCAGAGCACTTTAAGTGGCTCAGCTCTGCTTTCCAAAGCTTGTGGGTTTTTTTAAATTTCTATTACACTGTCAGGCTGTAAAAGAGGTTTAGTCTGCTCTCCATGTTTCAGCAGGAAGCATGGTCCACCTGGCCTTTCCTAGCAGGGCTCTCAGCCTCCTTCTTTAGGGCAGTGCATGACTTATCCCCCATGCAGCATGCCTTGCCAGCCTATTATTGCCATTTTAATTGCTTTAAAGCAACAGGGCTTACCCAGCTATGCCTTCAGCCTGCTCCTTGCAGCTCCTGAGCTCTTGAGCAGACTTCCTTTACAGGTGTGCAAAGACCACCAAACAAAAAGAGAAGAACTGAGACCACCCAGAAGCACAGAGTCTGTCTGGAAAGCAGACCTGCTCTCCCTTGAACTTACCAATATCAATCTTCTCCACTGCATCCTGTACAGTCACACCAGGAGAAGACACTGTCTTCACAAAGGGGTACAGGTTGCACACCACAACTCTGAGAATTGAGGGGGGGAAACTGGGTTATTCAGCAAGAAAGGAAAGAGCCAAACTGGGCTTGGCAAGCACAAGATATGACCAGTTGATTGTCTCTCAGATCAGGGACCAGCATAAAATCCTGTGGTCAAGAGTGATGCTCAGCCCAAGGGCAAGTGATGGTACAGTGCATTATGACATTCAACTGAATTCTGTGTATCAAACAATGTCAGAACCACAGTTTACAGCAACCAGATTAAAGGAAGAGCTTTTTTAAACACATGTGCCTGAATAGAAATGTTTAGTGATTTTGGTGCACAACCTGAGCCTTTTCAAAGGACTTCACAGTGGGCTCTCAGCAATACTGAAAATGGGCATCCACCAATTCTCCAAAGAGAGTAAGCACCTTAGAAAGATCCATTCCAATGAAGTACAGTCAATCTAATTTTTCACAACTTTTCTAAGAGCAGAAAATTACCTACATGTCACCTTCTGGACTTTCAAAATACCAACAATCTATGAAACCTGAGTGTGCAGCCCAAATGCCATAAAGCCTCTGCAGCACATGAAAGCAGGGGAGAAAATCGACTTTTCCCTCTCAAGCGAAGACTGGACCTTACTGGAATTAGTTTTTCCATCTGATCTAGAAGCAGGTCTGTATTCCAGCAAGCATGATGTAGTAACTTGCCTGTCCCATCCTACTACAGCCACAGGAACTGCAGTGAAAGGAGGGATTTGTTCTGACCTTCACAAACAGGATTTTTAATCCAAGAGAATTAATTCACTCTCTTGATCTGAGTACATGAAGGTATCAAACTCCAAGGTGTGCTCAGTATGGCACAGAAGTGCTGTGAGGAGTACCCTTGTGTCCAACTCATAATATTCCTTTGTTCCCACTCCATGTGAACTCCAGCAGAAGGGATGATAAGCTTCCACTATGGCTTTCAGAAACCCCCTGTGTCTCTAAATTTCCTACAATGCTTTTTATTGTCTCTTCTGTTTCTAATGTCCCTCCCCCCCATCCATTCATGCTCCTGACCTGTTGCAAACCATCAAGAATCTGTGGACTTTAACATTGCTAATACTTTTATCTGTGCAAACCAAGACAATCAACATCAGGCTTCCCTTCATTGACTCAGATATGCAAATTTTATGCAACTGTGCAAAGGCAGTCCTGCTGAGGATCAGCTACTTCTGCTTTTTGCAAGAGAACCTGAATCCAAATTACCAGTCTGGATACAAGTGCACCATAAGTCACTGATGTAAGGGCACACTATTCCCCTTGCAATTCAGCAGAGCCTGCTTTAATATGCAGCATGCTCTGAAGAACCACCACTGCTGAGCCATCTAAGAGGATTCCTGTGGTTTTAAATTTCAGGTTTTCAAATTCAGCCCAGAAATCCATCCATCAGTTTCTAAAAGCAATTTTAAAACTCCAGATGCATTCTGGCCCACAGTCATACCGTACCTCCCACCCTGGCTACACCTACAATTTGCTATGTCCAGCTCAGCCATTTGTTTCTGAACCAGGAGCTACTCCCTGATGTACAACTCGTTATTCACAAGCAGTAGTGGATGTTAACACCAGTTAGTTACACACAGCCCCCACCTGCCCTCTGTGACTGAACTAAGTAAACACATTCTAACAAAAATTGAACATAAACCCCAAACTTTGGTACTTCAGTGCACAAACTTTGTTACTATGTTACTTCAGCTTCTTGATGCAGCTCACTTGCTCCCAAGACAGGCTCTCAAAGTTTGTCTGTCTCTTATCTATGTGTGTTTTCTGTCTGAACAAACGCTGTGTTCCTGACCCATTTTCCATGTCTATTCTTTATTTATGTGTTGAAACTCAGTAAACATTATGCAAATTTCAAAGGGTATATTTACTAAGCAAGCATTTCAAAATCAGGAATTGCCATCTGATCAGACACGTGGAACCAACCTGAGGGAAGATGAGCCAGCTTCAGAAGTACTGAGCTCAACTCTGCAGCACGTGTAACGTGGCTCTACACTGTGTGTAACGTGTCAGAATTCCCAGGGAACCAGAAGAAATTCAGACCTCTGAGTTCCCTGTGAAAATCACAACATAACTTTCTTGTTTTAGGTTTCTCTTAGTACAAGTAGTAAAGAGGTGCCTGTAGAAAATTGTATATTTAAATGCATAGCATGTCCTGCCAGGGTAAAGAAAGAAGATCTGCTGGTGTGTAGAGGTGACAATCCCTACTGCTTCCCTTCCTTGGTGTTGACTGGGCTCTACTGTTGGTTTTTGATTACTGATGGATTGCATCACATCCCCCAACATTTACCTGACAAGGCTGAAATCCTGTTTCTTCATATCAGCATTATCCTCTGGAATATTGCGGGCCAAGATGCCTAGTTACAAAAAACAGTGCATGTTCATTAAAAAAGAACCAAATCACCAGGTTTTTAATTCAACAACTCCCTTCACACTGTGCTTTTATCCTTTGGCTGTTCATATTCCACACTAACAGGTGTTCTTCCCCCAGTGCTAAATCCTAGAGTATTCCAAACCCTGACCAGCAACCTCAACAATGTACTTTCACCCTTGAAACACCGAAACCATCAGCAAGGACTTCACAGGAGAGAAAAAGGGCACCTGCCCTATGAGACAAGGGAAGCAAGAGAGAATGAGCAGTGCAGGTGGCTGGTGCGGTCTGGGAACTCAGAGAAACATGAGGGTGATAGGCTGGCACAGTGTGAGGAACAGCCCAGTTCTGCATTCAGGGTCACAGGAGATTGTCCCCAGCCCTCACATACTTCAGGCAACAGGTTCCACTTGAGGTACCTCAAACACAGCAAAAGGAGATGAAAGAGCAGGTGGATTAATGTGCAGACAGCCCAGTTATCAGAGATCCTCCCTCCAGTCAGAGAACATCAGAGCAGGCAGAAATCACCCCTAAAGCTACACTGTTGTTGTTACTTGTGCTGCACCCACAGGTTAAAACTCTGTGGAGCTCCCTGGCCAAGCACATCTGCAGCTGACTCTGCAGAGGCATTTACAGAGCAGCTCTGTTACTTCTAGCCCCAGGGAGAGAGCTCTGCTAACTGCAGAGATGCCAGCATAGCAACAAGGAGGTCATTCAGCCGCCTTGCACTTCTGCACCCCGTGGCTTTTCACCTCTCCTTCTGCTCCTGGAGCAAATCTGTTCTCATTACTTGGTTCTTCCACACAACCCTTTGAAAAGGCATCTGTCAACTTCTCCTTCCCACCCTCCCTGCCCTCTTTTAGGCTGGAAGATGGATTAGGAACATACCAGCATGGACGGCAGGATGAAGGGTTTTCACACGCCCACCCAGCATCTCGGGGAAGCCTGTCAGGTCAGAAACATCTCTGCCCAAGAAGAAAACAGCACAGTAACAGATGTGCCACAACGACTTTATCTCGAGGTTGGATGACCCAAGCCAAAGACAGTGCACAGATTTCACTACAAAACCCCACTATGCCACAGGGGCAACAACTGCTTTTCCCATGAGTGGAAATAGAGTTCATGTGTCACCCCCTACTAAGCAGTACAGTTATTTCTTGAATACACTGGAATAACCAAAATAAGCAAACCCCAAGTCAAAATGGTTTATAGAGAGAATAGACGGCCATGACGAGGTGCCTTTCCTCCCAGCTTAGCTTCACCACTACTTGTGACTGTTTAGGGTGGTAATAACAATAATGACGGGAGGGGAAATGTGAGCATCCTTTGCTTCAGGCTTCACTGACAGCACAGCCAAGGAAATAAGTTGGAGAGACACAACCAAGTGCTGGCCAACAGAGAGCTCTGGGAATGATGCAGATTCATGTCCCAGGGGCCAACCACTGCATTCACAGGAGCAAAAACAGAGCCACAGCCACCTGCCCTGCCAAGTAGTGCAATTTTTTTTTTTCATCACTACACTGAGACACGTTTTTATTTGGCCAAAACTGGCTTTTTAAGTCACAGCATGGATGAAACCAGAACAAACTTCCCCAGAATCATGGGCTAAAACAGCCAGTAACCGTACATGAGCTTTTTCCAACAGTGGATGCACAACACTTAAAAGCTCCCTCTGTATTAAGTGATTGTGCTGGGAAAATTATTTGTGACCAATGAACTCAAGTGAGCTTCAACAACATTCCTTTCCTGACACATCAGTGCTGTCCCAGACCAGGCAAAGATCAGCTTTCACCTGGCTGTGAGGAGCACTCAGGGCAAATTACGAACATCAAGGTAACAGATTGCCCCATGGAAATAAAGCTGGCTCAAGGCAGACAAGGAATACAAACAAAAACCTCCAACACCTCCCCTCACAGTAAGGCGCCTCAGCCAACAGAGCTCTGGACAAAAAGGTTCTGAAGTTCACTTTGGGGCAGGGTTTTCTTTTTTTTGGAAGAGAAGACTTGCTTTCAGACCAGTTTTCCCTAACTTTTGTTCACAATTTAAGTAACCTCAAGGCCCAAAACAGCCTTTTTGATGGTGATGTACAGGGGAGTGCGTGTACCTGACAGGCAAGCCAGCATCCCTCAGGGACTTGGCTGTTCCTCCGGAGGCAATTAAACCCAGGCCGAGCGCATTCAGGCTCTTCGCGAACTCCACCAGGTTGGTCTTGTCAGAGACGCTGAGTAAAGCTGGCAGGCGGGAAGAGCACGAGTGTGTGGGTTTTAACAGCGGGACAGAGAAAACCACGCGATTAAGCGAGTGAAGCTTTGATAAGTTGAGTCGTTTAGGAGTGGAGTGTATGTGGTGCGGGGAAGGGGAGCACCAAAGCCTCGCGGCTCTCCTCAGGGGAAGTCGCCCCTCAGGCGGAGGGCACGGCCTCCGGGCGGGCACCTCAGGGCTCGATGGCCTCAGCGCCTTCCCGCTCGCCAGGAAGCGAGCCCTGAACAAGGCCCACGGGCCCGGGGGCACAACCAGCGCTTGGCCGGCCCCGGCCCCCGCGCGGGAACCAGCGCTGAGGCGCCTTCCGGAGCCGCCCCGCTGAGGCGAAGCGGCGGCCATTGCGGGGCACCGCGCCGGCAGAGCCCCCCCCCCAGCCCCCTCAGGGACACCCTCCCCGCGGCCATCGCCCGCCCTGCATTACCGAGCTGCTGCCGCGCGGCCATGGCGCCGTCGGTGGGTGCAGGAAGGCGCGGAGGCAAGGAAAGGACGAGCGGCGGCGGCCCGGCGGGATTTGGGCGCACGGGGGCGGGAGCCGGAGGGGGCGGCCCGGGCGGGGCGGGGAATGGAGCGGGGCGGCGGGCACGTGGATTTTGGGACGCACTCGTGCCCTGGAGGATGAGGATTCCCTGAAGGGTGAGGTATGCCCAGGGGAGGTGTGTGCGAGTGGCTGCTCCCGCTGCACATGTGCTCGGGGCGTGTGTGGGTGCACCAAACATCAGACACGCATGTATATGTGAGTTTGACGTGTACCCACACAGAGATACACGTATATTCACACACACACACATACAGGATTTTCGGTGGTGGAGAACCCAGCTTAGTACACAGGTGAAAAATGAGGTGCAGATAAGGCAGTGCCTCATGGCAGTGGAAGGTGGTGCAGTAAGGAGCATTCATTTTTTTCCAGGAGTACTCTCAGGAGTTTTATCTCTGGAAAGTCCTCTCACAGAGCTTCCACACGGGCAGAAGCAAAACACTGATTTACCGACTCTAAGGTAAAAAGTAATTTACAAACAGTAAAATGATGCTTTATTTATGTTTTAATTAAGGGGAGCTATCAAGGAGAGCTTTGTTCCCTCTGTGAGCCTCCAGATTTCCTGATACCGCTTGCAAAAGAGCTTTGCTTGTTGTCCTGCTCGCCTGTGGTTCGCAGGTAACACTTGATATTGTGACAAGGTGACCACTTGAACATGTTGGCTTTAACTGGTTAAAATCTGTGGCCCTGTGCAGCCCAGCAGGGTTCAGCTGCAGCACTGGGACAGCAGTGCTGTGTGAGTAGAGTGCCCTGCAGTTAATTCATAGCACAAGCCCTGGCCCCAGCTGGTAATACTGAATCAGCAATAATGCCAGCACAGACAGGCCCCTGAGGCATCCCTGCCTGCTTCTGTCACGTTTTCATCAGCCACACAGGTGGTCATGGTGCACCTGCAGCTCCCAGAGCACTCAGACTGCATTAGGCTCTCCACTCCCATTAAAAAAGGAATAAATGAAGTTTTTAGCTCTTGCAGACGAAAAGGTGGGAAGTGCAAGTGCAGCTGGAAGGCCCAGACACTTGGCTGCTATGATTTGTGAGTCTCTGGGCTTGGGCAGTATTGTCTGTGTGAGGAAGAGTCAAGCCAGAAATACCAAACACACTGAATAAACCCAGTGTGTGTATTACTCTCAGCAGCAGCTAGTGACAAGCAGTAATAAATTACTGCTCAGGAGGGTGGCTGGGGCCAAATGAAAATATACTGTTAAGTGGTGCATGAGCACTATCATTATGAAAATACACACCTTGGAGAGAATAAAAGTTGTGCGAGGAGTACGGCTGAGGTGGGTTTTGGTGATGATTAATGTATGAGCAAATGAACAATTTGACAGAGCACTGCATTTTTATCCAACATCAGAGAGCAACTGTGTTCCAGCAGGGTGGAATACTGTGTATTCCTGTCAGCCTGTGCACAAGGACAGAGATGCTGCTGCCTTCAGACAAACAGGGGAGGGACATTGTCAGAGTCAATAATTGGCTCTGTTGCCTGTCCAGCAGTTCGTTGTCCCTTGGCACCTGAGGTGAGGTTTCTGTTTGCACAGGAGTGGCAGGGGGTGGTTTAGGCTTAATCCCTGCCCCAGGACAGAGGAGGTCACCAACATGATCAGAGGGATGGAGCAGCTCTGCTGTGAGGAAAGGCTGAGAACTGGGATTGTTCACCCTGAAGAAGGCTTTGGGGTGATGTGGCCTTCCAGTGCCTGAAGGAGCTGACATGAGAGATGGGAGAGACTCTTTACAAGGGCCTGGGGTGACTGGACAATGGGAGATGGGGTCAGACTGACAGAGAGCACATTTAGATGGGATATTGGGGAAAAAATTCTTCCCTATGAGGGCAGTGGTGCCCTGGCACAGGGTGCTCAGAGAAGCTGAGGCTATCCCTGGAATCCTGGAGGTATCCAAGGCAAGGCTGGATGGGGCTTGGAGCAACCTGGGATAGTGGGAGGTATCCCTGCCCATGGCAGGGGATTGGAACTGGATGATTTTTAAGGTCCTTTCCAATCCAAACCATTCTGTGATTCTACATCTGAGAAGGAATGTTCTGGCTGTGTGCTAGAGGAGTGTCTGGATTTGGATGTGATTGATATGTCCTGATTTGGGGATGGCTTTGCAGGGAAATCAGACAGTCTGCCTCCCCAGAGATTTAGTTTTGCTTTATAGAGCTTAATTTTAATTGGTTTTGGTGATGTTTAAAGGATATTCAAATATCCTGTGCTCTGCTCATGTCCCATCATTTATTCAATAGGAATGAGGTCTCACTGGAGCTTTTTCCTGGTGTTTTAAAATGTTACAGAAGCTTGTCCTGAGCCAAGAATGCAGTAACATCATATTGGAAATAATAGGAAGAGGTAAATGCTAGAATTACAAATACCACATTAAGATTATTTCTAAATCACACTAGGGCCTACATCCAAGAAAGAAAAATCAGGCTTAATAAGCACGGTGCTCTACTGTGTTAATAAGGAGAAGCAAAAAGAGGAAGAAGCTGAATAGAGGCAGCATACAAAAGGGATGGTTTTGTTGGTGTTTGGACAATACCCTAAATTCCCTTCCTCTTTAGGCTGTAGGGAGCAAGCCACGCTTTTCAGCTTGGCTCTGAGTCTCTGTTGTGAGTCTGTTTTCTTATGTTGGGGGTTTTCACCCAGCAGACCAAGAAGAGTGTAGAAAAACAAGTCAGTTTGGCTGTTGATTAATTTGTTAGGTAGGAAGCAAACAAGGTAAGATTCTCCAGCTACCTGCAGCTGCCTATGGGCTAGTAGAGGGTGGAGAGGAAGAGCCTGACAAAAAGTAGGACTCCATTCAAAGTGGATGTCTGTGGTGGCTGGCCTCATTTGGGGCTTCAGAGAGGAAGTGGTGAGCATTGCACCAGTGGTTTGATCCAGGTCTGTCTTACCCCTGGAAAGGTTTCATCATCACAAGGCTTCTTTGGGAAGAGGTCGTTGTGGGCATCTCTGCCTGTATAAACACAGTGCTCAGCTTTGAAATTCCCCAGCATAGCAAGCTTATCTTCCTTAACCAGGCCCTGCTTCCATTTACATCCCTCCCCATGCCTTTCCTCAACAACCCCTTGCCTCTGCTATGCTCTGTGTTGCCCTCAAGCAAAGATGTGAGACAAACACATCTCAGTCCTACTCAAACTCCTGTTTTCTTCCCTGGCAGTTATTTAAGTTATTTAAGGAAGTATATTTTTCTGATATCTGCCATCTCCCCTGAAGATGCTGTTTGCCAGGCCTCAGTTTTTCCAGTCTCCCAAAGACCAGAGTCTTGCAAGCACTTATCTGTGCCCCTCACTCAGTATTATGTGATTGCTTACTGCAAAGGTCTCCTGGAGGCTTTGAGTGCCCTGTCTCAGATGCTGCACAACACCAAAGGTCAGAGTGGAATTGAATCCAGGCTGCTTCTCAAGGGTTACTGCTATATGCAGGCTTCTGGTTTGTCTGCCTTTTGCTCTCAGGGTTCATGAAAACTTCAGGGTAAAATCTTCTCGGTGTATTCCAGGAGAAAAACAAGCTGCTAAGTGTTGTTCTGTTGAACCTTGTTCAAGAGCTGCATCACACTGCCTGTGCCACTCGCTGAGTTAACTCTGGGGTAGCTTCAGCACTGAGCTGATGAACAGACTGGCCAGGAGTGTTCCACAATAACAGAGAGGCTCAAGAGCCCTGATGCATTTTGAGGTGTTTTTTCAGCCCTTATCAGCTTGGAGCAGCTTTTGTTTTACTGTGTTCCTCGGAGGTCACAGTTAAATCACATCTGTGGCATGCCAGCTGTCAGCTGTCACAGTAAATCCCTGCTCAGGGTCCCATGGAGCTGCTGAGGTGACACTGAGCCTTTAGCTGAAGTTCAGAGACACCAAAGAGCTCTGCACATTCAATCTGACCTGGGGTGTGAAGGTTACATCCCCTCTTCACTCACCAACACCAGTGGTGGGTTTTCCCAAACCTGTGATATCAATGTCTAACGCTTTTCCTGCGAAAGAACCAATTTCCTTGTAATAGAATAAATATTGCAGATTTCAGCCTGAGTTATTCTCCTAATGCCCTGGGTTATGAATGAGACCCAAAGGTGCATAAACTGAAGGACGATTTATTTTCTGAATGCTCCCATTCCTTTCCTCCCACAGGCTAGTTCCTATCCAAGCAGAGAAGGAAAAACATTACCAAAAAAGTAAGAAATAGTTTCTCTTGTTGGCAACTCAGTGCCTACTCTATGACCTGAACCCCACATGTAGGCTGTGGCTGAACAGGTGTTTGCAATTGAAAATATGGGGCTTGCAGTAAAAATAAAAATTCCATCCACTTTGAGGCTCCTTGCCTTGTCAGGCTATTTGTGTGAAAGGAAGAATTGCCAGAGAAAAGAGGAGGAAATATTTAGTTTGGGTGTTCTTGGTGTAGGTGCGAAGAAATAACTTTATCCACAAATAAGAGACTGCTTTACCTTTTCACAGCACTGTGGGATCCCAGAATGGTGTGGAAGGGACCTCAAAGCTCATCCCATCCCACCCCCTGCCACTGTCATGGACACCTTCCACCGTCCCAGCTTGCTGCAAGCCCCATCCTGGCCTTGAACACTTCCAGGGATCCAGGGGCAGCCGCAGCTTCTCTGGAAAACTGAAATACCACATTCATCGGTGTCTCCCTTTGCCCCCAGCTCTGTGGACACCGGTGTTTGTGTCGCTGGGTGAGAGGGCTGCTGCCGGCAGAGCTGTCCTGCCAAATGCGCAGGGAAGCGGCTCCCACTAGAGCGCGCTAGGACAGTTGAAATGGAGCTTGGTTTCTGCTGGCATCAGGGTGGAACCATCAAAGATGCCTCTGTGAGGAACGGCACTTTGGTTTTTCAGCAGGGATTCTGGCTAAGCTCCCCATCTTTTAAGTATTTCCCTGGATGAGTGTGCAGCAAAGCCAGCTGTAGCTGCCTTAGAGCACTGAGGTTTGGGCTGGGAAACCTGCTGGCAAAAACCTGCTGGAAGACCCTGGGCTGGCCAGAGGGCAGGGAGAAGCTTTGTCCTCCATCCCTGTCTCATCTCACAGTCCCTTTGCTGCTCTGTGAGGCAGAGGAAGTGGATATCTGTGCAGTGCTTGGACACCTCAAAGTCCCATTGTTGGTCTGCTGTTGTCATGTGTGCATTTTGAAACTACCCCTAACAAACCTGCCACAGGAGAAATTTCCTGCCTCCACCCAGGCTCTTAGACCCCTGTCTGCTACCCTCGTTTGCTTCATGTTTACTTAATTAGCCAGCTGGAGCGTAATTCCTTTCATGATCTACGGTCTAATACATAAAGATGACAGTGACATGAATCTTGGCTTAGGTTTCAATTTGCATGTTAATTCATTGTGGTTCCCCAGATAGCTGGAATTTGCTCCAACAGGATCTGGGAGGTGATGAAATGGGCGTGGTGTTCTCCTGTGTCCCAGCGAGAGCCTGGAGCGATAGGTGACATAGTTTTACTGTCCACCAGGCACCATCTCTTCTAGATCTACAACAAAAAGCAAAGCAAAAATGCTAAATGAGGAGCTTTTCTTAGTACAAAATGCAAACAGAGTCATGGCTCTGGCAGTTGAGCAGCATCTGGAAATCGGTGAAGCCTGGTGAGACAGCCTGCAGCAGATTAGGAAGGAACAGAGTGATTTTGCATAGCAATCCAGCCCCAGTCATCCCTGGTTCACAAAACCTTTGACACATTATCTGGAGACGAGAGAGACTCCAGGCAGGGAGGAAGCAGTGATTTTCCTGAGTGGGAGACAAGCCCACGTTGGCTCTGGAGGGTTTAGGCGCAGCCCCCATCACTCCATGGGACTCATCTTTCTGTCTGCCATCCAGGAGCTGGCTTAGAGGGAAGGAAATGCTGCGAGCTTGTGCTCGGTTCCAGTGCTCTGGGGACCACGGAAGGCACACAGCAGACTGACAGCAAACACAGGCAGAGCTGCCATTTCCCTGAAATGCCTGAAAATACAGCAGCCTGCCAAAGGTGGCACTCCTGGAAAGACAGCCATAGGTGGTTATTTATCTGTTACATTAGAGCTAACCGAGCTCCAGACTCGGGAGAGCCGGGATCCAGGATAAAAACAGGGCTTGCCGCAAGACCCTGTGAGCTGAATAGAAATCATGGCTAAATAGGAGGATGGGAAGAGAGACAGAGTTGTGGGAAGAGGCATGGCCAGCATCACTCAGCAGGCAGTGCCACAGCCAGCTTGGAGCAGTCTCTAGCTGGCAGATGGGGTTAGTTGCAGCAAAACCTCCATTCTCAGATTTTGCTGATTTTACACAGTCTAATTTTAATAACAGATTAAAATGGTGGCTTTTTTCAGTAAGAGTAATTTTGTTCCTTCCCTTTTTTCCCTCCTTCCCAAGTAACTGCACCAAGTAACTGTATTTTGGCCTTAGAAACACAGATAGGATTTTAATGAAGAATTGTGGGGGCAAATAATTGGAAATAAATGTTGTCTCTGTGTTCAAAATCCAGTGGCTTTGGATTCTCCAGGAGTTTCTTGTGCTTTCTGAAAATTCTGTTATCTTGTATGCCGTGCACTCATAATCAGTTGTGGCTCCTTCTTTCTGTTCTGACCTTCCTTGCTCAGTTTTGAGTCATAACAGGACAAATTCTGGCTTTTCAAAATCATCTTCCTGATGTTTTATGGCTAGAAAAAGACGAGGTTTTCCCCCCCAGAAAACATTATTAAATTAAGCCTTTTAATTTTTCACCTCAATCAAAACCAAGTTTTTCAGCTTTTCATTAAAAAACAAGTATTTGAAGTTGTTCAGGAAGCCTTAAAATGATCATTTCCAGGTCCTAGAATAAACTCTGTAATTTTCCAGATACTACTTTTCAGGATAGTAGGATTTCATTATGTACCTTCTGTTCCATAAATGTTGTTCCATTAATATTTTGAGCTAGCTTAGTACAGCTCTTTGGGAATTGGGAAATGCAAGGTTATGATAAGCCTGTGCAAATTCAGTGAAGGATGTTGGTGTTTGCCTGCATGAAAAACCTGTTCACAGTTGAAATCTCTTGGTGAAAAGCCCTGGGCAGGACTGAGTACCATCAGTCCTGGGCACAGAGCACCCGTGTTCATGTGGCAAATCCACCTGGAAGCACAGGGAGCCTGCAAGCTGGGGATGGCAAACACCACCCTTCATTAGGCAGAGCTGAGGCAGGTGCTAATTAACCTGGAGCTGCAGTGGTGCTGCTCATGCCTCATGTCCTGATGATTCCTGGCACTCTTGGGGCGAGGGCAGGATCAGGATTGGCTCTGCTTGGTGCAGCTTTTCTCCACCTTTTCCTCCTCCGTTTCCTCCACCTGTCTCCATGCATTTCAGGGGTGGAAACTGTCCCTGTGCCCATCTCTGCTCAGTGGCTCTGGAGCCACTGGAGCTTTAAGTGTGTGGAGCTGTTTGCCTGAGCTAAATTAGCAGGCACACAGGGGTGACAATTTCAGCCCTGTAGGAGGTTGGTGGTAAAAACTGAGCCTGATACTCAGGCCAAGGCAGCAGAGCCAGAGGAAATTTAATGGGATTTCCTGCAAAACACAGCTACAGACCTCCAATTGACTCTTTTCAATTTGCCTAACTAATGTCTTCTCCAGCCCTGCTTTTTAATCATGACACTATCATCAATCACATAATTATGACCTCATCTCATTCTCTGTTAAGACTTGGGTGACAAATAAGGACAGGGTCACACTTTAGTTTGTATTGCTGTGTTTTATTGCCTAAATGAAAAGAAGAAAACATGCTGGGGACAGAATTCCCCAAACATAAAATTCTGCTGACAGTATGCAACATTTAGCTGTTTCTGGAGAGCTGGAAAGTAGGACTTTTTGGTTGGTTGGTTTTATTTACACTGTTTTCCACATAAATACACACCTTGTCAGACCTGGGAACAAACTCTTTTTAACTCATCTCACAAGCACACATCAGTATCATAACAAACACACGGAGAGAACTATTTCTCTAGGCAAGAGGCTGCTTAATCCAGTGGGTCAGATAAAAATCCAGGAAACAGAATATAGGAAGTTCTTTTATAGATTAACTGCTGCAAGGGACTGAAATCCCAGTGTTGGGCAGCATCAAATTCCACTGATGCCATATACCAAGGCAAGGGGCACACTGAGAATAGGAATTAGGAACATGATTGAATCATGTGAAAGGGTTTAATGTTAGAGATTTGGGTCTAATGTTATGGTTTGGGGAAAGGATGGTTAATTCTTCACATCCTGTATTTTTGTTCAGGGGTTTGACATTTGCCTGGCAAAACATCCCTTTACTGACCCACTGTTCATAATTTTCCTGGGTTATCAGCATCATCCCATCTGGAAAGAGGGTGGCTCTTTTCTTCACAGACATTTTAGGCTGAAGAGATCTTGGGAAGAACCTGAATGCTGAATTCCATGGCATTCCTTGTATTCCCTAGAAGGGATAAACAACAAGGCTGTGGGAAGAGTTTGAAGAGAGATTTGAAGTCTGATCTCTGGCTCTGTTGCAGACACTTGGAGCAGACTCTACCCTTGCACAACAGAAATAAACCATGAAGGTTGAAAACCAGGAGAGAAACATTCAGAATGTATGGAGTGTTTATAAACCCATCAATTTTCAAGCCACTTTCCCAATTCCCTGAGACTAACTTGAGAGTTATGAATGTTTGGGGTAGGCAATAGCACACAAACAATTCCCACTTCTAACACATGTATATTCACAAGCTTCCAACTGTTGGTGCTGTGAAAGCATTGCTGTTTCTCTCCAGATAATGCCATGTTATACTATTCATAGTGGTTTGATGCCCCACTTTGAGCTGTGTCATGCCATGCAGCAGTTTTGCTGCTCGTTTCTTGTATTCACACTTGGTAGCTGAAATACTGCAGCCCTCTGAACTTGCTTTTCTGTTTCCCCCTGATTTTCACTCATGCTCAGATTTGCACTTAGTCATCTTTACAATCCTTGCCTTTCCCTGTGTTCTTTTCTCTACAACATGACCGAAATTTATTTGCACAGGATTTTTATGATCTTCTGCCCTCACTAAAAAGGGGCCAACTTGTCTTGGGAAGTTTCCCCCATCAGTTTTGACATCTCTCACAGCCTGCCATTCCTTAGCATTAATTTCTATCACTTCTCCCAGTTTCCCTGGAAGAAATTCTGATTAGGCAATAAGTGCTGGGCTATCCATCATTTCATGCCAGTCACAAGTCACAGGGCTCTTCTCAGCCTGGAAGGCACCAATCGTTCTTAATCAACCCGAGTGTGCCACGGATAACAGAGTTAAAGACCTGATTTCCTGGCCATCCCCCTGGGATCCTGCCGAAGCCTGCAGGAAGGCAGAGCCATTGTCAGAGCCCTGTAACGGTGCAGCACAGCTGATTAAACCCCTGCAAAGCTCGGAGGGCTTCACAAAAATCCTGTCAGTCAGCCTGCATTTGATTTCAGGTCTGATTTTCATTTGTTTACAGTATCGCCCATTATGTGTAGAGTGTTTGCTAAACACTGAAGAATAATGGTCCTGTCCCATGCAGCTGACAGCAGAAGGGCTGACAAAGGGAAGGAAGGCAGTAAAAGAAGTAATTTATGTATGAGTCATGCTTCTCAGCCAGCTGTGCTGATAAAAAATGGCCATTTTTATGGGAAGGCTGGAAAAGAGCAATGAAATTACCTTTCTGGAAAAAAAAAACCCAATACAACCCAAACCAAAAGAAGTATTTTGGACCAGCAGTTTGATTAAAGATGACTTACTGCCAACAGCACAGGGACGGGAGTCCTGGGGAGGCACTTGGGTTTATCAGGGAAAATGTTTCTGGCACAGACACCTGCACCTAAGACAACACAGGGACAGCAGCAGGAGGTGCTGCCTACGGCACAGCAAAACCTGATAACGAAGCAGGAGAACTGAGGATAGGAAGTCTGAGAGACGAGAATTGATAAACAGGGGTGGAGTTAGGAGCTGGGAGCAGTGGCTGAGGGGAGGAAATCATTGGAGGTGTTTTTTCTGCAAATTGCCAAGCAGCCCCGTATCCACCTCATGCACAGAACTCTGCGGGAAGATTTATGTTGTCATCCCTCCACGTGACTTGGGGTCTGACTTTGCTCCACTTAGAGGCAATGACAGACTCCTATTGATCCATGGCAACCATAGAAATCAAAGAAAACTTGCTGTGGCAACTGGCTAATTCAATAAAAGCATTGATTTTTCCAGCTGGACAATTAGACAGCATGAATGCAGCATAGCTGATTTCTGTCTCTGAATTAATGTAACAAATGATCATTGATTCAAGGGAGAGGAAACTGTACCCCAAAGGAAAAGACCTTCCATAGTAAAAATCCCCCAGCCTATGTGGGCTGGTCTCTAAAGTGCCAGAGATAGAGCTGGTTATGATTCTGTGTCTCTCTTGCTTAGCACACTCAGGAGTGAGTTGACTGTCACCTCACAGAGCAGCCAAGGTAAAGGCAGACACACAGGGCCAGGGAGAGCCCTGGAAAGGTGATGCAGGACACTGTGGAGTTCAAAACAAGCAGTGGGAGCACCTCATAGCATCACTTCAGACGAATGGCTCTAGTCTTGCCCTGGGTTTGAGATAGAATCATCCCTGCCATGGCCAGGGACACCTTCCACTATCCCAGGTTGATCCAAGCCCCATCCAACCTGGTCTTGGACACTTCCAGGGATGGGGCAGCCACAGCTTCTCTGGGCACCCTATGCCAGGACCTCCCCACTCTCACAGGGAAGAATTTGTTCCTAACATCTGATCTAAACCTACTTTCTGTCAGTTTGAAGCCATTCCCCCTTGTCCAGTCACTCCAGGCCCTTGTAAATAGTCTCTTCATTTTTGTTATCAGCTCCTTCAGCCCTTGGAAGGCTGCAATTAGGTCACCCCAAAGCCTTTTCTTCTCCAGGCTGAGCAATCCCAATTCTCCCAGCCTTCCCCCACAGCAGAGCTGCTCCATCCCTCTGATCAACCTGGTGCTTCCTCTGGACTGGCTCAAACAGCTCCAGTTCTTTCCTGTGCTGGGCCCCCAGGGCTGGAGGCAGCTCTGCAAGTGGGGTCTCACCAGGCTGGTGAGCTCTCTCTTCCTCCACAGTGGGGATGATACCTTGAGCACCCCCTCAAAACCTTAAAAGAGGAACTTCTTAAACCACGTGCAGTAGCTGTGAACAGGTCCTGAGATTTTTGGAGCTGCTGGGTATTTGCAAACTGTGGTTCTGACTTCATGCTTTGCTGCCCTGGCTCAGGAGTCAGTGTTGCAGGCAGTGTGATGATTTCTTTCACAGGAAACTGCTGTGCCTGTTGTCCATCTACAAACCCCTTTTGCTGTTGAGATCAGTTCTAATGGTGTTGAAGCATCTTGAACTCACTGCACCATGGAAGCCCCCAGCCTGGGCTGAGGAGTCCCAGCTGCTGACAAAGCATCCAAGTGTGACACATCCCAGTGTTCCCAGCTCCTGCTTTCAGGCTGGCTGCTGTCTGTGTGCCAGGGCTGTGCTGCAGAGCTGGCACAGGGGCTGCTGCTGTTCCCTGCTGGGTGTCACCCGGGTTGCAGGGGCAGAACAGGCAGTGACATTTTACCAGCTGCAGTTGTTTGCGTCAGTGCCTGTGAGTCAGGGCCCTGACCTGGGACAGGTCTCACGTTGATCCCTGGGCTCTGACATGCATGGGCCATCCCAGCATCCCTGACCTGCCAGGGACACCACCTCCTCTCATCCCCCCACTGCTTCTGTGCTTGGTGCTTTGTGTGTTCCATTTCTAATGGCCTATACCTGCAATAGAGACGTTTAGAGAGGTCCCAGCAGACACAATGCACCTCCTGCCCTCCATCACAGCAGCAGGAGTGAGGAGGTGTGATAAGAGCTGTGGAGCATTAGTGGAGCAGGATGCTCAGAGCTGGAGGGGAGGAGGGATATTTCCATCAGTTACCAGGATAAAAGCTAAGCTGCTTTACAGCACAGCCTGCTAGAAAGTTGTGGTTAGAAAAACGTGTCTATTAAAAGGTCAGGTGTGGTTCTGAGTTCCGGGCTGACACTTGCACAAGCTGGTAAATGATACATAATGAACACCTTATTAGATTAATTTTGTCTATTTGGGGTCACCGTGAACAATAGGTTTCTCAGAGACTGCCAAATGCTGAATCTGTAACTTGTTTGACAGCAGTTTATGCAATATTTGGTGATCAGATTTGGAGAATTAGCTGGATATCTTAACTAATTTGTGTGCTTCTTTTCACTGACCAGGGGACCATAACTCTTAGAATCAGATTTCTCATGTGCAACAATCAGAGGGACAACCCCTCCACTACTCCAAGCTGCTCAAAAATTGTGGTGGCCTTTCTGATTACCATGTCTTTTTAGAGTCCGTGGTTTTCAGCTTTTTTTCTCAGATGTGAGAGCTGCAAATGAATCTTTTGCTTCAAGTAAAGAAGTACTCTCATTTATATCCCAAATCCCAGTACCAGAAACATCAGGGAGAAAAATGAAATATCTGAGCGTATAAAACTGCAAATGTACTTTCAGAATACAGTGCAGGATTTGCTCCCAGTAAACTGTCAGAGCTCCTGCTGGAAGTGGAGAGTGCTTGCTGAAAAGCAATGTGAAAGGTGCCAGACTTGTCTAAAAACTCACAGGCACATTTTCATACTTGGAGCTTCTCTCCCAGTATAGTAGGAGAGCTCCACTCATGTAAGTTCTGGTAGCTGTCATGAAAGCTTTTTTGTTTCCTAGGTACAGAGGCAACAGTGGCAAAGGCAAGAGAGCTTTGATGCAGAATGTTCAAAAGCCTGATTTCTAATTCCTCTCCAAAGACCAGCCCTCCAGAAGCCTTCCTTGACCTCTTCCAGGTATGAAATAGTCCTGGATAGGCTTTGGTGCTCATCTTCTTAAGATTCTTCCATGTTCTCCCCACAGGCATCTTGCCAAACAGCCGAGGAAAGTGTTGCTAGCACTGCTTTCTTCTGTGGATGGATTTTGATTATTGATAAAATGGTCAGGATGAATGGAACTCGTTCACATCTTGTCAAAGCAGCACAAGCAGGATGCTGCTTTTATTGCCACTGCCCCTTCCTCCTCCAGATCATCCCTTTCATGTGCCTGAGCAGCACTGAGGTGACTGCCTGCTTCCTTAAGAACTGCTACAGGGAGCCAGCTCAGGAAGTGGTTTACAAACAGCAAAGAGAAAACTCAGGGACAGAATGAAAAAGAGGGGAAGAAAGAGATGATTGCAGTTTTAAGTTGAATTTCCATGACCTTCCAAGCAGGCATTCCAGTATGAGCACATTAAATTCACATATTTCTCAACAGCAAGGGCTGTTTAGCAATAAGGACCTTTGGCACTGAAAGAGGCTCAAAACAAATCTTTGCAGCCAGCAATAAAACACAAGGAGTGCCGTGCTGAACATCACTGGGTCGCGTAGCTTGTTAAGGCAAGAGGCTGGAGGCTTATTTGTGCAATCCCTGCAAGAGATGTTGTCCTGTGACACCCTCACTGTCAGAGATAACTGCCCTGGAGATTAAAAAAGAAAAAAATAAATGTAGCCCTGCAGAAGCAGTGCTGTAGCCACACTAAAGGAAAATGTGCACATCCATAGACACACAGAACATGAGAGTTTTTTGAAACTTGAGCCAAGCTGCCATTGGAATTGGGTTTAGAGCTGTTGATTGTTGCCTTTGGAAAAAACAATAACTGCAAGAGATGCTTCTTGTGCATCCTCTGAACAACCTGATCTAGGGGAAGTGGGGAAGTGGTCCCTGCCCTTGGCAGGGTCTTAGAATGAGATGATCTTTAAGATCTCTTCCAACCCAGGCCATTCTATGATTCTGTGATTCTGGAAACTGAGAAAAAAAAAGTCTCAAAGGCAATGCATAATACAGGGTCTTGTCTGGAAGTTCCCAGCATCCAGTCCAGGAAAAGGCAGTGTGGGGTTTTCACATTTTCTCCTGCAACAAAGGAGCTGTTTGACTTCCCCAGTTTTCCTGGGACCTGAATAATGAATAGTTCTAACCTATATTTATATTAAGTTTTGACTTTGGTAGTGCTTTGCATTGCACCCACGGCGTGCCAAGAGCCTTTCTGCCATCCAGGAGAGACCTTTGGCTCCCACTGCCTGGTGCCCCAGTCCTGCAGGGATTTTTTCCACAGACTTTTCTTCCCATTTGTGGGGAGCTGTTCCACTTTGCAGCTGTCTGTGGAGTTAAGCATGTGTATAAATGATTGTAGAAATGGGTTATTTAAACTTCGGGTTATGTAAGGACTATAAATTTTAAGATGGTTTCTTCCAGGGATTTTGCAGGCAGATTTGAGTTTGCCCTGCTCATACTCCAAGGAAAACTGAGGAAATGTGGAAATGTGTCCATGGTTAGCTGACACACTGTTCCATCTCAGCTCATAGTGAGCTCCAAACATTGCAGCCATAGCTCTGTGTGTGCCTTTAAGAATCAAAGCAAATATAGGTGCTCTTCAAAACGCACAGCAAGCTGATGCTGAAACTCCCTGTGCTCTCACACCACAGTGTGTAGCTATGTGTGTTTATGTGAGTTATTCCATGTTCTTACATAAAGGAGAGCTTTTTTTCCAAAATATCTCTCCCTTCCCAAACCCACTGTTTAACCAATGCTTGACAAGCATGTTTTAAATTATGGTTTTCATCAATTTTACCATGGAATTTAAGATAACCTCACTGTCACAAAATGCCCAGTTGTATCCAAATGGCATTAACATATGGGACTAGTGGCATAGGAATGCAGAGTTTTACATTGATGGGGCCCTGAGGCCCCAAGTGATGAGCTCCTGGGCAGCTTTTGTGCCCCAAGCAATGTGAAAATAGCCCTGCAGCACAGAATTGCTCGCAGGATTTTGTCCCATTGCTAGCCCACCCTTGATCCAAATTAATCTGTGCCTAATTTGCTTCATGTAAATGCAGGAGGTAAATGGTTGATTCTGCAGTGAAGAGCACGTCTAGGTATCATGGAGTCCCCAGTTTGCTGTTCATGGGCTGAGAGGAAGAATGTTCCCAAAAGGAGACAATTATCTGTTGTTTGCTGATTTCTGCTGTTACATGTTATGTTATTTGTGCACTTCAGGTCTCTTCACTCGAGTCAAACAGCCTGAAGTGGTGAGGAGCTTCATGCCTTGCTGTGTCATCTGCCTGATGCTGGATTACCTGCACATTCATCCTCTGGTTTAGCACCTCGGAGAAGTTATATCCCAGATAAATACACAATCCCATTTGCCCTCAGTGGTCCTTAATGTTGTCTTTCAGTTGTCAGCATGGCAAAACTGAGCCTTGCTCCCCCACTTCTAGTGAAGTACAGGTATGTATCTATCACAGTCTGTCTTGGAATTAGGTTTGGAAAGACAGGCATCAGTTAGTTCCTTCTCAGGGCTCACGTGGATTAGTGTCTACAGAGGGCACCCTCTTCCATGGCATTTTTCCCTCAAGCAGACATCTGATGCTACTTCTGTTTTCTTGGAGGCAATGAATGTTGCTTCCAGTGCATCATCAAGTGTCTCATTATTAAATAATTAGAAAAGGTTTTTTATAAGCATTTTGGCTGTAAAGAGCCCCAATTGTTGTTGTTACTATTGCCTTCTGGAAATGCAGAGGAAGCCACTGGTGCATCTTCCTTTGATCTTTGTTGAAACAAGCTGGAAAAAATGGGCAGATCTTTGGACTCTAAATAATGATACTATCCATAAATAATAAAGCTGTTTGAGGCCCATGATACACAAAGGGCCCTTTGTAACTTCCTGCCCAAAGGTGTTCATCTTCACACACAGGCACAGAGTCTGTGCTGTGTTCCTCTGCTATAACTGGTCCTGCTGCTTGCATTTCTGGTTGTGGTAGTTGTAATGGCATCCAAAAGGACACTCATCCTTTGGGATGGGTTTGAGGGGTATTTTATAAGGGGTCTTCATATTGTAAAAGCTTTTCTGGACAGAAATTTTGGAGGGGCAAGGAAAAGAAATCAAGAAGTAACAAACAATGCCACTTTTTGGAGATTTTCAGACATCCAGATAGGCAGTAAGGAGAATTCTGGCCAAAGCTGCAGAACCCAGCAAGATATTTGTGGTATCTTGGACTTTAGGCTGAGGAGTCCAGATTACAGTGACAAAACAACCTTGCTAGTAGTCAGAGGGGTCTGCCAGGCCTGCCAGACATTCTGAAGTCCTGGCTGTAGACAGCTTGCCTTTCAGCTTTACAGTGCGCACAGAGTGGGACCAGCACAAACAGGACCTGTCTGACCTGCTGAGGAGATCCTGCATGGTGCACCACTCTGTCCCCACCAAGGCTTGCTTTGGGTGTGATTGACCATCTGTGGCTATCCAGAAGCTGCTGGACTTGCTGTGCAAACCCATCCAGCAGTACTGGAGTTTAATTTCTCCTCTTTGTCTGTTCCATGCCCAAGATAACTCCCACGTGACAGAAAAGTCCTGATAACAACTGAAAATTTCATCCTGATATAATTTCTGTTTGAAAAATGACACTGCAGCACGAGTCAGCTCTCTAAGGTGCAAATCTGGAGTGGGGTCTGCCTACTTGGACATCCAGGGACGTGCATCTCACAGGACACCTCCCAAGGTAAGGACACATCATGGAAGCCCCAGTGAGGGCATGTAGGTGGCAGGGAGGGGGGAACTGCAAACTCAGGGTGTGCAGGTGAGGCCCAGGTGGGTGGCAGCACAGCTTCCAGCACATCCTACAGCCCCTCCTAGGAGCTGCCTCTCCCAGCACGTGTCCCACGCCTGCTCCCCAGCTCTCCAAGGATCAGGCCATGTGCCTTGTGCTCAGGCACGCACAGGTTTGGAAATGCAGGCCAGAAGTCAGGGCATACCTTAGAAGGAGCCCTTCTCCTGTGCGCTGTACTTCCTGAAGGAGCAGGCTGATTCCTCCCAGGAAGAGGAACAGTCATTAGGGAAAGGAGGGGTGAGCACTCTCTCTCAGGCTGATTGCAGAGTCCTTGCCCATCTCCACCGTGGCAGTCAGAGAACCAAACCCTCTTTTGGGACAGCTGCCTTTTATCTATGATCTGAAGAGGGAAAAGAGATCTTTCACCTTCCCTTTGCACCTCTTCTGTGAGTGCAGCAAGGCCTTCTGTGCTCCTCCATCACTGTGGTGCTTGTGAGGGATTATTATTACAACACATATTTTTCTCTACAGCAAGCAAGTTCCCAGCTCCAGGAGGCTGACAGGCCTTGTGTAACTTGTCATTACTCATCAGCACTCCCTATGCTCGTTTAGATCTCAGGGTGTGGTTTTAATTAGCTGCTTTTGTAATAACACCCAGGTGACTTGGCGATGGATAGTCACCCTAGAAACCTATTAAGCAGGAGTGTGGTGGCTCCATGTCCTTAGACTGTGCTCTCAGATTGCTCTTTGCTTCTAGACATTGAGCTTGTGGGGTTGCCTTCTGCCCTTCCCTATAGCTCCTAAGCCTGTTGGTGAATAAATCCTACAGAAACGATCTGTAGATGCTGAATTTTAGTTTTCTTTTTTTTTTTTTGTTAGAGTTGGGATTAAAAATTTGAGAGATGGTAATTTTTGTTTGGATTTAGATGCTTATTAATTCTTATTTTTATCACAGCAAGTTTTACAGTATTTTTAGCTAATAAGCTAAAAATGGCAATGTATTTTTTTCTACAAGGCCTTTTAAGGCCAAACTGTTTAATTAAGAATGGACACTTAAATTATTTTTAATTTTAATTTAATGACTAATTACCCATGGCTTGCAATGCTGAATTTTTTATTTAATTACAGAAGTACTACCTAGACCTATGAAGAAGGACAAAACTTCCACCCTAAAACTTTTATTTTGCTTTTTATATATTACTGTATTTTAAAACTTTAAATTCCAAGTTTTCTACCATATGATAATACACACTTTTATCAATTTACACACGTTAGTTTTATTGCTCAGTTTTGGAAGCCTTTTCCACGGCCTCAGGTCAAAAGCTGTGTTTTCTTGGGGGTCAGTGCTTGTTAGCACAGAAAGCCCAAAACTCTCAGTTTCCAGGCTTCCAACATGTGGATTCTTCACTGAAATGTGCAATCAGGTAGCAGAGAAAGAATATGATAGTGCATGGGCTGGGGGCCCTGTGCTTGTTTTAGAAAGTCCATGTAGAAGGAACATGTGTGAATGCACTCCAGCTGTGGGGGAACAAGCACTGCTCACAACTCAGTTGCTAAATCTGAGCAAATCTTTAAGCAGATGTTTTATCATCCCATAATATAACAAAGAAATATTTTTTTTCCTGTTTTTTGCATGATTATGGATATTGGGTCAAACCACTGCATTATGGAACAGAGAAAAAAGCCTTTACCAAATCCACACGACTGAGGATTTAACTTCCTTTGATGTGCAAATATAGTTAATTTTTAATTTGCTACAATTTTAATCTTTCAGGAAATATATTTTCATTGCATACAGAACAGCTGTTGTCCCAAGCACATCCTGCCTCTGTGTTTCCTTATCCTCACAGTCTTGGAAGCTGTTTTGGTGGAGCTTTTTTGGGCAGCTTTGCTGACACTTTGGTTTGGAAAGCACAAGTTGTGCCCAGCCTTGGAAATACCAAATGTTCGTTGCAAAGACAAATCTATTTTTCCCAGTGACCTTGCTCTGACCTTGCTATCAGAATAGTGTGATCCCTAATTAGTCCATCTGTCAGCTGTCCAGGCTCACGTGATGGGACAGGAGCATTGCTGGCCGATTGGGAACCAGCTGAAAGCACAAAGAATGATAAATGAGAAATGTCAGCATTTGGACACTGGTAGCCATCTCTTGTTGGCATCAGATCTGGATTTAACATTGTCAGTGATCTGAAGGAAGGGTTAAAGGACATCCTAATGAAACTCCCATATCACCCACTTGCTCCAGCTTTGGGATTCAGTGGGTTTGGGTAGGTTGGGAGTTGGGCTCTGTCCCCAAGAATAAGACTTTTGAGGAAGGATTTTGATGAAGCAAGTCCCACCCATAACTGTGTGAGCACAACAGACCCCAAGGTGGTGGCTTTGTTGCACATTCTGAAGAGCTGTGCATTGCTGGGCTTAATTGATGAGCAGTGATAGAGTGGGGGTGGCTCTACTGGTGACCTTCTGTACCAGGGAGAGACCAAACTGGGATTGTTGGTGCCTGCCAGGATCTATCAGCAGCAGCCTTTCACTGCTCATTTTGTGCCCACAAGTGTTTGCTGACTAACTTTTAATCTTGATCCAGTGTTGCAGGTCCATGGGATCACAGGAGTTTGAAACCACTGGGAAAGGGGGAGTGTGAAGCCTGCAAGCAGCCATGTGGCAAGGTGGGTGTGAGTGTGGGAGCCTCACAAATGCAGCCCTCCATGCTGGGTGTGGTGGGAAATGATTCATGCATTTGTAGGTTGCTAGCACCAGATGTGGCTGAAGGTGACCTTGGGAGCAAAGGAGTGGGGTAAAAGCCTGTCTGGGAACAGGGCACTTCTGAACAGAGGCACCAGGGCTTTAAAATCAAAAGGTGCATTTCCCTGCCCTTTCCTAAATCTGTTCCAGCAGAACTTAAGAGGAAAAACACCAATGATGAGCTGTTCTGCAAATCCTGTCCCAAATGTTTCAGCTTGTTATGCCTCTAATTAATTTGCAGGAAGCTTGGATTTGAACTAAAAAATATATATATTTTTGTGCTTATCTGCTCTGATATCAGAGTTTACCAAAGCTCTGCTTGGTCTGGGGTCTTCTTCCTGGAAACAAGGCTGCTTTGCAGGAATAAAGAGTGAATATCCAATAATTTTGTGCCAAAAATTGGTGCGCAGTTCTCCTTGACCTCTTTGGGGCAGGCCCTGTGTGATAAAACCCTTGTATTGGTGACAGTGACAGATCACTTGAGGGAAAACTGCTTCCAGAAGGGTCTGCTTTTTAATAGGGGCAGGGAGGGGAGGGGTGGGGAAAATCACCAGTAAATAGTGGAAATGTGTTTGGTGGCAGGATGGCTACTGCGGTGGTGCCATATCACCTGCAGCTTCATAGTGACTAAAAACAGTGCTGCCTCTTTTAGTTTTCCTGAGTGTTCTGAATGTGTTTTAAAAATGCTTAGTGACATCTCTCTCAAAACCATGTCTTGTGCCTGAGCTTAGGCACCCAGGAAAAGTGTAGGAATTTGCATTTCCAGCCTCTTGCCATGCCACTGGAAGGAACTAGGAGCAATTCCCAGAGAGTATGTGCAGCCTCTCCTGGGGAATGCCGTGGGCTGCTCAACAAAATCCATTTTTTGCCATTTCTCAAGTGGTGTTTCAGTTTGTCTTACACCACTGCAGCATCATCCAGTTGCCTAATGCTGGCAGGTCCTCAGGCAACTGCTGCTCCACCTGTGAGGGAGGCAGGGCTTGAAATTGGTTATAGACTTTTAAATTTTACCTTCCTTGGTGCTGCAAGGGCACGTCATGTCGGAATCATGGAATTGGTGAGGTTGAAAAAGACCTCAAAGTCCAAATATCTGTGTATCCACCACCGTGTTCACCTCAGAACCAGACCCCCAAATGCCACATCCACATTTATTTTTCAGCATTTCCATGGATAGACACTGTCACTGACTTCGGGGGGGGGGTAAATATTCTGCCCTGTCAGGTTTGATCCAACTCTCCTTGTATTTCACAGCCAATATTTCAGTTCATGAGCAGACAGCTGCATGTTATGGTGCTGAGTGGACCTGTCATTTTGGCCAAGAAACCAGTGAAATATGAATGGTGAGTGTGGCCGTTTCTTCTCACCCCCTGCTGTGTTAGGGCTGGAGGGAGCCCCCAGCACCCCCTGACTGACTCTGTGCAGCAGCTCCTCCACAGCAGTTTGCTCTGCTCATGGATTCTTTGTGCTGCTGCCTGTGGCACTCACAGCTGCCAGCCCTGACAGGTCAGGACCCATAAGGACATGTCCTCCTGCAGGAATATTTCCAGCACTCTTGCAGATCATTCACTCGTGGGCTTTATTCTGTCTTGCATCATCTGCCTCAGTTTTCATTTCTCATGGGCACCCTCAGGAAGTACAAATGCATTCATTACTACAGGAATAAAAACTGCTCCACTTGACAGAGCATCCCAAGGAAAGGTCTGGTTGTGAGTTCAAATGTGTGGGTCTTCCTGCCCTGGAAGCTGCAGCGCCTGCAGGGTCATGTGAGCTCTAGCCACTGCTGCACTACAGGGAATGAATCATTTGCATTGGATAAAATCACAGTTCAGAGCTCTCCTGAGAGCTTCCTCGGCTCCATGGGCACAGAAACAGACGCTGCTTTTCTTCTCAGTGAGCTGAACCACCCCTCAGTGGGTTTGCCCTTCAGCCCAGAAGAGCCCTAGTTGTTCAACCAGAGGAGTAAACCAACTGAAGATGTATTAGGAGAGGGAAGAATTTGGCCTTTCTGTCTTTTCCCCCTCTGGCTATTTTCTCATTGGCACACTGGGACATGTTCCTGCTCTGGTCACTTTGTCCACAGCCTCCTGTGCCATCTGCAGGAATTATTAAGTAAAGGAATTAAAAAGCAGAAGAGTATAATGGTTTAATAAAGTTCTTAGCTTGTCTTCTGCAATGGGAATGCTGTGGTGCTTGGGGAGTTGAATGCAGGTGCTCTGAGAGCCAACTGACATTGAGTTATTCTGATTTTACAGTGGTGATCTCGAACAAATTATCCTTTGGGTACTTCCCAAGGGGAATGTTTGTTGACTCAGTTCACAAAGGAAGTAAGGATGTGCATTTGCTTGGGAAAATTATTATCCAAATCATAGTGCTCTTTTGAAACAGTTCTTTGACTGAATACCAAAAAGAAGCAATCAGACACTTGCCTTAGAAGACCTTGGCAAGGCAGTGAATGGTGAAATTATAAATTTCTTCTTTCTTACCCCCTCAGAGCAGAATTATCTTTATTTGGATTTCTTTTTTCAGCCCCAGAGAGGAAGTGAATGAAGTCTGCAAATCATGTTTGGGCCAAATGCAGTGAATCTGGCTGTGCCTCCTATATGGAGCTGAACTAGAACAGTGTCCCAAGGAGCAGTGCTTGTTCTCAGCTCCCAGACCCAAATGAGATCCCTCTCCCTCCTAAGGCTATTGAGTAGAGGAAAAAAAAAAAGAGAATATAGAGCTGGAAGGTTAGACATTTCTTTTTCTTTCCATTGCTATTAAAATTATATCAGGGAAGCCTTTTAGGTTAATTTTAGCTCCGGCTTCACTCCCACTGTTGGAATGTTCAATCTGTTTAGACTGAAGGTATGTGGGGCAGGGACTGCTCTGGATCTGTTGCCATTCCCACCTTTGCAGTGCTTCCTCACCAGTCCAGAGAAGCTGTTTCCCTTCACCAAGTACCACATCTCTCTCTTCCTCTCAGTGCTTTCAGCAACCCTTGGATCAAAACTCCTTTGCTGCCACCTCCACTCTGGTCCCTAGGTGGAGTTTGGCAAGGACTCCTTCAAGATGTTTTCATTTTTGAGGCCCAAAGTTAGTTTGTGGCTGAAAGAAATGCCATGTACAGGAATGGTTTCGGATATCTTTTGTGCATTATGCTGAGAACAGTGATGTCTTCATTGCTTGCCAAGTGTTTCAAGGATGATCCTGGTGCTGCCGGACACCCAAGGGGGACCAGAGCTCTTCCAGCTGAGCAGAGCCCATCAGACAAATCCATATTTCAGATTTATGCTGGTCCTTTTGTGCAATGAGCAGTTCCCTGTGCTGTCATTTCTTCCCTCTGTACCTGCCTTTTCTCTTTCCTCTCATCTCTGGCTGTTGTTGTTAGGTACCACTACCTTGGGGAATTCAATTATTAGTTGAATAATGAGCATCCAAGCCACACTCCTGCTCTGAAATCTTGTGAAATCTGATCCATTCTCAGGACATTTGGAGCATTTAATGGAAATCAGTCAGTGAGAACCCCAGGACTGATTTCCTGGAGGAAAGAGAAGATGCAGGAAGCCAAGCAGCTAGATCAATCCCTGAGATTTTGACTTACAAATACTTTTCCCCTCTTTCATTTCATTTACTCGGATGAGTAGGTGTAACTGAGACATTCAGAAGTACTCAAACCCCCCTAACTCCAAATCAGCAGTGGCAGGAAGATGCATGCTGTGGCTGTGGATGCTTTCTGCCCAGCCATTCCCTGTGAACTCAGGGAAGTCAGACTGGCCTGGCAAGTGGCCGAACTCTGCTGCTGATGACACCTCTCCAGCAGAAGCTGTGTGTGGGCAGACTGGGAGTTTCATCATGGGGAGGAGGAGGCATGCATCACCTTTTGTTTAAGCAGCAGCATCTTTTTGGAATGCTATCCATTTTATCGGTTAGGGCTTGGACAGGCAGCTTCCAGGAGAGGCTGGATATTGTAATTAACACAAGTGGAGGCAGGCTGCTGCATCTGCCCGCCCGCCCGGAGAGGAAGAACCTGTTGAATTTGCTAGGAGCTATTGCTGTGAGGACAGGAGCCACAGTTCCTGGGAGTACAGCAGCCACAAGTGGATGGAGTAGCTGCTTCAGAGCTATGCTGTGGGGACGAGGCAGAGGCCTGGATTTTGGACACTGGGTGCCCTTTGGGGTTAGAGCCTCCACTTTTGCCTCCTAAGCGTGGGGAGGAGGAACACGCAGCCCCCTCACTTTCTGTCGGGTGAGCCAAGGATGGCTGCGCTCTCCCAGCACCTCAGGATCCTGCTCTGGAAGAACTGGCTGAGTGTCAAGAGGCAGCTGGTGAGTGTGGGAGCAGAGGAGTGCAGGAGGGGGAACCTGGAGGCACCAGGAGCTGAGGAGCAAGGGGGGCACTGCAGAGAGGAAGGTTGTGTTAGAATGGGAGGGCGGTGGTAGAAGCAGAAATGGCACAGAAGTGAAAGTGAATTTTGTGGGAAGTTCATGCATGAGGGCTCAGGAATCCAGATTTTGAGTACCATGGATGATGCCTCTCTTGTTCCCTCAGTACAATGTCTGTGCAAATAAACCATGCAAGATTCATGGGCAGACTGCAGTTCTGTACCTACTGCCATGTGAGCAGACCCTGTGGCTAGTGTACAGCTTCTGAGGAACCCCTGGGATTTGGGATGATGGGGCTGCCCTTACACAGAGCCATTTGCAAAGGATGGATAATGAAAAAAGCAGCTCTGAGAGATGCAGGTAGAACAGTTTTCCACTGCAGTCCAGTGTGCTGCAAATCAAGCACCCCAATGACCTTTCCATCCAAAAGATAAACCATTGCCAGCAATGTCCAGAGATACAGCAGCATCAGGGAGCAAATGTTCCTTTGGGAGGCATTGCATGGCCAGGCAGAGTAGTTTTGTCTCACTCCAGTTTTGGTACAGCTGTGTGTGGTATTTTCAGCAGAAGCCACCATAACCTGGGCTCCAGTAACCCAAACATGGTGGGGTTTAGACTTGCCTTGGTGGAATGGAAACCTTGGCAGGCACAGGAAGTGCTGACCAAAGGGAAATGTCCATGGAGGGTGTGATGTGAGGGTGAAGTGAAAGGCCTTGGATGAGTGTGTGCTTCTGCAAAGCCTGTTCCAGCTTACTCTGCCCTATCTCTTGGTTGTGGAGCCTGATTCAGAGAGGTGCTGAGTGCCTCTGACTTCTGTGGATATGCTGTATGCCTTAGAGCATTCTTCACTGCTGTAAAATACACTTTTCCTGAGGTGCACAAGAATCCCAATAAATTACCCCTAATTTCTCAAGAGAAATTGTAACAGCCTCATTAAAAGCAGAAGTTTTGGGTCCATTTTTAGCTCTTGTGTACCCAGAGTAAATGCCACCTAAGCCCTCCCTGTGCTTCTGACCACAGTCTGACTTGCTGTAATTCTGGTTTCCTGTGGAGTTGAAGTATCAACTCTGCAGAACTGAAATGTCAATTAAAATAAAAATCTGGCCACTGCTGACTACTTTATGGCAGGCATGCCTTGCAGCCCTCCTTAATTTCCCTCTCCTGCTCCAAATTAGGGAGCTTGCTCAGACTGAGGAGGGTGTGAGGAGGTAAACTCAGATCTTTTTGGGAGCAAAGTTGGGCCTGAGTGCCAAAGGGAACTGGAGACATTGGTGCCTCTTGCATATTGTACTTCATTATTTAAAAGAGGCAGGAGGGGGAGAGAAAATGTGCACTCACCCAGAGATCCTAAGTAAGCTCTGAGAGATTAAATCAACTTTTAGCAGTGAAATAATCCAACAACTAAGGGATTATGCAACCTGCATCACAGTTCTCAATGTCTCAAGAGCCAGATTGAGGTTGGTTGTGGTTCCATTCCAGTCAACATGTTCCACCTGCAAGCAGTTTGGCCAGGGTGGTTGTCTTGTTTTTGTTCACTAGAAATGCCTGGGACAGTGGCAATGCTGTGATGTTGCAACTGATGTGCCCAGCTACTATTAAATCCAATTAAGTCACATGACAGAGATACTGAGAGAAGACATGTCTGGAAAGTGGGGAGTATAAGCACCATTGTAGCTCAAAATGGGGAGGGACAACGATTTTCCTGAGTAGGAACAATCAGCATTCATTTATTGTCCCAGGAATGTGACAGATGTCCAGCCCTTCCTTTAGGCAGCTTCTGACTAATATCAGTTTCTGTGCTGTTACCCCGTAATTTTACTTTAGTCTGTGTGGTGCTAAACAAGGAGGACACATTAATAACACCATTTGCATGAGAATTAATCACAGTTAAACTGCGTGTTTGGGGACTGATTACAGGGAAAGCATCTGATATAAAAAAATTACTAAAATATGTCAGTGTCAGTGATAGATCTTGTTACAAGTTGGAAAAGCAGGAAGGGTACTGTCTGTCTGGGCTAAAATGTGACTGCTGAAATTATAGAAGCACCCTCTGAAGGGGTGTGTGGGGAGGTGCCTTGTGGTTTGATGTCTGTCACTTGCCTTTTTGGGGCATGAATTTGCTCCCGCTTTCAAGCCTGAGTCACCTCATCAGGGACGACAGGGACAGAGTTGCTGTAGAACAACCATCTTGAAGCTGGACTGCTCTCCAGGAATTGTTTGTCTGTCTGTTTGGCTTTAGGAAAGTGAAATGAAAACATGGTTATGGGCTTGGAATTACTTTGGTAAACCAGCTTTGGGTAATATGTGCTGATCTGAAAAAAAATTGCAACACAACGATGAAAAACGGGATTATTTTGAAGAAAGGCATTTTTGCAGTTCTAAAAATTGGCATGAAGATAGAACAGCAATTTTGTAGCACAGAGTAGTTTCAGTTTAACTAGTGATGGATGGAAAAATCTTAATCTAGTAAACATGGGAGCCAGCTCACCAGCTAATGCAATAGCAGGGGATTATCTGAATAATTACAATTTCCTAGCTCACAAAACTCCAAGGTTTATATTTTAAGATTTTGGGCATCCTCCCTAGATAGGTTTACTATACCAGATGATTAATTCTAGTGTTTTTTTAATTCTTGTCCATTGAAAGGGGCAACCCTCACATCAGAGACAAGAGTTCTTTTCAACACATTAGGGCAATATTACATCATTTCCTCTCCACCTTAAATTAGATATATGGAAAAAATTCTTCCCTGTGAGGGTGGGGAGGCCCTGGCACAGATTCCCAGAAAAGCTGTGGCTGCCCCATCCTTGGAAGTGTCCAAGGCCAGGTTGGATGGGGCTTGGAGCAACCTGGGCTAGTGAAAGTAGAACTGTATCAGCTTTAAGGTCCTTTTAACCAAAACCATTCTGGGAATCATCTCAGCTCAAATGTATGGAATGCTAGAGTCTGGACATGGAAAGGTGCCAGGGATTTGGACTGCTGGGGTCAGAAGCTCTTATAAGGGATTTTTTTTCGTGATGATGGGTGTTCAGATGTGTGTTCTCTAGAATGGTTGCACAACTCCATAAACCCCTTCCTTTACCCTGCTTGAGCCCCACATCTTGTGAATGACCACTGTGAAAAATCTTTCCTTCCAGCTCTACCATGAGGATCCACTGGTTGTGAAAGACAGCAAAATTTTTTGGGGGAAAAATGCTGTAAGCTTGTCAGACACTTTAATTTTGGGGTATAGTTCAATCAAAGTCCTATTTATCCATAATTTCATTGAAAGGGAAACCAACTGCAGCTGCTTTATCTTTTGGCTGGTGCTTCCCAGCGTGCCTTTACTGTGACATAGCAGTGTCTCAAAGCTGGGTAAACACTGTCCCCCATAATTATCAGCCAAACTGAAACCTTGTGCTGCTTTCAGCTTTGTTATTTGCTCTTAAAATCCCCGGTAGTTTTTCTTCCTGTATAGATAATGCTTGGATTTTAATTGTATGCATGCCAAGACCAGTGTGATTTACAGTGCACCTTGTAACTCACTTAGGGCACTGCTTGTTCATTCTAGCCAGGCTCAGGGTAACATCAATGCCACAAATGTAACTGATAGATTTTCATTGCTCTTTTATAGGTATGGTCGTTTGTTTTAATTTCCTGGCCCGTGGTTGTTTTCATAATCTTGGCCATTATCCGTCTCAAATTCCCTCCAGAACCACAGCAAAACTGTAAGTAACTGGCTTGTTTTTATGTCTGTGGGGCTGAGTTCTCATTTCAGTGACTGATGTGTTCATTTGATGTGTTTTGTTACTTTTCCAAATTTGGCTCCGTGTAGTTACCAGTGGAGATTTCCTGGGATGCATCATGCTGTAAATAAAATGGGTGTGCTCCTCTGAGGTTATTTTCACTCTTTTTTTTTTATTTTTATTTTTCCAAATTAGGTTTTTAATTAGAAAACACCCTTAAAGAACTGTCTCATCAAGATTTATTCAGATACTGCTGTGTAGACAGCAATACGAATTTCCAGGATAAACTGAGGAGAAAGAGGGCAGCTGGGGAAGAGCTTACTCAGTAAAATAAGTGAGTGTGATTAGGGAGGTGAGGTGGCAAACATGAGATTGGTCAACATGGAAGATTTCACCTTGTGCATGCCACAGGCAAAATGTGCACATTAAAATAAAGTTCACAATAAAGTATCTTGCTGCTAAGGCTCAGTTGAAGAGTGATAACTTGGCTCCTGGGATCTGCTGGTGCATGTGAGCCCCTTGTAATAAAAACAAATAAAAATAGCAGCTCCTTGGTTGGGTCAGTAGTTGTTGGGGGTCAAATGGGTGAAAGTTTGCACAAGCTGGTTGTGCTTGCAAGCCTTGCTCCTTGGGTGAGGAAGTGTCCATCTCAGAGCAGGGATGCACTTGGCTCTGCTCTAAAGCACTGCTGCTGATCATTGAGTGAGTCCTTGCCACCATCAGAAGCATGTCTCGGCACTGGGCATATTTGTTTATGACTTTATAGAGTAAAGCAGAACAAGACGTTCATCCAGTTGGGAGTTTTTTATCTTTCACAGTGTTAGTTATGAGTTGAATCAAATGATAGAGCCACAGAATGGTTTGGCTTGGAAGGGACCTTAAAGATTTTCAACACCCAGTTGATAGTAAAGACACCACCATGGATGACCCACGTGGGGCTGGCATGGACAAGGCTGGGGGTTTATATTTGGGGCAGGGAGATGATGCAGGAGGAGAGGAGACAGTGCCTGGCAGCAAAGGAGACAAGCAGTTGGCTCCCAATGTTTGTAGCTATCCCATATTGGCAGGGATCTGCCTCTGAACACTGGGAATGTTCACCCTGGTGAGTGACAGGTGTGATTCTCTGGTTAGAAACTCGTTCCTCTGTGAGGGGTGAGGAAGGATCACACTGTGACAAGTACCAGACATGCAATTAGGATAGTGCTGTTGCAGAGAGCTTACAGCTTAATCCCAGTGAAGCATTGTGTGCCTCCTTCTGTGGGCAGGGATGGAGAGCCAGAGTAAGTTCTTCCTGAAAGTATCATAGGAATTCTTTCATGGAAAGGACATTCTTGCTGTGTTGGGATCATGTTTTAACCCCTAGCCCTTCTGCTGTCAGCAAAAGTCCTCTTCAGGCATGTTATATATTCTAAGTTCTCCTGAATTCCCTTGATCCAGTTGGAGCAGGCAAGACAGGACACGTTGTACTTTGTGAAAACCCTGGATTTTGCCAAGTGTGGAAATTGCAGACCTCCCACGCTGCCCCATCAGTTGTACTTCCTGTCCCCAATAAATCAGATAAGCTGGATGTCAAGAGAGCCCATCTGGATGGGGAAATATTTATTCTTTTATTTGACACAGTTATTAGTTTGAATCTACGTTTATTTGGAGCAGGTTTGCTGTGGATGATCACATCTCTGCCTTAATGAATTAACAGGAATAATCTTATGAACTGCAAGTAGCACCATCAGTCCTGCTTTGCAGGAAAAGGGAAGGTTGGGCAGTATCTTTGGATGAGTTCCCTTTCCTTCTGTAGAATAATTTAATTTTAGTACAAGTCTCAGTTAGTATGTGAGTAGGCATCTGTCTCTCTTAGAAGTAGATGATAGGACCTCTCTATTGCAAGAGAGGATTTTTTTGCTGGAAGATGATGGGTTTTGGTGTATTCTTGTCATCCAGATGTTCAGAGACCATCTAAGAATCCTGGGGGAATAGAGAAGGATGTTAACCAGAGCATCAAACACTCAGTTTCTGCTGCTATTATAGTTAAATAAGAACAGTTGCTTGACAATTACTTTTTTTTTTTTTTTTTTTTTTTTTTT